>OZ010795.1:440572326-440974826 GCA_963932465.1 Maratus speciosus
AAAAAAATATCCTTGCCCTTAGAGGCACAGAAACTTCTGTAAAATATTTCGACACCTCCCCTTCTGAAGAGTCTACTTAGTATACTACAGATGATTCAGAAGATGAATTTTAGAATGTCCTTTCGCTTTAGTTTAATAATATATAGAAATTAAACCTTGTAGCATTCTATTTTTCATTAAAGTACTTAATTGTATTTCATAAATAAATATTCATCTTTTAATTTTGATTAAAAACATCTTATTTCCTTGAAAACACATTGTAACGTTTATTCTCGAAACTTTTTAATTTCGAAACTCGAAATAATTTATTTAAATGTAATTGTTTTTATTTTTAATTCGCTATTTTTTTTTATTTCATTTTTGAATCGTACTTACCATCCTCAAATGTACCTGTATACGAAATTTCATAGAAATGGAATGACTTTCAAAGCATTTTAATTTTAAGTCCGCTATATTGGATCCGCCAATTTGTATTTTGCATTTTAATTCTAGAATCGAGATCAGCATCCTAAAAAACACCTACACCTGTGTTACGAAATTTCGTGGCATTTAAATAACTTTGTCATATTTTGGCCAGCTTTTCGGGATTTTGCCCCACTGTGCGACGTATACTCTATGCGCCGTCGGCTTTTATAGGAAACAAGTAAGAAAAAAATCTTGCGTCAAGCATAGATTATGAAACACTTTCCAACACATTCAAAATAATGTAGCAGAACTGCACTGTTTAAAAAAATTTAAATATTGCGTCTAATTCAACCATATGGAAACGCATAATAAATTTCAGATCCCAATTTCAGCTGTTCCCATCCACAATCGGAAAATTATGCGAATTGCAGCCCTGTATCTGATTTATAGATTTGAATCTATTAGCTACATGCAAGCCAAATTTTAGTTCACTTAAGGTGAGCTACATATACTTCAGTTGAAAATTTACCTTCAGCAATTTCCTCTAATAATGAGAACGGTGCGTGAATACTTTTCTGCAGCCCTGTATTTGAGGTATAGAATTTATATATAACGGGTAAGATGCAAAAAATTAATTAAATTTAAAAGCGCATACCGAATTTTAAACCGTGCACTCCAGCAATTATTACTCAAAGACAGTACTGTACTGTAATAGATTTCTTTTGTGTGTCCCTGTAAATGAATAAAAATGCTATGAATGTCCTGTTCTAACATGATCGTAGTAAAATTCAGTGATTTATATCAGTTTCTTTTGAAATAGCATAATGTCATTAAAATACTCTGCAAACGATTTTTCCCCATATGCCATAATATAATGAAATATTTTGAGTGCCCCTGTAAATGAACGATTAAGCCTACATACTTCATATACAAAAACAAACATTCTTTGGTGACCCTAAATAACCTTTGTCAATTTCATGAAAATCCGAGGATATTTATGGGAGTTATTCCCCATATACCATAATGTAATGGAATTGTTTTGAGTGCCCCTGTAAATGAACGATTAATCCTACATAATTCATATACAAAAACAAACATGCTTTGGTGACCCTAAATAACCTTTGTCAATTTCATGAAATCCGAGTATATTTACGGGAGTTATTCCCCATATACCATAATGTAATGGAATAGTTTTGAGTGCCCCTGTAAATGAACGATTAATCCTACATACTTCATATACAATACCAAACATTATTTGGTGACCCTAAATAAGCCTTATCAATTTCATGAAAATCCGAGTATATTTACGGGAGTTATTCCCCATATACCACAATGTAATGGAATAATTTTGAGTGTCCCAGTAAATGAACGATTAATCCTACATACTTCATATAAAAAACTAAACATGCTTTGGTGACCCTAAATAAACTTTATCTATTTCATGAAAATCCGAGTATATTTACGGGAGTTATTCCCCATATACCTCAATGTAATGGAATAATTTTGAGTGCCCCTGTAAATGAACGATTGATCCTACATAATTCATATACAAAAACAAACATGCTTTGGTGACCCTAAATAACCTTTGTCAATTTCATGAAAATCCGAGTATATTTACGGGAGTTATTCCCCATATACCATAATGTAATGGAATAGTTTTGAGTGCCCCTGTAAATGAACGATTAATCCGACATACTTAATATACAATACCAAACATTCTTTGGTGACCCTAAATAACCCTTATCAATTTCATGAAAATCCGAGTATATTTACGGGAGTTATTCCCCATATACCACAATGTAATGGAATAATTTTGAGTGTCCCAGTAAATGAACGATTAATCCTACATACTTCATATACAAAACTAAACATGCTTTGGTGACCCTAAATAAACTTTATCTATTTCATGAAAATCCGAGTATATTTACGGGAGTTATTCCCCATATACCTCAATGTAATGGAATAATTTTGAGCGCCCCTGTAAATGAACGATTAATCCTACATAATTCATATACAAAAACAAACATGCTTTGGTGACCCTAAATAACCTTTGTCAATTTCATGAAAATCCGAGTATATTTACGGGAGTTATTCCCCATATACCATAATGTAATGGAATAGTTTTGAGTGCCCCTGTAAATGAACGATTAATCCTACATACTTCATATACAATACCAAACATTCTTTGGTGACCATAAATAAGCCTTATCAATTTCATGAAAATCCGAGTATATTTACGGGAGTTATTCCCCATATACCACAATGTAATGGAATAATTTTGAGTGTCCCAGTAAATGAACGATTAATCCTACATACTTCATATACAAAACTAAACATGCTTTGGTGACCCTAAATAAACTTTATCTATTTCATGAAAATCCGAGTATATTTACGGGAGTTATTCCCCATATACCTCAATGTAATGGAATAATTTTGAGTGCCTCTGTAAATGAACGATTGATCCTACATAATTCATATACAAAAACAAACATGCTTTGGTGACCCTAAATAACCTTTGTCAATTTCATGAAAATCCGAGTATATTTACGGGAGTTATTCCCCATATACCATAATGTAATGGAATAGTTTTGAGTGCCCCTGTAAATGAACGATTAATCCGACATACTTCATATACAATACCAAACATTCTTTGGTGACCCTAAATAAACTTTATCTATTTCATGAAAATCCGAGTATATTTACGGGAGTTATTCCCGATATACCTCAATGTAATGGAATAATTTTGAGTGCCCCTGTAAATGAACGATTAATCCTACATAATTCATACACAAAAACAAACATGCTTTGGTGACCCTAAATAACCTTTGTCAATTTCATGAAAATCCGAGTATATTTACGGGAGTTATTCCCCATATACCATAATGTAATGGAATAGTTTTGAGTGCCCCTTAAATGAACGATTAATCCTACATACTTCATATACAATACCAAACATTCTTTGGTGACCCTAAATAACCCTTATCAATTTCATGAAAATCCGAGTATATTTACGGGAGTTATTCCCCATATACCACAATGTAATGGAATAATTTTGAGTGTCCCAGTAAATGAACGATTAATCCTACATACTTCATATACAAAACTAAACATGCTTTGGTGACCCTAAATAAACTTTATCTATTTCATGAAAATCCGAGTATATTTACGGGAGTTATTCCCCATATACCTCAATGTAGTGGAATAATTTTGAGTGCCCCTGTAAATGAACGATTAATCCTACATACTTCATATACAATACCAAACATGCTTTGGTGACCCTAAATAACCCTTATCAATTTCATGAAAATACGAGTATATTTACAGGAGTTAGAGCGTGGACAGACGGACAGACGGACTGACGATCAGACGAACAGACGGCCAGACGGACTGAATGATAAACAAAACGAATGCATAAACACTTTTCAACTTTGTTGGAAAGTGTTAAAAATAAAAAAAAAAATGTTAAGAATATGTTTGTGCAATGCAATGCCAAGTAACTAATTCATATATTTATTGTATGGAACCCCCTGTATACGAGTAATAATATATATTTACTAGGGGGCTCTGCCCCCTGCAAGCTACGCTCGCCAACCCCCGTTCAGACACCGCAGAATCTAAAAATCTAATGGGTTTTAAAAATATTAGAAAAGTTTAAATTATACTGAAAAAGGTGAGCAGAACTCCCTGTAAACGGGTTTCCATTCAATTCCCTTTGATTGCAAAAATTTAACGGAGAATCAGTTGCTATTAAGACATCCAATGGTTGTTTTCGTTTTTGATTAAAGAGGATCAGTTAAACATTTGAAAAGAAGCTAAAATAAAATGAATTAAGTATTCAGAGTCTTTGTCAACCGATATTTTAAAACAATCTCTATAACAATAGCCTAAATCATGTGACTATCACCAACAGTTCCGGGCGGAACACTTTACTTTTTTTACTCTAGGTGCCATTTTGATACTTTAACGTTATCCAGGCACAGGTGATAAGTCGTCAAATATTATTCTATCCCCATCATTTCATCTATATTATAATAGTTCAAGTCATAAAATGCCATAAACAAATACGATCTGATCCCTTCGCCTTTCATATGAAGGTTTGGAACAAATGTCATATACGCTCATATTGGCGCGATTTTTTTCCAACGCTAATTTGGGGAACGCATTAACAGCATAAACAACAACATCCGGCTTACCATATCAAGCAATATAACGATACTTTGGCGCCAGTTAAGTACGCGTTGTGTATATGACATTGGCGTCAGGAAAAAAATCGCGCCAATATGGGGCCGTATGTTACATCTGTGACGAAAGTAAAAAAAAGCCGGTTGCAAATCTCGCCAATATCTTTTTTTCAATTCGCCAGTTAGCATTTTTTTTTATTGTTCGAGTGGTAAATAAAAACATTGATTTGAAGTTGAAATTAAATGTCATGGTTTGTTACATAATTTAATATTTCGCCAGATGTCATGTTAGGCATGATTTTTTTTTTTTTTTTTTTTTTTTTTTTTTTTACGAAAATTTGACGAAAACCTCGTTTTGGAATACCAGTTACATATGTATTTTTGGTACTACTTAGTTATCCCGTCGACAAAAAATCTGTCGCGAACTATAAGATTAAATGTCAATAATGGTTGATCGTAAATGTCACATTCACTTGACTTCTAGCAAGTTACACGTGTTTACGTCATCAAGTGATTTTTATTTCGACGTTTTACTTTTACATTTATTAATGTTATACTAATTTATTTGTTCTTTCGTTATTTAAAATAAAAATTTTGTCAATCTGTACAATTTGGCGAGTGGTTTGCCAATTTATATAATTTGCGAAATTGGGTGACGGAATAACTACCACATTGTACCGTATTTTTTAATTATTTTCTATTATTTCCAAAAGGAAATAGCAAAAAACATAATTAATTACTATAGAACAAAATAATTTATATAAATTTAAAAAAGAAATAAAAGTAAATATACATTTATTATTAAATAAACAACAATAGCCGGGGTACCATGCCTATCAAAATAATGCCATTTTTGCGCGAATTAAGTAACCCAGTACGTATATGACATCTGTGCCTAATATTTTTCATTTCGTTTTTTTTTTTTTTTTTTTCTTAAGATGTGAAAGCTATCAATTTAAATGTTTCATTTTTAAATGAAAGTTTTGTATTTAATAAAATGATAACGAAATACAAAAAAAGCATTGTTCTTAGCATAGATTTAAAGGAGACCAAACTGTTGCCAAATTAATTTAAAATAGTAACCTTTTCTGAATTATGAAAAAAAAAATTCTGTTATGATTAAAATTTGAGTTGCCATCATTAGAAAAATGTACTTAAAATTAGAAAAAAAAAATAATATTTCGAAAACTAATTCGAATTTAAAAATTTTAATACCAGTTTTAATATCTGTGGATCCACACGGATTTTTGGTGTTAATTTCATCGTAAAGTATTCCATATTTTAGGAGAAATCATCGTGAAACAAACTCAGTTGTTTAATCAGTCGATTCAAATAATCGATACATTTCAGGCGTTTCATATATTCGTTTCTTTAGGATTTTATATATATAGGGTAGATATGTTTGAACAGGTTTTTTCGTAAATAAAGTTTGAGTTGTAGACTAAATTAAGAGACTTAAAAAAAAGAGTATATTTTCTTTATACATACATTTCTATTGTTTGAATTTATCTTTATTTGTACCTTTAAAACTTTTTTTTCAATTTGGATTTAATAATTAATTTTCCGTTTTATAAGTAACAAAGCCCCTAAACAATTTCTTATAACTTTCTCTCATAATCACATAATATGGATCCTCGTGAATATAATGCATCATTGTATAATAAAAAATGAATTACTCATTTTATTCTACATTTAAAATCAAACTTATCTTATATATATTTTTTTAATGCTTTAAGAAAAATACTGCAAGCGACGACTCGCTGTTGTTAAATTATTCTGATCCAAATGAGATTCAAATGTATATTTCTCCAATATTTTCATTTTTCTGTAAAATGATTACAAAAGCTTTATATCAAACGTTGCGCAGTTTTGATCTTTCAGACATCTGTGGAAAATGAATTCAAGTTTTATTCCACCTTTTCAAATACGGGTAAATACGAAACATATTTCAAAGGAAATTTCGGTCTGCGATAGGTCAAAATAACAACCCATAGAGATAAAATAAATATTATCCTGACTTATGTAAAAGGAAGTATATTTTATTGCTCTAGTAAAACGTCGCTATATATATATATATATATATATATATAAATGAAAATAAATAAATATATATATATATGTATATATATATATATATATATATATATTTTTTTTTTTTTTTTTTCAGCTCTTTTGATTCCATATGTTTAATATGTCATGTTGTAATGCATGGCTCATACTTAAGTTTCAGTATTTATTCAGTCACAAAACCATTAAATTTTAATGTATAGAATTTTTCAATTTCTAGTTTTAAAAATATGCTGGTATAATAATATTGTACATTCGTATTTTCTACATTTTCAGAGTTAAAAACATACGGATCATTCAAAAATAGTACTAGTAAATCTGCAGATCAGGAGCCCCAACGTTATCTTTGCAAGTCATTGTTTTTTAACACTCATTGCGTAATATTCAACTTCCTACAATTCGCTTTTTAAAGTTTTCAAATTACATAAATATTTATAAGAATACAAAATACTTCGTAAAATTTCAGAAATTAAAAGTGTTAAAAAAGTGGTTTTACATGGATCTTCTGAAATTCTGATGAGCTACTTATTCTGGTAACTTTTTAAATCAAAAATTGCATTTCCCTAATACTCCGCCCCCCTGAACCCTCCGTAGTCTATTTAAATTTACATTCGTAATTTTTTATTGATTGTGCGGATATGGTTATACTATATCTTAGTTTTTTTTTTTTTTTTTTTTTTACGCTGTGCTTTATAGGGATAAGCATAAGTTTTTTTTTTTTAATATAAATTAATAAAACTAAAATTTAAAGTAAAAGCTCCTTGTTAACCGTACGAGGCAATAAATCTTGAAGTGACGCCAAAAGTAACCCTAAAATCTGCTACATTCGGCCTAAACACAACGACATGCTTAAAAAAAAAAAAAAAAGCCTGTCTTTTTTGTTAGTCTCGGTTTTCGATAAATGACGTCTAATTCACCTGCTATGCGTACTTACGCAAAACTTTTCATCTTGTTATATTAAGAAATACTCGAGTTTTCTTTTTATTTTCAATATGTCGCCATATTAATTTTTCTATTCTTAATTTTTCTTTCCATTTTCCTGATTCACGTCAAAATGTTTCAAATGAAAATTGTTTAAGAGAAAATATTATTCCGGGTTTTGATTTTCTTGGCAACAATTAAAGAAATATTGGTAAATGTTATGGAAAAATGGCACATTATTCTCTATAAAAATAATGAACTTTTGTATTTTTAAACAAAATATTTGAAAAAAAAAATAAAATATTGCCTATTTTTATTTCTGGGCTAAAATCCATTTATATGCAAAGATACAAATGAATTAATTCATCCGTTTTGACGATGGCTTTACTCAAACATTATACACGCAATTATACTAATATTATTAGGACCAAATACATTGCTAGGCAGCAGATGAAAGAAAAGGAAAAAATGAAATATGTATTATGTCCAATTGATAAAACAAAATGCTTTATTGCCGAAACGTCAGTGAAGGCTTACTGTGGAGACACGAAAAGTTTTGATTTCCGTTTGTCTGTCTGTCTGTCTGTCTGTCTGTCTGTCTGTTCCACGATAACTGCCGCAAAAAGCATCCGATCGGCTTGAAATTAATTGGGCATGTTGATGAGGTACTCGGACTTAGATGTATAGTTTTTGGTTAAATTTGGTTCATTCGTTCGGGAAATATAGAACATTTTATTTTGCTCTGTAATGCTTGTCTATGGCAAGTCAGACGATTTTCAAATTTTCATTTGTTGAAAGAAATGGCTCATATAAAAAATGGATTTAAATGGTAAATTTTGGATGCTGAAATTTTTAAATAAGATTATTAAATTATTCCAATTAGTTTGAAATTATGTCAATATATTTGCGAGATTTTTTAAATTAGGTTTATAATTTTTGGGGAAACTTTATGCATGTTTTCCAATAATATAAAGCATTTTGTTTTATCAATTTGACATAATACATATTTCCTTTTTTACCTTTTCTTTCATCAGTTGCCTAGCAACGAATTTGGTTTTAATAATATTAGTATAAATGCGTCTATAATGTTTCAGTAAAGCCAACGTCAAAACGGATGAATTAATGCATTTGTATCTTTGCATAGAGATGAATTTTAGCCCCAGAAATAAAAATAGGCAATATTTTATTTATTTTATTCAAATATTTTGCTTAAAAATACAAAAGTTCATTATTTTCATAGAGAATACTGTGGCATTTTTTCATAAAATTTATCAATGTTTCTTTAATCGTTGCCAAGAACATCGAAACCCTGAATAATATTTTCTCTTAAACAATTTCCAATTGAAAGATTTTGACGTGAAACAGGAAAATGAAAAAAAAAAAAAAAAAAAAAAATTAAGAATAAAAAAATTAATATGGCGACATACTGGGGATAAAAAGAAAACTCCCAAGTATTTCTTAATATAACAAGATGAAAGGTTTTGAGTAAGTACGAATAGCAGATGAATTAGACGTCATTTATCAAAAAAAAAAAAAAAAAAAAAAAAAAAGATGTTGGAATAAAAAGACCTTGGCTAAAATAAAATGAACTATTATTTACGGAGGAAAGATATAAATGGAGATGCAGTATGCCGTAAAAACAGTTTGCAATATGATGTGCGTTATCGCCCAGATTTAAATGCCATCATTTGGCCCAAACAAAACAAGCACGTGGAACAGGGACCGAATTCTTTGACTTCATCCGTGCATTTTTTCTGTAAAATGAAAATGATCTGCTTATATTTAAGCACTAGAATATAGCCCGTCAGAATGACGTGTTTGCATTTTCAAAAAAATTATATAGCATTGCATTATAAAAAGAATTGTGAAGTAATAAATTTTGCCTTGTCTGATTAATAGGGTCAGGTGGGGTAAAGTAAAAACAGCCCATTTTTCATTGAAATTTAATTGGCAAGAAAATTATTAATTGAATTGGTAAAATACTGATATAAAGTATGCAAATGAACTTCACTCACAAAATTTGAAGAAATATTTCACAAAAACATTCAAATTAGTACTAATAATGTTATTTTAAAACATATTGTCAATTAACTATTTTATCTGATGGTATGTGGTAAAATAAAAGACAATTCCAACAGAAAGTTTGTTTTTATTAATTGCCAAAATAATAATTATATAACTTAAATTTTAAAAAGTTGAACAGAGAAAATCCCGATTTTTTTTAAACATGCATAAAAGAAACCTGTAATAAATTTTGATAATTAAAAATCATCTGTTATCACATAAGTAAATTGCAACTATTAATTACATTAACAATTTATTTTCCCAAATTCTGTTATTAAATTACAAATTTATTTTCCCTACAAAATACAAAATTTTATTTATTATAATAATGCATTGATATATATATATATATATATATGTGTGTGTAATACACGGCATTACATATTTCTGATATTCTAATTTCATTTTATAAGAAATATTCATCCCCCCCCCCCTCCCTCAATGTCTTCAGAATTCAAAAAACATTTTAAAAAGAAAATTTCTTTTTTTAACAACCGACAGATGGCGCAACAGAGCATATAAACGTTTGTTTTAATATTTTAAAAGTTCAAGACGAATGAATCAATTGTTTGTTTACTTTCATATAGGGATAGATAAAGCTACCAATCTAATTTTAACTCAAGTTATCGCAGCTGAATATTAGATAATTGAATGTAATCTCTTATAAATATTAATTTATTTTGAATAATCTGTCTAAAAATGTAACTTTTGTGAATAGTGGAAAAGAAAGCACGTTTTACTCAACGTTTTAAGATTGAAAATCAAAATCAACATTCACTCGTGTGTCGTGATGCCACATGTACAACACAAATTCCAAATCCAGAAGCAATTGAATGACTCTTTGAACGAATCATTAAAAAATACGGTCGACATCCGATTTTGCTCTTAAAATATTTGTAAAACCTTAAGGCGCACCACATACCAGGGAGACATGCGGCAGAAAAACGTGAGGCATGCGACAATTTCACCCTGTTAACAAAGAAAAAACCGGTTTGAACAGCAGAATTTGCCTCATGTCTCACGATTATTGTCGCATGTCTCTCTGGTGTGTGGCGCGCCTAATAAAGCTTTTAAATAATTTGAAATACGTTTTTTTTTAGAAAGGAAACGTTAATCCGGTACAAAATAATTCACGGGAATGAATCACCGAATATAGCTATATTCACTGAACACCATGAAGTGTTCTCATTGGTCAGAAAATAGATAGCCTTGAAAAACAGAGGTAATTTTTCGCGATATTTTTAACCGTGTACACTGAATTCAAACTGTAAATAAATGTAAACAAAAGTGAAAAACGTATTTCAAAATATTAATATGCTTTTGCAAAATATTTTAAGAGCATTTAATGAATAGCTGAAAGAGTCATTCATTTATTTTTGGATTTGTAATTTGTGCTTATGAATGGCAACGGTAATCGCTTGTATACATCGGAACCCTGTCTCAGAGTAAAGATAAGAAGTAGAGGCCGAATCCCATTGTTATTTCGATCAGAACTTGAGGCACACATGTTTCTGCTTTCATCGCCAAAAGGTTGTCTTTTTTGGCGGTGATCACCTTATTGGCAACTGTCGGATTTGATTTATGCGAGAGAAACGCCGACGCAAGAAAGTTTCAGCGGGAACCAAAGAAGGCGGGAACCAGAGGAGAAAAACCGGTTTGGCGCGTTTTCTCTGCCCACCATCACGTGACGGTGGGTAGTGATCACGGCGTCAAGAAAGGGTTGCTATTTCTGAGTCCAGTTATATGAGAAGTCTATGGAACCCTGTTGTTGGTATCTGGTTATTTTTAAATTAGATCTTAAAGCGTTATAATTGTATACTTTTTGAAGGTTTGAGAAAAATTGAAGAAGAATATGTTACACAACAAATAGATAGACAGATTAAATAAGGCAGTCGGCAAATACGGCATCGGAATACTTAAGCCTAACGTGGCCGCGTTTGGATTATCAGGAAACGGATGAGTTCAGCCCCGGAAGCGTTATACATTTTGTGTCATTCTATGTATAATTCTAAAGTAGCATTTCATCGTATTATGAATTAAAAACTGTATTACTAAAAATATTTTTTCTTTCTTTCTTTCTTTTTTTAAGCACGCCGTTGTGTTTCGGTCGAATGTAGCGGATTTTAAGGTTACATTTTTGGCTTCACTTCAAGAGTTATTGTTTGCGTACGGTTAACATGAGGATTTTATTTTAAATTTTAAATTTATTAATTTATTAAAAAAAAAAAAAAAAAAAAAAAAAAAAAAAAAAAAAAAAAAACTTATGCTTATCCTTATAAATCACAGCGTAAAAAAAATCTATGATATACTATAACCATCCGCACAATCAATAAAAAATTACGAATGTAAACTTAAATAAACTACGGAGGGTTCAGGGGGCACAGCCCCCCTGAAGAAATGCAATTTTTGATTTAAAAAGTTACCAGAATTAGCAGTTCATCAGAACTTCAGAACATCAGTGTATAACCACTTGTTTAACACATTTAATTTCTGAAACTTTTTGAAGTATTTTGTATTCTTATAAATATTTACAAAAAGGACTGACTGATTTTAAAATTCAATAACTTCCAAACGGTGGCAGATATTAAAAAATTCTTGCAGGAGAGTTATGCATAAAGTCAAAAGTTTTATTACAGTGATTTTCGATTTTAGTTCGAATTACAAACAATAGATGGCGCTGTAAGCAATAGTCGCTAAATACAGGCTCGATTTTTGGTCCTTTCTGTTGTTCCATGCAGAAAAAGGAGATGGAAATGTATTTCCGGGCCACGAAGTACCAAAAATCGAGCGTGAATTTAGCCTCTATTGAACGAAGCGCCATCTATTGTTTGTAATTCGAACTAAAATCGAAAATCACTGTAAAAAAACTTTTTTACTTTATGCATAACCCTCCTGCAAGAATTTTTTTAATATCTGTCACCGTTTGGAAGTTATTGAATTTTAAAATCAGTCAGTCCTTTTTGGGACACCCGGTATGTAATTTGAAAACTTTAAAAAGCGATTTGTAGGAAGATGAATATTACGTAATGAGTGTTAAAAAACAATGACTTGCAAAGATGACGTTGAGGCTCCTGATCTGCAGATTTACTAGTATTATTGGAAAACATGCATGAAATCTCCCCCCCCCAAATATATATATATATATATATATATATATATATATATATATTATAAACCTAATTGCCGAAACGTCAGTGAAGGCTTACTGTGGAGACACGAAAAGTTTTGGTTTCCGTTTGTCTGTCTGTTCCGCGATAACTGCCGTAAAAAACATACGATTAGCTTAAAATTAAGAATGCATGTTGGTGAAATCCTCGGATTTAGCTGTATAGTTTTTGGTTAAATTTGGTTCATTCGTTCGGAATATATAGAACATTTTATTTTGCGACTTAATGCTGTCCTATGGCAATTCAGGCGATTTTCCCATTTTTATTTGTTGAAAGGAAATGTCTCATATGATTGAAGGATTTAAATGGTAAATTAAGGATGATGAAATTTCCTAATTAGAACCATACATTATTCATATTAGTTTGAAATTTTGTGTATACAGAGTTATTAAATTTGGTGCATAACTTATGGAGGGATTTTATATATGTGTTCCAATAACATAAAATATTTTTATATATAAATTTACTTTTTAAGCACACATTTCATTGTTTTTATTTTCTTTTAACTGTTAACCAGCAACAAACTACACCTAAAAATATCTTAATATGAAAGTATGTGTAATTGTTTGAAGTCAAATCAAAGTCAAAAGGGACGAAATAATGCCTTTCTGTCTTTACATATAGATTGAATTTACCTCAGAAATACAGAAAGACTATGTTCTATTTATTTTGTTCAAATATTTTTCATTTAAATTAAAAAGTTCATTATTTTCATAAGGAATAAATCGACATTTTGCTATGAAATTTAATATTTTTTTTTTCTTTTTACCGTTGCCAAGAAAATTCGATCCCGGAATAAAAATTTATCCTAAACAGTTAATTTTGATTTGAAAGCTTTTCATGTGCAAGAGGAAAATGAAATAAAAAATAGACATGAATACGCCTTCATATTAGAAATAAAGCGAAAATACGAAAAGAAGTCGAATTTGATCTCATATATCAAAAATAAAACGAATACGCTTTGAGGTTGAAATAAAAGGGGCTTGTGTTATGATGTTATTTCTTATTATTAAAAAAAATGTTACTAATATCTCATGGTTTATCGTCTGCGAACAGCTAACAGAAATGTTAATTTTTAATCAAAAATTCCAATGAGAAAATAAAAACTTTTCAAAAGCAAATATATAGTAAATATCAAAATTATACACCGTAAAATTATCGCTGTCGAAAATGACGTCATTTTATCGGGAAATAAATATTTCCATTCTTAAAAACCAAGCATTAATTAGATTGCCTGAAAAAAAATATTTTTTGACGAGTGTTACTTCTTAATGCCACCTCATTTCAGAAAATATGAATGAAAATTATGTTATTTTTAAAGGAAATTACATTTTTATTCATAAAATCTAAACTTTTAATATAATTGCGTCATTGTAAATCATTTTCTGTCCACCAGTATTGTAAAATAAGGCTCGGAAGTGTAAAAAAAAAAAAAAAAAATCTACGATTTGCGATAACCATTAGCGCAAGCAATAAAAAGTTACGTATGTAAATTAATAAGACAAGGGGGGGGTGTTCAGGGGGGCGGATTCCACCTGAAGAAATCTACTTTATTATTTTAAAAAATACCAGAATTAGCAGCTCATGAAAATTCCGAAATATGCTTCCATAACAATGTTTTTAATTTAGTGCTTCAAATGTCTGAAAACTTCGTATTTTTTATTCTTATAAATAAATACATTACATAATTTGAAAACTTTAAATTGCGGTTTGCAGGAAATTGAATATTACGAAAGTGTTTCTAAAAACAATGTCTTGCAGAGCTGACGTTGAGGCTCCTGATCTGCAGATTTACTAGTTAAAAAAATCTTGCAAATATATTGACAAAATTTCAAACTAATTGGAATAATTTAATAATCTTATTTTAAAATTTCAGCATCCAAAATTTACCATTTAAATCCATTTTTCATATGAGCCATTTCTTTCAACAGTTGAAAATCTGAAAATCGTCTGACTTGCCATAGAAAAGCATTATAGAGCAAAATAAAATATTCTATATTTCCCGAACGAATGAACCAGATTTAACCAAAAACTATACAGCTAAGTCCGAGTACCTCATCAACAAGACCAATTAATTTCAAGCCGATCGGATGCTTTTTTCGGCAGTTATCGCGGAACAGACAGACAGACTAACAGACAGAAACGAAAACTGTTCGAGTATCCACAGTAAGCCTTTACTGAAGTTTCGGCAATAAAATCAGCATATTGACCAAAATAACATGGAAATCTTTATTTTGTATATGTACGTATTGTGTTAAAAAAACAATATATATATATATATATATATGGGTTCAATAGTAATCGCAATTGAACTTATTTTGACCTTTTGACTTTGTCGGAACATAATAAACAGTATGTAACATAAAATTTGAAAACTCTCAAACGAAAGCCTGGAATGAAAAAAAAAAAATGAAACCGGACAAATTTAAAAGGGAAATTCATTAAATTAAAGACATCAAAAAGCGGAATTGTTGGGTTAGGGGCATTGGAGCTACCGGACGACCGCAGTGGATTCGAGCTGATTATATATTTTACTTATTTATCTAATTTTTTGAGGTATTTTCTCTTTGTATTTTTTTATTTTTTGTTAAAAATTTCATTTTCTATTATTTTTTAGTTATTGTTGCCAAAATAAAAAACTCAAATAGTAATCTTTTTTCAGATATTTTACAACTGAAAAATATATATATACACGTGAATATTAAAAAATTAAGAAAATTTTAAAACAAATTATGTATATCAAACACACAAGCATTTTTTGGATTATGGATGATATGGAAAACGGCTGATAGATTTTCACGAAACTTGCTACCTACACTAAATAATCCGTCTGCTATGATATAGCTATGTCCCGAATTCAAGAAAATTCATTTTGAAAGGTTAAAGCATACAATAGTTATTTATCTTTTAATTAAATCGTGTATTATTAATGCTTATTTATTGGTACATGTTGTAACTTTCATTAACGTGCATAAAATAGATTTGAAGTTATTCTGAATTTTACCATTTGTGACTTACTTTTAGAGAGTGAGTATACAATTCTAAACTGTATAAATTTTAAAATTTTATGAATAATGCAATTTATTCATTAACAATCTTCTATGATAAAAAAAAAATAACTAAAGAGTTCTCATATAACGGAAAATATTTTATAATACATTATCGTATTATTATTATTATTGTAATTTTTTAGGATGATTTGTAATCATATTCCTTCTATTTTTATTAAAATTAAAAACTGAAATAAATAAAAAATAATAAACGAAATGCCATTTTTATATTAATAGTTGAAGAAATAAAGATTTTCATTGTTTTTTATGGTGGAATTGATTTGTCTAAACATTGAAACTTCCCGAATAGCATGTACAACATAAAAATCCAAGTACCCTCATTATTTCAAATTGCTAAAATGGTGTAACATTAAAACTTTAAAAACAATATTACAGTTTTATTTGACTGTTAACATGTTTCAACACATCCAGAGTCATTTTTAATACAAATAAATAAAGATATTCTGAAAATTGCACAGTCTATGTTTCAATGAACTGAAATGCCATCATTCAGTTTTTCACGTAACGCACGTTACTTTTCTTTAAGTTTTATTTGGATGTTTATTTCTATTTTCTAAACCCTTGAGTACGTCGAGCCACAGTTTGATAAGTTGAATGGCGCTGTATCGTTACATATGTTATTTTTACGCGTTAGAATCTCCATTGTTTCTCTTATAATGGATGGATAATATTGGATGGGAAAAATTATTTTACTTTAGTTGAAGTTTATATCAAAAATTTCTTCATGGTGTAATCTTGCCAAAGCTGGCTTTTATTATTATTATTATTATTATATTTAATATCAGCTAATTGCTCCTTTTTCTGTATTTATATTTCCTTCAATTTATTCCAATATAGTAATTCTTTGAAACATCTGTTCAAAGGTGTTTCATATTAATGGTGTTTCGTATTCTCCTGAATAATTCTCAAAATTAATTATATCAAATTTACTGCAAATAGTATTCTTAAACTGAACTTACCAAAACAGTGGCTCGAGGTTCTCAAGGGTTTAGAAAATAGAAATAAACACCCAAGTAAAATAAAAAATGTAACGTGCGTTACATGAAAAACTGAATGATTGGGTTTCAGTTCATCGCATCATAGACCACGCAATTTTCAGAATTTATTTATTTATTTATTTATTAAAAATGACTCTGGATGGTCAACAGTCAAATAAAACTATTTTACTGTTTTTAAAGTTTTAATCTTACACATTTTACTAATTTGAAATAACATATTATTACAAGGTGTTAAATTGTTATATATTTCCAGTATCCTTTTGCTCGAGAAAGAGAGTATTGAAAAGTATAAATAACTGAAACTGACCCAAATAATCCTGCTTAAAAATTTAATAGAGACATGAGATTAACTGTAATCATAAAAAAAATATTAAGTGCAAGGACATAGTAACAGTGCTCATAAGGAATGTCTGGACTCTTCCAATTGTAAAAAATGAAAAAAAGACCACTTTTGACATTTCATATCGTAAAATTTATATGATTTTAAAACGCAATTTTTATTGAGATGAAAGATATAAGTATGTTCTTTCATTTCAAGTATTTAAAAATAGCAAGACGCTCCAAACTGTCAGGCATTTGACGAGCAGAAAATTGGTATTACAACTTACGCGCAGGATTACAAAGTGCATTTTGCAACTAGAATGAAAATTTCGGTGCCTAATTATACTTCAGATTATAATTATTACCCCGAACCTAAATAGATTTGAATTTTTAGCATTTTTATATTTTTAATATTAAGTTGTATTTAGCTAATACAAAATTTCAACAGTATAATCACCTAAAAAAATATTTTTTTTGAACAATAACAAGTAATTTTTGAACAAATAATAACTATTGTGTCTTTGCAGATCATAGGGATGAAAAAGATTTGTTGGGACCCTGTATAGACCGATAAATGCAAACTAACTATTCGCAATACTATGATTTCCAAAAAAAAAAAAAAAACAAAAAACAAAAAAAAACCAAAAACGTAAAACAAAAATGTTTAAATATTAGATTTTTCCTACTTTTTATTATTGTTACATATTTAATATGTTAGGCTTAGAAATAAAAAAGGTTTTATTTTACAACTAGCAAACCCCTCGGCTTTGCTCGCGTAATCGTTGAAATATGCCAAGTGATATTTGCATGACTATTTTTTATTAGAACTCATTTTGAAATAATTCAAAAATTACAAATTAAGCCACAGTTTGACTAAACTTCATTTTAAAAGTGCAACGGACAGAAATGAGATTTTAATTGATAAGAAGAACTAAAACTAATTCCAATTAAATGATAATTTAGAAAGTATTTTGAAACATTTATGCTCATTTCATACGCTCATTTCAGTATTCATTTGAAGTTTTGATTTTTTTAGAAACCATCTTAACACATTTACATCTTAAAATTAACCATCTTGTGAAATTCCAAGTTCCCTGTTTAACAGTCTACCACCTCTCTGGTGTTAGTGGCACCAACATAAAATGCCGAAACAGAGTTGAAGTAAGATGTCTCGAAAAATGATGAAACAGAGACTGTCACCATTAATTTGCCAACATTAACCTTGAAATCGATTGGTATTTCCTAAAATTCTATAGAAAACGGAATTTAGATGTTTTTAAAGGCTTTCTTGTTATTCCTGCCAACCAGGTTGTAATGACACCGGAATAAAATATAGCCCGAAAAGGATCAGGGAACACCACTCTTCATTCGCAACACATAAGTTCTGTAATCGGTTTATTATTTCCTGAGATTCCATAGAAATCGAAATTTAGGACCCTTTTAGAATGCTTTTCGCACCTTCCCGCTGCTTCACCACTTTTTAATTTCGAATTTATTTTAGACTGTTCTTATAGGACATTTATATTTTTTAAGTAACTACCGTGCTATATTTAAAGTTTCTAGCCTCTTCACTACCGCAGAAATCGCAAATTAAAAAGTTTTTGGCTCCTGCAACCCTCTACATAAAATATAGCTTATGTTTGAGCAGGTTCTATCACCATCAATTTGCAACCATTATGTTTGAAATCGGTTTCGTATTTCATACGATTGCATAAAAATCGTAATTTAGAACGCTTATAGAACGCTTTTCACCAACTCCATCCTTTTAAATTTGGAATTTTCTTTCGACAATTCTTAGAAAGCATTTGCATCTTTGAAGTAATTACCATTCCAAATTTAAAATGTTAGGCCACCCTCAGTAATACAAAAAACGCTATTTAGAGCTTTTTTGTTCCTGTAATCCCCAGGTGGTATTGACAACAACGTAAAATATAGCCTATGTTGGAGCAGGGACTGTCACCATCAATTTGAAACCCTTAATTCTGTTTCTATTTCCTGAGATTGCGTAGAAATCGCTATTTAGAACGTTTTTAGAATGCTTTTCGTTTATTTTCACCCCTTTTAAATTTCAAACTTTTAAGGAACTCTTCTCAGAGAGCATTTATCTCATAAGTAATTACCATGCCAAATTTCAAGTTGCTAGCCCCTTCAGTATCACAAAAATCACAATTTAGAAAGTTTTTTAAAATGCAACCACAAGGTGGTAGTGACGCCGACATGAAATAGATCCTATATTGGAGCAAGGGCTGTCATCATCAATTTCCGACCAATACTTTTGAAATCGGTTCGGTACGTTCTGAGATTGCGTAGAAATCGCAGTTTAGAGCATTTTTTAAAACGTTTTTCGTCCATTTTAACCCCTTTTAATTTTCGAATTATTTAGGAAATGTTCTTAGAGATCATTTATATCGTATAAGTAATCAAAATGCCTAGTTTCAAGTTCCTAGCTCTTGCAGTATTACAAAAAACGCAATTTAGATCGTTTTTTGCTCCTTCGCCCATTTTGGTATAGGGGCACGGAGATGAAATACAGCCTATGTTGAAGCGAGGGCTATCACCATGGTTTTCATGCCATTATTTTTTAAATCGGTTCGGTACTTCCTGAGATTGCATAGAAATCGCAATTTAGAAAGTTTTTTAGAAAGCCTTTCGCTCATTTCACCCCTTTTAAATTTCGATTTTGTAGTAAACGTTCTTAGAGATATTTTGCATCTTACAAATAACTGCCCTGCCTAATTTCAGGATTTTAGGCCCTCCAGTAACACAAAATCTGATTTTATAACGTTTTTTGCTTCTGCAACGCCTAGGTGGTAGTGACGCCGAAATGAGATAGAGCCTATGTTGGACCAAAGGCTGTCATCCTCAATTTCCAACCATTGCTTTTGAAATAAGTTGGGTACTTTCTGAGATTGCGCAGAAATCGCCATTCAGAACGTATTTTAGAACTCTTTTCACGCATTTTCACCCCTTTTAAATTTCGAATTTTTTAAGAAATGTTCTTAGAGATCATTTATATCTTATAAGTAACTACCAATTCAAATTCTATGTATCCGGGCCCTTCAGTAACACAACAATCGCAATTCCGAACGTTTTTATGCTCCTGCACCCCCTTTAGGGGTAGTGCCACCGACATAAAATATAGTCTATATTGGAGCAAGGATTATCACTATCAAATTGACACCATTATTTTTGAAATCGGTTTAGTACTTCTTGAAATTACGTAAAAATCGCCATTTAGAACGTTTTTTGGAACACTTTTTGCGCATTTTCACCCCTTTTAAATTTCGAATTTTTTAAGAAATGTTCTTAGAGATAATTTATTTCTAATAAGTAACTACCATGCCAAATTCCATGTATCTGGACCCTTCAGTAACACAAAAATCGCAATTTCGAACGTTTTCTTGCTCCTGTACACCCTTTAGGGATAGTGGCACCGATATAAAATGTAGCCTATGTTGGAGCAAGGGTTGTCACCATCATTTTGACACCATTATTTTTGAAATCGGTTTGGTACTTTCTGGAATTGCGTAAAAATCGCCATTTAGAACTTTTTTAGAAAGCTTTTCGCGCATTTTTACCCTTTTTTAATTTCGATTCTTTTAAGAAATGTCCTTAGAGATCATTAGTATCTTATAATTAACTACCATTCCAAATTTCATGTTTCTAGGCCCTTCAGTAACACAAAAATCGCATTTTTAGAACGTTTTTTGCTCCTGCACCCCCTTTTGGCCAGTGGCACGGACATAAGATACAGCCTATGTTCTAAGTTGGACTAACACCATCATTTCGATACCATTACATTTGGAATCGGTTCGGTAGTTCCAGAGCTTACCTCCTACAAATAAACAATTTTTACCACTTTATAATATTAGTATAGATAGATTAGTATAGATAGATTATTATAGATTAGTATAGATATACTTGTATTATAATTTTTAACGTGTGATATACAAAATATTACTAAACACCGATTATATCGTATTAAAGGAGTTTAAGTTTGATAATTTACAATAACGATATTTTGATTAGTGCGTTTAAAAAAAATAAATTTAACAACTGTTAACTAATGGTATAGCAATTATTAATCATAAAACAAAGTTTAGACTATGAGGCAAAATATTCATGCATCATTATTTTCCATCATCAGATTTTTACCAGGCAATTTGTCTTGTACAGAGAAAAACTTGTTTGAAAAGATAATGGGTTATTGACAATTGTATAATAAATCACGTATGCTCTTTTTAAGGATTGAATATGTGAAAGATGATGCTTTTATACTCTCATCTATGTTACATTTTCTTCTTTTCATAGATAACGCTACTTTGTTAAAAAAGTAAAACTGATTTTGATACTATTTATTATGTTTTTGAAACATTAAAGTAAAACACCTATTTGAATACAATAGTTAAATACTTTGAACCCGATAACTTTTATAGGCATAATGAAACGTTTTTAAGAAAGAAAAGATAATGCAAAAGTATGATTGTAAATAAAATAATAACAAATATGAAATAAAGAGTAAATATTTCGTGAAAGTTTTTTTTTTTTTTTTTTTTATTTTAAATACAATATTAAGTTCGAGGAAACAAGTAATTTGAACTTTATAAAAACTGACACTCTAGATTAGCACAATAAGGTACCTGTTGCCAATATGGACACCCTAAGGAAAATTGATTTTTTTCACCCCCGTGTACACGTTATAGGACTCCAAAAATATATGACCACTATCCCTGGACTGTTGACTACCATTATTAAAATTCATGAACTTGTAATTATTCTGGTTTAATTTTAATAATAATAAAAATAAATGTTTTCAAGTGTCCATATAAGAAATTACCTGCCCATATTATTGACATGCATGTCCATATTAGGGACAGGTGGCTCCTTATTGACCTACTGCACAGGTTTTCTACAACAGTTTAAATTATGCATGTTTTATTTTACGTTACTTATTGGTGTAAATGTTTGCGTAATTTCGTTAAAACCATATGCTCCCCTAATTGTTTTGAGCAGTATATAATATATATATATATCACCCCCCTTTAATGCGAACTTCCAAGGGATATCAGTTTTTGACTGTACTATCCGAAGTTCGCATTAACCAGTGTAAGTATTTTAATGGGTAAACATATATTTTGCTTTAAATTAATTGAATTCGGTTTTAAGCAATATGAATACAATATATTTTTAGACGAATACAAACTCATTTTCTTTTAAATTTAGTAATCAGTAAAACAGCACATTATAGAAAATAATGCTAATATAAAATAATTAATTACTTAGGTCGAACAAAATATCAAAATAAATTATCGTAGTTTCATAATCTAACTTTATTTTTTTCAATCTGATATAATTGAAGAATTGCTCTTTTCGCGTCTTTTCCCTGCGTGCACATAATGAATTTACTGTTGTTCGTGGAAGTAATAAATCTTTCGAAACATCAAATATGTTTTCCCCCGCTTCAATCAATCTGATAAATTTGATTTTATTGTCTACAACAAATATTTTTTTTAGAAAGACGTTATAAGAAAATGTGTTAGAAAAGAAAAAAAAGATTACTCCATGCAAATATTATCTTCTTCCTCAGACGATCTTGTTTTACCTTCATTTGATAAAAAGCAGCAACAAAGAGCTATCTCTTATAATTTTGTTCCCCCTCCTATTCAAAACTGCTAGAGCTATCTGGCAGCTGCTAACTTCCGTACTCCTCTCCCGTTATATATCGAAGCCACATTCAAAAATATATGCGACGCGATACTTATTTTTTAAGCACTTATGTAAAAAACCAATTCCTTTAAATTCTGTGCCGGTCATAAATAAAATTTTTGCATAACTTATACTAAATACAAGCAAAAAAAAAGTCCTTCCGGCCAGTGCCGGGAGGAAGAGGTAGCTTTCAAATTCCTTATTTTAAAAATGCCAACTTATATTATTCAAACACAAGAAGCTCAATTTAGTGAAAACCGAATATAGGAGATTCAATACTAATTTTTATCAATACTAAATCATTATGAATGAGAATTTCGCGAAATTAGTCAGCTTTATCCAAGCTGCTTTTATTTCAAGTAACTTATACTTGGCTGAGATGTTGATGTATACTATCCATATGCCTCCTTACATGGAAGTAGGCGAATACGTGTGTTATCGCGTGACAAATACAAGATCGTTTCAAAATGTTAGCCATACTAGAAATTCAAAGTGCTATAATCCAACCATTTTTTAAGATATAAACAAAAGAACAAATTTTCAGAAACAAAATCTGCTCCGGAATCTTTGTATCAACGCCAAACACATAAAAAATCTTTTTCATTTTCCAATTTTTTAATACCTCATTTTAAATTTTAAATTTAATTTTTTTAATGGCAACCCTTTTGAAACAAGATGGCGAAAAAGCTGGCCAACGAACTCGGTCGAGACATTGGTATGTACTATGTACAGACCAAGTAACATCCAAATCGGTTCATAAATACGCTTGTTATCGCGTGACAAAAATCAGGTCGTTTTAAAATGTCAGCCAGAATAGAAGTTCAAAATGCTATAACTCAGTCATTTTTTTAGATATGGATGAAACAGAAACTGTTCCGGAATCTTTGTATTAAGGTCAAACACATACGAAAAAAATCTTTTTCATTTACCAATTTTTTGGTATCTCATTTTAAATTTTATTTTTTTTTAAATTTTTTAAATGGCCGCCATTTTGAAACAAGATGGCGGATGAAGCTGGCCAACGAACTCGGTCGAGATATTTGTATGTACTATGTACACACCAAGGTACATCCAAATCGATTCATAAATACGCCTGTTATCACGTGACAAATATCAGGACGTTTTAAAATATCAGCCACGCTAGAAATTCAAAATGCTATAACTCAGCCATTTTTTAAGATATAGACGAAACAAGAACTGCTCCCTAATCTTTGTATCAAGGTCAAATACATAAGAAAAAAATATTTTTTCAATTTTCAATTTTTTGGTACCACATTTCAAATTTAATTTTTTCTTAAAAATTTAAATGGCTGCCATTTTTAAACAAGATGGCGGATGAAGCTGGCCAACGAACTCGGTCAAGACATTGGTATGTACTATGTACAAACGAAGTTACATCCAAATCGGTTCATAAATACGCCTTTTATCGCGTGACAAAATTCAGGACGTTTCAAAATTTCAGCCACGCTAGAAATTCAAAATGCTATAACTCAGACATTTTTTAAGATATAGACGAAACAAAAACTGCTCCGGAATCTTTGTATAAAGGTCAAATACATAAGAAAAAAATATTTTTCACTTTTCAATTCTTTGGTACCACATTTCAAATTTAAAATTTTTTTAAAAATTTTAAATGGCCGCCATTTTGAAACAAAATGGCGGATGAAGCTGGCCAACGAACTCGGTCGAGACATTGGTATGTACTATGTACATGCCGAATTTCATCCAAATCGGTTCATAAATTCGAGAGTTACAGTATGACAAAGGTCAGATATATATATATATATATATATGGATATATATATATATATATATATATATATATATAGTTGGTTATAGTGGCTATAGTTGGTTATAGTTGGTTATAAGTTGGTTATAGTGGCGAAGAGTGTAATGATGATTGTTGTTGCTACGGGGAGACACGAAGTAAGGTTAATGTTTATATAAATAAAAAAATAAATAAAAATTTTAAGATAGGTGAAAAATATATTAAAAAATGTATGTTGAATTGTTCCTTGAAAAATGATAGTGCCAATTACACTGACTATGGAAGTTTGAGATATAAAACAAGGATTTTCTATAACAGTAACGTGGCCCAATATTTAGAAAAATTAAAAAATGGTGGTAGAGGTGAGAAGAACATAGTCAAATATAAAACCAAATGTTTTTATAACAAAAAACTAAAAGGTGAAGATGGTCTGGGCGAACTGAATTTAAAAACTTGTACAGATAAACGTTGTAAAGTGTGTGTATGTGCCGGGGGTTTAGTAGAGGTTAATGATAATGGAGAGTATTTAAAATTCTGCAAGGTTTATAACTGTGTCTACAGACTGAGATGTAGAGTTTGTAATATGTCGTACATAGGACAAACTTCAACTCCTTTGAATATAAGAATTAACAACCATAAGAACGACATAAGAAAACAAAAAAGTGGTAAGGAGGAACAAGAAATTGAGATTACACATTTTGATAGACATGGAATTGATAATATTGAGATTTCTATTTTGAAAATTGTTCCTAATAAAACTGAAAGATTAATCAGTGAAAGAAATATGATGGTAAAGTATGGTACGGTATACCCATATGGAATGAATGTAAAGTTCGATCAAAGTAATGTAATAAGGAATTTTAGAGAAAAATTATTGGATGTCTCAATCTATGAAAGGACAAAACATATAATGGATTATGACAGGGATAAAAATCATAGGACAAATGTTGAATTAAAGAAATTAAAATGTTGCAAGGATGTCGAAAAAGTTATCGAAAATTACAACTCAAACGATAACGAATCAGTAATTAAAAACATTATATTTAATGTCAAAAAGAAAATGATACCAGAACTTTTGAGGAATTTGCATAAAAAAACGGGTAACAACAATATTGACATGGCTCTAGATCTATTGAGATTCAGAATAAGAAAACAAAATTTAGATAGTTATGTAAAGAGCATGTATGAAAAAGATGCCGAAAATAACAAAATATACTGTGTCTTGGATTACATGGGGTCACATCTAAAAGGTGTTAACATTAATAATGTTTTAAATAAGTATAATAGACTGCTGCCGGATAAAAATATAGAGATTTTTAAGGCTTTTAAATATGTTAAACCGATGGGCAGACTCATATATAATTATAACGACTATGCAAAGGATTTGAAAAAAAGTATCGATAATAGTGTTTGCTATTGTCACGAAGTGAAATTCAACGAATATATAAATCCAACATACGGACACGTATTAACGGGTAGTTTGGATATTGTACATAATAAGAATTTGAATGAAATCATGAAATACGGAACGAGTTACAGGATTAAGAGAGTATTAACAAGAAATATGGCAAAAAAACGCTTGAATATGAACTTAGATATTTTTATTCAAAAATTAGTTTATAAATACAATTTGCCAGCTGGCGTTTTCGAGGAATGGAAGTATCATATTTTAAAAGATATCAGTAGAAATTTTGAGAGTAACTCTGAGGGGGTTTCGGTAAAGTATTATAAGGATTTGAAAGAATCTATAACAGAATTGCAGAATAAATTTATAATTACGTATATAGATAAAGCTAACAAAAATTACGCAATTATTTGTAAAACATTATATGGTAAATTACTCAGGGAGGCTTATGGTAATGAAATAAACTATGAAATTGTCAAATCAAATAAACAAGTTATTAGTAATAGAGTAAAAGCATATTATAAAAAAATTAAAATAAAGCAAAATAGTACTAGCTTTCCATATTTGGTAATGGTTCCAAAGTTTCATAAAGATCCGGTTGCTTTTAGAGCTATTACATGTGGTTTCGGTTCATATTTGGAAAATTGTAATAAAAAATTGTTGAATTTATTAAAAGAGATTTTTGATGAAGTATTGAAAGATAAACCGGCTTGTATAATAAAAAAACAGCTTTGAGTTAATTAAACATTTAAATCTAATGAAAAACATTTCAAGTTTAACAGCGTATGATTTTAAAGATCTGTATAATAGTATAGATTTGGACAATCTTAAAATAAAAATTATGGAGTTTTTTAGTAAATATAATTCCTCAAATATCGGACAGGAATGGTTTACTAATTTGTTTAACTTTGTAGTGAGTGAGAACTACTTATATGACGGGAAAATTGTTTACAAACAAGTTAGAGGTATTCCAATGGGGGGAAGTTGTAGTTCGATTTTAGCCGATATCTACTTATATATGTATGAGGAACAAATTGATACAAATGAGGATATGAAGTGCTTTCGTTACATTGATAACGTTTTAATAGTCAGATGCAATGATGTGAAAAAAGAAAAATTTGATTGCTATCCTAGAGGTTTAAATTTGAAATTGGAGTCAAAAAGTAAAAACATGGTCAACTATTTAGACATTAATATCGAGATAAAAAATGGTGAGATAAAAACAGATATATATGATAAACGAAAAGGCTTTAATTTTGAAACTATGAAAATCTTAAATTTTGGATCAAATGTGCATATCTCAATATATAGAAATATTTTTATTAACGGGTTAAACCGTATAGATAGATTGACATCAAATACTGGGGAAAAAATTGAAGAACTTTACAATTGGTATATTCTGGCATTGCACCATGGCTATCCTGAGAGATTTTTGAAGAGTCTGCTACGAAATTTCGTAAAGTGTAAGACTTATCGCAGAGATTTAGAGGTAATGTGGATGCGAAGAGAGGAGTAACCGTGGCTTTGACTGTTCAGGGTTTGCGTGCACGATTGTTTGGTGTTTCATGTTCAGTTGTTTGTTTTCGATGGGTCTAGGCAGCTCATTCGATTTGTTAGTTTTTTTTTTTTTTTTTTTTTTTTTTTTTTTTTTTTTTTTTTTTTGGTCTTGACAGGTTGTTTGGGGAGCGTTGTGCACATAAAAACTGGTTTTAACCCCGCAGTTGCATGTCGCAAGTGCATGCCGGCCTGTCTCCATGGTTTCAATTTCTTCTGGTTTTAGTTTGAATGTTTTTAAAGTTTGCTGTTTTTAAAGTATGTTGTTTTTAAAGTATGTTGTTTTTAAAGTTAGTTGTTTTTAGTTATTTTGTAGTTGTCATTTGGTTTAGTTTATTTATTGTTGGTTCAGTTCCGTGGTTTCGAATTTTTGGTTTGGTTTTGGATATATATATATATATATATATATATCAACTTTTGAACGGAGGGTGGTTTCGGGGTCTGGGGGTCATGATCGATGAAAATATACCAAAATTTTTTGAAATCGCTTTCCTCCGAACGGCTGCAATAGGTAGCTTTTTGTAATGAAAGCTACCTAATTGTGTGTGTGTGTGTGTGTAAATTTTATCTTAAAAACGGCTCTAACGATTTTGACTAAATTTTGTTTTGTACCAGTTTCGGACACGAGAAGACCATTGAGCTGGGACATGTGCTCGAGAAAATTCGGTAGTTGGGTCCTTTGGGACATAATGGATCAGCGTCAAGCTAATTATATCTAAAAATTGGCTCAATCGATTTTGACTAAACTTTATATCCAACCGTTTTGGGGTACGAGAAAACTATTGGGCTAGGTCGTATGTTCGAGAAATTTCGATTAGTGGGTCAAATTTGTCTCACTTCGGGTCAAGCTCATTGTATCTAAAAAACGGCTCTAACGATTTTGACTAAATTTTGTAATCTACAGTTTCGGATTACGAGAAGACCAATGAGATAAGTCACATGTTAGGGAAAATTTGATTAGTGAGTCATGTTTGGGTCACTGTGTGTCTAGCTAAGTTTATCTAGAAAATAGTTCTAACGATTTTGATACAATTTTGTCTACTACTACGTGTAATTACTTTCTATCGTTTTCGGGCACGATAATAGTATTGGGCTAAGTCGCATGTTCAAGAAATTTTGATTAGTGCATCATTTTGGATCACAATGGGTCAAGTGTCTAGCTAATTGAATAAAAAAAAAGCCTCAAAACATTAAAAAAAAAATTGTAATATATCACTTATGGGCATGAGATAAGCATTGGGCTAAGTCACATGTTCGAGAAATATCGATTAATGGGTCATTTTTTGGGTCACTGTGATTCAAGCTAATTGTATATAGAAAACGAATCAAACGATTTTGACAAAAATTTGTATTACACCGTTTCTGGGAATGAGAAGACCATTGGGTTAAGTCACGTGTTCGAGAAAATTCGATTTGTTGGTCATTTTTTGGGTCACTGTGGGTCAATCTAATTGCATCTAAAGAACGACTCAAACAATTTTGACAAAAATTTATATTATACCGTTTCTAGACACGAGAAGACGTGTGGGCTAAATCACATCTTCGAGAAAATTAGATTAGTTGGTCATTTTTGGATCACTTTGGGTCAAGCTAGATGTATCTAAAAACAACTCAAGCGATTTTGACAAAAGTTTTTATTACATCGTTTCCCAGTAGAAAAGACTATTGAGATAGGTCACATGTTCGATAAATTTAGATTAGTGGGTCCCTTTTGAGTTACCGTGGGTCAAGCTAGTTATAGAAGGACTTTAACAATTTTGACTAAATTCTGTATTCTATCGTTTTCAGGTTCGGGAAGAGCATTGGTTAGGTCACATGTGGGTCACATTAGTGGGTCATTTTGGGTCACTATGTCTCAGGATCATGCAAATTGCATCTAAACAGCAAGAATGAAACAATGAGAATAAAATATGGAATTGAACACAAAGCTAATTTTGACCGAGCTTAGCTCGGTCATCCCTGGTAGTATGTATTATCCTATTAGCAGTATGCATTAAGCTACATTTTTAACTGTAATTTAAAATACGACTTCAAAAGGAAAATATAGTGTACTCATTAACCGGAGGTATGTCTTAAGCACAGATGAATTAACGAGAGTTTAATGTGAATGCATTACACAATGCACAAAGTGTTTTTCTAATCAAGTAAAATGAATAAAGAGATTAACCTGAAATATACACTTTACCAAACATCATTTAATATATGTAAAATAACAGTATTGCCATAAATTTTGAATGAAAATTAAAATTTCAAAAGTAAAAGAAACAATTGTGCATTCTTTTCTAATTTTAAGTTAGACATTTTTAAATTGTAAAAGTTTCGTGGTTAGAAAAGGGATGAGTTTGTTTTTAATTAATGTGAAAGCTTTTTACCATTATGGATTACAAAAGAAGTTTTCTTTGTTGTTAATGAAAATTTATGTATTCCGATGAAAAGATTAATTATTTTAAGTGGATTGAAGTATATAAATTCCCAAAGGAAATTAATAACGCCAGAAAGTATTCATCACCGCTGTTTGTTTTTGCTAATGCGCAATTTGAGCACAAAAAAGTTATAACACATTTAAGAACTTTTCTCATAAGCAAATATGCGGGTTCAACATATAATAACCCGTAACTGGAGACATGAATTCCCTAACACGATCAGAGACATAGAGTCAAAAAGACTCCAAGGTTATTTTTCTTTTTTGTCTTTTGTAAACAGCATTGGAATTTATTTTGGAAATGCAATATATTCTGGAAATCATGTAATGATAAAAGAAATACTTGACGGTACTGATGAGATGATTTTATTCAAGGAGAAAAACCATGTGATAATCAGAGCCAAAGAACAAAGCGGAGTCATTTTGACTCCCGCCTAGAGTTACGGGATATATATATATATATATATATACATTATTATATGCATTCGTAAATGCGAAGACTTTATTTATATATTTCGGTTGGTTTAATAACATCTTATAATCTTCTGTTTCATTTTAGCATTGTAGCAAAGAAGTTAAAAGTGTTTTTTTTTTCTTTTCTTTTCTTTTTTTTTTCTTTATTAACACAGTAAAAATTGAAGTAACTGTATAGAGCAATCTCAGATATTATCAATATTAGGAGAGAAAAAAATACACAGATTAGTCTGAAATCCATTGAAAATATTATTTCGAATTAATTTATATTGAGAAATATGACAGTTATATATATATTTTTTTGTTTAAAATAATATGTTAATGTTATTGAAATCTTGTATATGTGACACAAACTGCATGATACTCGGCAAGTAAAAAGGCTGTGTGAGCTATTATAGTAACAATTTATGATTGTTGTATAACCGATAACGCGCTCTGGCAATATTAAAATATATTCTGGCAATTATCATTATCTTGAAATATAATTATAATATATATAATCTCAGGAATAAAAATGTGGTGAAATTAAATTTGCTAAAATAACATTTTAATCTGATAGACAAATTCTTTAATGATTCACAGTAAAAAAATATATATATATGGTCAGCAGCGAAAAGTTTTTATTTAAGTGAGGTATAAGTTAAACCTGCGAGTTTAATTTTCCTTACCGTTTTCCACTAAAACTTTTCATTTTCGACTAGATTTTTACTTGTAATAAATCTACATAGTACCCGCAAGACATTCAAATAAGAAATAAGAATAATGTAATATTTTTAGTACAAAATTTTAGTATAACATTGTCTTAAATATGTGATAAAAAACGACAGTAAGGTAAAAAAAAATGTGGACGGTATAGAAAAGAAAGGCACGAGAAGGGAAAAAAAGGATGATAAGGATGAGAATGTAAGTAAAATTAGCACATATTTTTAGGCATATCATGTTAAGACTAAGTGATAGCCACAATGTTAATTCATTTTTAGAAACAGTTATTTATATTGGTTTAAAGTTTAACAAAATATAATTTACCTCGAAAAGTGCAAGACATAAACCTTGGAGGATCATAAACCTTGGGGACGGTAAGTCTACCAATAAAGTCACGATGCCTGAAATTGATATTTAAATGCTGACTTAATTCTCCAGTAAATTTCCTGTAAAAGAATTTTAGACATTATTTCTCTAGCATACCTCTGCATGAGAAAAAACTTGAAAAACATTCTGTGGCTGCATTTGAAGTCATTTTCTGTACAATTTTACAAGAGGGAAGGTAAAGAATTTAATACCCAGACACAAAGTTAAAAAAATAATAACAACCGTAAAAATGTGTGCAGGTTAGTTATTTGCTATATATATATACAGTTACATAACAATAGACCCAGTTTCGTAAAAAATTACATTCAATTTCTTATATTGAAACAATTTTATACAGACAGCTCTAAACTTAAAAATCAGCATGAGCGACACGATATGTTATAGGAGTTTCCTGGATATTTGGGCCCCAACTTCGTCCAAAACTTATTTATCTCCATAATATTGCTATACAATCATCCAATGGGATGTTTCCTAGAATATGAAATAATAATAATAATAATAATAAACACAAGGATATGTACTAAAATAAAAATCATTATCCAGGGACTTAAAGGTCAAAAGATTGTGAGAATTCCCCATATATATTAATTTAGAGTTGTCTTCGCAAATCTTTTTTACTTTTTCGAATTTTAAGAAATGACTCTACAGTAGAACATCTCTACGTAAAGAGTCACATATAAGATATTAGAGGAGGAACATGCGTCAGATTTTCAAGTTTTACTCTTAAAAATGGAGGATTTTTTGTTATACATTTCTGCAGTTGTTTTATGTAAAATTGGTTTACTGTCGAGGTAGCCAAGACTTCTTTTCCATAGCAAATTATAAGTGGAACGAGGTTTTTCTGTAAGTAGAAATGCTAACTGTTCCGCCTTTTATTTCTGAAAACTGAGACGTAGGACACATCATACAAAAAAGAAAAAAAGAATTATCTATCTCACTTTACAGATAACATTGAAAATGGATTCAAAGAGCCGCACTATGGCCAGATGTATTTTTTTAATTCTGGAGATGCTGTTGTCGGAAGAGGCGAATACTACTATCAACAACGAATTTGGGTATAATTTAATGAACGTGCTAGGTCATATTACAGGGTTGCAAAACATTGTCCGACAATCACTTATGATGATGTATAAAATTTAAAAAGTAACACTGCGTGGAAATGAAATAAAAGAATAATGGAATAAAGCCTTATAAAACTGCCGTTTACGATATAATGAAATAATACAGAAAGGTCATTGTTTCTATGATTTACGAAGACTGATCACTGTTGTTCCACTCAACTTTAATTTAAAGCACCATAGGCAATGAATGGTGGTGAATCAGAGTCGCAAAGAAACACAAATGGTCAATCTCTGTACTGATAAACCTGTAGAATCTTTCACATACTCGCTGTTTTACACAAAACATACAATTGGCCAACATAAATAGTAAACAGAGCATTTATTTTAATCACCATTTTTACCAATTTTACGTTAGCCGCGAGCAGGTGATAAATCGCCATATATTATTGCATTTAAGATATAAATATTCTAAACATTTTTTTTTTTCAAAATCACATAAATTTAATTTTAAACACATGTCTTACACACATTGCCTTAAAAATGAAATGGAAAAAGAAAAAAAGAAAGGGAAAAAGAAAAGAAGAAATATAAGAAAGAAAATAATAAGTAAATATACAAGCAAAGACATTTTATTTTAACATCAAATCATTATTTTTAATTTACCCCACGAAAAATAAAAACTATTACAGTTAAGAAAAAATGATATTGTCGAGATTTGCTACCAGATAAAACAAAAGTACCGCAGTTTTTATCCATAAAAAATGGAAAAAGCCATTCGACAAAAAATATTTTTCCTTTCAATCTCTTAAAAAATATATATATATATATATATATATATATATATCTCAAAAAAAAAAAAAAAAAAAAAAAAAAAGCTGTGGGATTTGCAGAAATGTTTCCTTGAACAAAAATCTATTGATAATTTTACGCTAAGCAACACATGCTTTCCTCAAAATTTTCTGTAATTTCTTTTTCAGTAATTTCTTTTTCGAAAACTAGGGGGCTCTGCCCCCTACGAGCTACGCTCGTCAACCCCCGTTCAGACACCGCAGACTCTAACAGCACGTTAATTTGATCGCCTTTAAAAAGATTTCGAAAGATTGAATTATAATTTGAATCTGACAATTATAATCTGACGTAATTTTCACCAAACTTTTCTTTCTCTTTTTAATATTCCCGTCAAAATACTTTTGTTAGAAATGAAATATTATGATCTTAAAATGTCAAGTAAATGTCTCGCGCAATTTTTAAATTAAAACTGTTTTGCAATATTATTTTTTGTTCATTTTACGTAATAAGTTTAATATGACGTAAATCCTCCTATTTAGGACTTCTAACGCATGTTACTGAATTTATTATTTTAGAATATTCTTTCTCATTTAAAATTCACGTGTAACTATAGTTTTTATGACGTAATTTTCAATGAGTTCCTGATTTTTATATTTTTTGTTTATAATAGTCACGTGTAAAATAATTTTTTAATTTGAAACAAACATTACTGTTTGCGCTGTTTATACTGTTGCAACAGTTTAAATTAATACAATTTTCTAAAATTTGTAAAAATTATCTCTCGAAATGCTGAAAATTTGAATTTAAAATAGAAATAAAACCTCGAAAAATTATTCAAATTAAAAAACTAACTGCAATCTGCACACCGGGAAATTCTGACGCATAAAATGATTTAAAAATGATTAAATTCCTATGTACAAGTTTTGCTCCTATAAAACTTTTTTAATGGAACGATTTTGTCCAACTTTGGCATTAAATATCTCTTAAAATTATTCTTCGATTTGAAAACTGTCTGCATCAGCGTGTTTATCAAACATTTTTCTATAATACTACCGATTTTCATATTTTTGTATGCAACAGTTTTTTTAATATTAACGAAGAAAGACCTCCGGTCACAAAAAAAATTCAAAACCGGCGGCGGCGGTGACAGCGGTAGTTACGTTTTTTTAGAATAGAGAGATTGCTTAAAAAACCGTGTTGATTCATTTAACAAACTTTGTATTTACCAGACAACTTATTGTGAAAGAGCATTTTTTGGAATGACGTTTCGAGGTATTTTTTGTGTTTGACAGAATATGTTTCCTTGACGTTTATTTCTCACCTACAATCATTTTATCTACATATTTAAGATGAACAGATTTTAACTCTTTTGTGAATGACAGTACGTCAGCGCATACTAGTATTACGATTTTTACGTTATCAAATAAACTTTACTGAATTCGATCTATATATAATCATCGTTACATGTACTTTATCTAATATTCTCATATTCAGTACATAAATCCTGTTTCTCTCTATTCTAAAAAAAAGTAACTCCCGCTGTCACCGCCGCCGCCGCCGCCGCCGGTTTTGAATTTTTTGTGACCGGAGGTCTTTCTTCGTTAATATTAAGAAAAATAATGCATACAAAAATATGAAAATTGGTAGTATTATACAGAAATGTTTGATAAACACGCTGATGTAGACAGTTTTCAAATCGAAGAGTTATTTTAAGAGATATTTAATGCTAAAGTTGGACAAAATCGTTCCATTAAAAAAGTTTTATAGGAGCAAAAACTATACATCGGAATTTAATACTTTTTAGATCATTTTATACGTTATAATTTTCCGGTGTGCAGAATTAATTTATTTTTTTAATTTGACTCATTTTTCGAGGTTTCATTTCTATTTTAAATTCAAATTTTCAGCATTTCAAGAGATATTTTTTTACTTATTTCAGAAAATTGTACTAATTTAACCTGTTGCCAAACTGTATAAACAACGGAAACAATAATGTTTGCTTCAAATTAAAAATTTATTTACACGTGACTATTATAAACAGAAAAGAAAAACTTTCAAATTAGAATTAAATAATTACGTATAAAAAGCAGGAACTTATTGAAAATTACTTCATCTATAATTACACGTGAATTTTAACAGAGAAGGGATATTGTAAAGTAATAAATTCATTAACATGCGTTAGAAGTCTTAAATAGGAGAAATTACATCACATTTACGTCACATTACACTTATTACGTAAAATGAACAAAAAATAATATTGCAAAATAGTAGTTTAAATTTAAAAATAGCGCGAGACATTTACTTGATATTTTGAGATGAACTTTTCAACTATTTTTTTTTTTTTTTTTTTTTGGACAGCACAAATAATATTTCATTTCTAATAAAAGCATTTTCACGTGAATATTAAAAAGGGAAAGAAAAGTTTGGTGAAAATTACGTCAGATTAAAAACGATATATTTAAAATGTTTTATTTAAAAGGACTTTCTTTTCGCTTTGTTAAAAAATACCGGGAGACAAAGACTCTGTTTACTTAATTCATTTTATATTAGATGATTTTGAAATGCCATTGTATCTTTTAACAGCAGCTGATTTTTCCGTAAAATTCCCCAATCAAAGAGAAATGAATAGAAACCCGTTTATAGGGAGATCGCCTTTGTTTTTTTAATTATAATTCAATCTTCCAAAAAAATTCAATTAAAGCCGATCAAATTAGCGTGCTTTTAGAGACTGCAGTGTCTGAACGGGGGGTTGGCGAGCGTAGCTCGTAGGGGGCCGAGCCCCCTAGTTATGTAAATTGTATAAGACTAGAAGGCGAAAGCAGTAAAATCATCGCCATTGGGCATTATCACAATTAATGCATCATTCGAAGGGAAATACTGTCATTTGAAAAATTAAAGAGGCCACCTTTCTGAAGGTAATTTGTACTAATGCTATGCCAGCCCAGATGGATCCTAAGTTGTAATTACATTCAATATCCCATGAAATAGAAATATCTTCTGATCGTCCTGCTTATCAATTGCAAATAGTATTTGCGATAATTTGCATTACGGAAGATTAATGACTTAAAGCATTGCGTATGCTTTCAAAGTTGAGTCTTAGATTTTTTTCAGCCCTCGCATTAGTATATAAAGCTTATATCAAAAAATTCATTTCAATCGTTTCGATTTAAGCAGTTTGCATCAGTATTTTTAATGCTAAGTTTACATAGATCAAAATAATTATTCCCGAAATAAGAACCTACTTGGACAATTTTTTTGTTCTCAATTTAGTATCGAAGGCACATGTCTTGAAAATATTTACACCACCTATGACGTATGTTTTATGTTTCCATAATAAATGTTGACGTTGGGAATGATAACAAATAGTGTTAGAAGGGAGAAGTAATGGGTCAGATAAAAGACCAGCCGTGTTCTGAAATGTTACTTTATTGATACACAGGAACACCGGGATCTTTGCTATAATCGCAAAGCGAGCACTCGGCAGCACAAATACCGCCGACCGCTAAACAGAGACGCTTCTGGTTACATTATTATATCACCACGATCGACAGAGAAATGATAAAATTACATTTTCTCGAAGTCATCGAAGATTGGCGGAACTACATATATACAAATACAGCCAATAACGTATGATATGGCGAGAACTGATTGTGCGGAGGTGCTTGTTCCTTTTCTGTTAGTTAAAACTTAATGGGGATGTCAAAAGGGAGGAAAAATACGAATTCTTTAAAGCCAAATGAAAAGCGGAGAATTACTGAGCACAGAAAATCACAAGACAAAAATTCTACATAGAATGCAAAAAGTATCATGGGATTGAAAGGATATCAATTCTTTTATTTTAATGCATTGCGATGCGATTAAAGAATAACAGGGAGAGAAATAAACTGACTGCCTAATCTCTCTATTCTAAAAAAAAGTAACTACCGCTGTCACCGCCGCCGCCGCCGCCGCCGGTTTTGATTTTTTTGTGACCGGAGGCCTTTCTTCGTTAATATTAACAAAAATAATGCATACAAAAATATGAAAATCGGCGGTTTTATACAGAAATGTTTGATAAACACGCTGATGCAGACAGTTTTCAAATCGAAGAATTATTTTAAGAGTTATTTAATGCTAAAGTTGGACAAAATCGTTCCACTAAAAAAGTTTTATAGCAGCAAAAACTATACATGGCAGTGGAATCATTTTTAGATCATTTTATGCGTTAGAATTTGCCGGAGTGCAGATTGTATTAATTTTTTTATTTTGACTCATTTTTTCAGGTTTTATTTCTATTTTAAATTCAAATTTTCAACATTTCTAGAGATATTTTTTACAGATTTCAGAAAATTGTACTAATTTAAACTGTTGCCAACTGTATAAAAAGCGCAAGCAATAATGTTTGCTTCAAATTAAAAATTTATTTACACGTGACTATTATAAACAGGAAAAAAAAACTTTCAAATTAGAATTAAATAATTACGTATAAAAAGCAGGAACTTATTAAAAATTACGTCATAAAAAGTATACACGTGAATTTTAAAAGAGAAAGAATATTGTAAAATAATAAATTCATTAACATGCGTAATGGTGTTATTACACGAGGGGTCAAAGACGCTTCAGATTCCAGGCGTCTCCATGTTATTCCTATGGCTCCAGGGGAGTCGCTTGGAGAGCGAGCATCTTTTTTCTGTCGGAGCATCTTTGACGCCCGAAACGAGGCGAGTCGCCAGTAACAGCCAATCAAATGCTTGGAAATCTGATAATAGAAAAGCCTTTTCCGGAACAGCCAATGAAATGCTTGGAAAAGATGGGCCGTGAGGCGGCTGTTGTCGCTAGACGCCTGGGATTCCACGCGTCTTTGAACCCTCGTGTAATAACACCATTAGAAGTCTTAGGAGAAATTACGTCATATTTACGTCACATTATAGTTATTACATAAAATGAACACAAAATAATATTGCAAAAAAGTTTTAATTTAGAAATTGCGCTAGATATTTATTTGATATTTTGAGAATTAATTTAAAATGTCTCATTTAAAAGAACTTTCTTTTCGCTTTGTTAAAAAATACCTCTCTTTACTTAATTCCTTTTATATTAGCTTATTTTGAAATGTTGTTACACGTGTATACGTCATCAAGTTATTTTTATTTCGACGTTTTATTTGTGTTTTTATTAATGTTGTACGAATTTATTTGTTCTTTCGTTAATAAAAATTATATCAATTTGTATAATTTGGCGAGTGGTTTGGCGATTTATATAATTTGGCGAAATTGGTCGACAGGATAATCAAGTAGTACCGCAGCGGATTTGGCGTTAAAATTCCCCAATCAAAGAGAAATGAATAGAAATTCGTTTATAGGGAGATCGCCTCTGTTTTTTAAATTATAATTCAATCTTTCGAAATCTTTTTAAAGCCGATCAAATTAGCGTGCATTCAGAGTGGACGGTGTCTGGACGGGGGTTGGCGAGCGTAGCTCGTAGGGGGCCGAGCACCCTAGTTTTGTAAAAGAAAACGACCATTACAACCAAAATTGAATCCAAATACAAGCTGATAATTAAAGTTAAGAATTTAGAAACATACATAATTTTAAAGGGGGAAAAGGGAATACTATTAAAAATTAATATGTGAAGGTAAACACATCGTCTATACGTATGGCTTATCTATGAACAATGTTTTTGAGGAGAATTCCGATTACTGACGATTAATTTTCGAAATTGTTTAAACCCATGAAAACAATTTTTTCAGAAGTCGAGACCTAGCCAGACCATTTCCTTGTGTTCGATTTGGTGTAAATGGCAAATTTCAAAAAAAATGTTTACACCGTCCATATCGTCCATAATCGTATTGCTGATCAATGTTCAAAAATTTTGGAGTAAATTTCGATTGCTGATGATTATTTTTTACAATTACTTAAACTTATCAAAAAGACTTTTTACGAAGTCCATATCTAATTAGATCGTTTTCTCGTATTCGAATAAAGAGAATTTCGAGAAAATTATTGTGTGTTTTCAATTTATACCATCAATTTCAGATATTACTTTCTTTTAACCATACAAAACGAGTTTTCTCGAATTAGCGACCAAGATAGATCGATTTCTTGTGCTCGAATAGATATAAGAATCAGGTTTTGTGAAACTCGTTAGAGCCGTTTCCGATAAATAGCAGCTTTTTCAGTGCTGAGTTTGTTTTAATAAGTCAAAACGCACTTTCCCGAATTCGAAACTTAGCTACACCGGTTTGTCGTGGTGGTATTAAAAGAGAAATCATGTTTAGTTTAAATAGTATGAGATTTTTTTCAATTTATAGCAAGCAGAATTGTCAGCGCTGAGTTTGTTTTTTCCCTATCAAAACTAATGTTCTTGAAATCCGGATAGTTAGATCCTTTTCTCGTGCTCGATCCAGTATCGGAGGCAAATTTTGTTAAAATCTTCCCAGTCGTGTACGATATCATTCATAATCGGGAAAAAGCTTTTTCATTTATTATATATGATGGCTGTATGATAAGTACCTGGTCTTGACAAGAAAAATGCATTTTTATGTCTAAAATGGGATTTACTTTTCAACATAATCTCCTTTTAGCTCGATACACTTAGCCCAATGCTTTTCTAATTTTTGTATCCCCCTCTTAAAAATACGAATTCTCTAACACTTCAAAATAGGCGTTTGTTTCAGCAATAACCTCATCGTTACAGCCAATTTTTTTTTTTTCCACCAAGCCATTTTTTCATATTTGGAAATAGAAAATAATCGCTAGGGGTTAAATCTGGCGAATATGGTGGATACGGCAACAGTTTGTATCCTAATTCATGGAAGTTTGCCATGGCGACGACACAGGTTTGCACGCGTGCATTGTCTTGATAAAAGATAATTTTTTTCTTCGCCAAATGCGGACGTTTTTCTTTGACAACGTGGTCGAAACGATCCAATAGCCTGGCATAAAATTCTCCAATGATCGTTTTGCCCTTTTCAAGGTCATCGACGAGAATTATGCCGCGTGCATCCCAAAGCACTGTAGCCATGACTTTGTTCGCAGATAAAGTCGCCTTAGCCTTTTTGGCGCAGGTTGTCCACGTAAAAACCATTGATTGGATTGTTCTTTAGTCTCTGGCGTACTGTGATGAATTCATGTTTCGTCAACTGTTATGAACCGACGCCAAAAATCATTTGGATTGTGCTTTAATTTCGCCAGACATTCTTTTGAAATTGACACACGAGTGTGTTTAATGTCAATAGTGAGCAATCGCGGCATCTATCTTGCCGAAAGCTTTTCATATCCAAATGAATTGTTAAAATAATTTGCACCCGATTAATTGAGATATCCACAGTCTCAGCAATATCGCGTACTTTCACTCTCCGATCATTTATCACAATATCGTGGGGTTTTTCGATCATATCTGATGTCGTAACCTCAGTTGGACGACCTGGACGTTCGTCATCAAAAATGCTTGTACGACCGCGTTTGAATTCAGCTGTCCAATATTTTATAGTTGATAACGAAGGTGCAGATTCCCCATAAACTTCGCTGAGTTGCGCTTTAATCTCTTCATTAGTTTTCTTTTTCAAAACAGGTATTATTTTATCACTGCTCGATATTCAATTTTTTCCATTGTTGAAATATCACCAAAGTTGTTCTATTGAAATGGCTACCACTCACAAACTAAACCACGTAGCAAATTGGCGATTAGCCAAGTTTGTTGTAAAAGGTCACCATTGCGAAATAAATAATTTTTTAAACTCTAGTAGCGCCATCTCTGGCCGAGGCCATGTACTTATCATACTTCCCTACATAAGAACACGAATATTACAATGAAAAAACATTGGTATTTTTAAAAATAAATAAAATCGTAACTGAGAACACTTCTCTGTGATAATCAGTAGAACAAATTTTTTATCTTTAATAACTTTTGCCATCCTCATTAAAAGTTCGTAATTGATTCCTAATTCTTCATTGTTAATCTTAAGGAAGTTCTGATAAAATTATTGGTTTCAAGTATGATTTGTCACTTTCTAAAATACTTGTGCCATTCGCAGTGATGTAGTCGTAAAAAACCAGAGGGTATATGCTATTGTCAGGGGTTATACGCTAGAGTCATTTGACGGTCATGTCTAGAGTATACACTGTAGCTTTAGTTGAGAAACATATTGTATACGGAACTTATGAACATAATGCAGAAGGTATACAGCGTATATCTCAGTACACTTTCCACTACACCCCTGGTCACTCGACAAATTGCGATCACCTCTATGCCTCATCTTCGTTAGCTGTCTTAAAATACTCAATTTACAGTCTATTGCAAAATTGTAAGACCACTTAGAATTTCACCTTTTTTCAACAAAGAAAATATTAGTTTGAATTTAAAAGTAGTTGTATGAAAAGAAATTACTCTATAATGTTTATTTAGCTCAGGAAAAAAAAAAGTTTGGATAATTTTTGTTTCATGTCAAACGATTTTACGCAAACCCGCTGTTTCATAAATATAAGACTACTCTTATATTATTAATAAAGCAGACGATTTTATTTTGAATTCAAAATTTAACTGTAACCTACACAATCTGTAAAACTTAAAAAGTAGAATAAAGTGGAGATATTCTGAATAGTATCTTATTCTTTGAATTTATTAGTAAAATGCGTCGTCGGAGTGAGCTGTCTGAAATAGAAGTGAGAAGAGTACACAGGAAAAGAAAGTCTGAACGTGAAATAAGTAAGATTCTTAATCGTTCTAAAACTGAGATTCATAATGTTTTAAGTAAAACGGAATTGTATGGAACGCGTAAACGATCTGATCGTAAAAAGAAGTTATCACATCGTGATAATAGGCGGATTGTCAAACTAGCAACGAAAAAATGCCAGTCGACTCGCAAAATAGCAAAACAGATAACTAAAAAGGTATCACATGCAACCGTGTGGCGATGCTTGAAATCTAATACTGGTGTTATTCGTCGCAAATTAAAAAGTAAACCACTACTACTGAAATGTCACAAAGAAGATCGTCTTAAGTGGGCAAAAAATGTCATGTCCTAGAACTCTGCATGGAGAAATATATTGTTTTCAGACGAGAAAAAATTCAATCTAGATGGTACAGACGGCAATAATTACTACTGGCATGATTTAAGGCAAATATCTCGCAAGTTGTTCAGTAGGCAGATGCGAGGCGGTTGCGTTATTGTGTGGGGCGCATTTTCATATGTAGGAAAATGCGATCTCCAAAGAGTTGAATGGAAAACGAACTCGGACATTTACCAACGGATACTATTTCAAAGTCTGATAGCCTCACTTTTAGGAGGTGCAAAATGGAAGTTTCAACAAGATAATGCTCCCAGCCATTCATCGAAATAAGCAAAAGAGTGGCTTAAAAGAGAAAAGATTGCTGTTTTTCCTTGGCCAAGTCGAAGCCCTGACCTAAACCCCATAGAAAACTTGTGGGATTATTTATCTCACCAAGTGTATGAAAATAACAAACAATATCATTCACCATATGAATTAGAAATGGCCATTATGGTGAAAAGGAACAATGTTCCCGAATCTTTCCTTAAAAATTTAATAAACTCTGTACCAAATCTTCTGTTTGAAGTTATTCAGAGAAATGGTGGAACAATATCTTACTAAATTTGAGAAAACTGTTATTTAACACAAGTGGTCCTATAATTTTGTAACAGTTCTTTTTGACACTTTTTTGTTATATTGATGTTTTATTTTTTCCGAATTAAATTCATTTCTCTAAGTTGCTACATTTTACGAAAAAATTGATGTACTAACATAAAATATTCTTTATTTTTATTGAAATACCTAAACAGCAAAATATGATGTGGCCTTATACTTTTGTAACAGACTGTATCAATGACTATGCAATGCATAATGGAAAATATCCGGTTTCGTTTTCACATCTATTACTAAAATAACACACGGTCACAACAACACAACGTAAAAAACAAAGTAATTTTAATAAATATATTCACCTTTATCTAATGCAATATCAGTATTGAACAACACAGGCGTATTATTAGGCACTATATCTTTCATTTGAATGGGTTTTCTTTATGCTACTAAATACAATATTTACCTTCCCAAATAAAAATAAATCTTCATAAACTCTGCTAAAATGTGTTGCTCACAAACACTTTTTTATTGAAAGGTAAATTCTTTGCCGAGTTTCCTTCGTGTAATGAGAAACAATAAACAACATAAATACTAACTTAAGAAGATACTTTTAGTATTTTCCTAAAGAATATTTACTAAGAAGAATTTATTCTTATAATCTTGCAAAAAAGAAAATTATCGTAATTTAATAACAGGCTGTCCTAAAAGGACGTTATTAGTTCGGATATATAAAACATGTTTGATATTGCCGGAATATTAATTGTATGGAAGAGCAATATATTAATAGTACCTTATTACATCAGCTTAAAAATAATGTCTTTCATTTTATTTAGTATATGGTAATTATTTAATGCAGAGAATATGTTTATTACTTCAATTGTCTGTGAATGAAGGTTTTTACTGATAAAAAAAGTGTGTTCGAACAAATCAATATACGTTGTGAGTATAAATGAAAAAAAAAAAATTAAACATATAAAAGTATGTACTTCGTGAGCAATATGTATATGTATATTTATAGCATATGCATTTATAGTGTATTTAGTATATAAAAGGGTTATGGAGACTATTCTGATTCGTTTTAATATTCTAATTCTTTTTCTTCTTCTTCTTCTTTTTATCATTATTTCTATTATTGTTGTTATTAGGTGTTTGGAGAGTAGTACTGTTTTGAGAAATCTTTAACAAACATTAACAAAATCCTTTTAACAAACATTTTATGTAGCATTTAATATAAATATTAAACCTTTTAGTGCGGGAGTCGATATTAGGGGCCGAGTGCGGGAGTCGACTACTGTCGACATCTAGGTGCTGGGTGCAGTAGACTACAGTATGTGTCGACAAAAGTCGCCTAGGCGTTCACGGGGTGTATTGTGCTCACTGTAGTGCGTCATGGGCTTAGCAGTGATGACGTATTGCGCTTATTTAACGCAGTAATTTACATTCTATTAAGATACTTATTTGTAATGTTGACAATGTTTGACTTTCGGTAAAATTTTTGAGAAGTGAGTGAATTATTCTAAATTGAGGCGGATATAAGTCTGTCAGATGTAAAACAATTGAGTGAATCTTCTTATTTTGTAGTTTTCAATTACTATGAGTAAAACATAAATCGTTCATGTTGTTTTTGAATAAATCGCTTTTTTGGCCAAAATATTCCGCTCAGGACATTAACCCTTCACAAAAAATTCCGCACAGAAAAGGTTAATAAAGAAATTATTTTAATTTAAAAAATAAAACACATTTATTGCTATTTCATAAATATTCTGTGTGTATTATAATTTGATTTGTGGATTATATTGTACTTGATTATGTCGGTATACTTTAAATGCTTCATAAAAACTACAACAAGAAAAATTTTACTTCTATAGAAAGAAGTACAGTTAATTTTATATTTAGTTTTATATGAGTTCTATTTAATTTTATATGAATGAAAAATTTCATTGGTAACTACTATCATAGGTAACTACAAAAAACTAAATCAGATCAAAACAGAATGCGTTTTAAATCCATACATACTATAGTTTTATTAAAATGGTTATCAAATATATAGAAAATAAGTCATTTTTATTGCTAGTTTGCTTACATTTATTATTGTATTCGACATTTACTTTGAGATTCTTATAAGTCAAAATTTATACATCTGGCGATTCTTTGTAATATTTATCTTTAAAAACCTTTAAACGTAACATCTTAACATTAAAAAAATAAATGAAATATTTTTTTTAAACTAAAACTTCTGATGTTTATTGCAAAATTACTTTAAAGAATCCATAATGTGAAAAGATTTCAAGTGTTGATTAAAATTTCAATACAAAAGCAGTAGTTAAACCTAGTATCTAAGAATACCAGTTAATGTATGTAATAAAAATTAAACTTTTATTTATTTTCTATGTTTCGAAGCTTTCTTTTTCGCATTATAAGTGATTACAATCCGAAATTAACTTCTTCGGTAAGCAAGCAAAAATGTCATAAAAAGACATTTAAAACTCCGTACTGAACTTTTTCATAGATATTGAATAAGCTGTTTTGAAATAGAATTTCAATAATTAATCTATATTTATTAAAAAAGAACATCATTTTGAAAAACTTAACATGAAAGGAATTTTCATAATCATTTTTCAAAGCTTTAAAATAAAACAAACAAATATTAATGAAATTTTTATACATAACGTTTATCTAATGTTTAATAATGTATGGAAAAATGTATTGTTTAAATTAATTGTCAATTTATTTGGTTGTGTAACTAATTTTGGAAATAAAAAACAAATGTTTTAGTTTAAGTAAAATTATTTTGAAATATATTTAAATTAGTAAATTGTGAGAGATTTTGAAAAAAGTTTTGTAGCACTTTCAAACGATTAGAGATAATTCCGTAACACATTTCTTTTTTACTTATTTACATGCACAAATTTCGATTAGATAATTAGTTAATTTTCTGTCCTTTAAAGCATTCAACTTAATATTTAGATTTTCCTCAAATGTGCAAAGTGATATTTTTTCTCTGATCTTGCTTTTCTTTCGATTTTCTTCGTAAGGATAAACAAGAACAAAAACCATACATCAACTATAACTTATAAACAATTTAGTAAAATATTGTTAAGAAATTTCATTTTTTTTCAACAAATAAAATGAATTATCTTTTTAAAACAGCTAAAAAAACCCAGTAGCAATTCCTTCTCTGCAATTGCTGTCCATATCCGGTAATGCGTGCAAATTCTTTCGGGAATATATGTGATCTTTAGAACTGATGCATATCACATAATACACTAATAAGTAGCTAAGTTTAACACTTTACTGACAGAACTTATAAGTAATATTAAAATAACTTGTTATTAATTTCATTTAATACATTCATTAGTTGTAATACAGTTTAGAATGAGTTATAGATGCATTACTTCACCTTGTTCCAAAAGCATTATTGTTTACACAAAACGAAAATATTTTTTAAAGGGTGGTTTCTTTTGCCTTTGCATATTTTCAGCTTTCTTGGCGTTGGGGGGCGGGAGGGTGATATTCAATTCGGAAATATTTCCATATTTCTAAAGAACATTATATTTGTACATTTCCTAATTCTAGAAAATACTAAGAAAAACATTTAAAATAAAAGATTTGAGTGCTGTTGAAAATATTGCACAAAGTCCCTATAAATTCAAATTTAATTAATCCTTCTAAATCCCCCAATCCTTCGAAAATCCTTCGAAAATTTATTAAATTACTATGTAAATCTTGTAATGTAGTTTAAACGATTCGTGAAAAATGCATAAAAAGATAAAAGTTTCATGAATTCATAATTCAATACACAAAAGGTTAAAAGTACATACCGTAGTAGAAAACGTACTTACAGCAATTATCAATCATATTCTGCCATGTAACCAAATTATATCTACACTATATATATAAAATCCTAACGAATCGAATTTATGAAACGATTTTATGAAACGACTCAATGAAACGAATTTACGAAACAGTTTTATGAAACGACTGATTATGTTTCACGGCAATTTCCCCTAAAATATGAAATACCATGCGGGAAATTTACACCAAAAATCCGTATTTTTCCGTAAATCTCAAAATTGGTAATATAATTTAAAAATTTGAATTAGTTTTCGAATTTTTTTTTCAAATTTTAATTACATTTCTGTAATGTAAATCAGTAATAAAAACAAAATTACATCTTTTTTGAGGGGGGGGGGGGAGGGGACAACAAGAAAAACTATAGGAATTATTAGATTTCGTCTTTTACGTCAAATTTAAATTGATAATTAAAATTACCTTTTATTTCAACCGATAGTGAAACAGTATTATGATTAAATTGCGTTCGTCAGATAAATTTGAAAAAAAAAATCAGATTTGTTTTTAGCGTGAAAAGTGAAATTATTAAAATGAGAAAGAAATTTTAAAATGAGAATTAAATGATCACCTGTCAAAAGCAGAAAATAAGGAAAATTGCGTCAAAATATTTACGCGTAAGTATTAAAAATGTATGAAAACTAAGCAAAAAAAATCACGCGAAACGCATTCAAAGGAGATAATTATGTCAAAATTACCAAATATTAAATATCTTCATGAATCATCATGATATTTTTATGAATCATCATGATACATTCATGAAATATCAAAGTGAATGAACCGTATTCTTCTATTCGGTACGCGGGCGTAGCTCGCAGGGAGCACAGCCAACTAGTTTATAAAATGTCAATTTATGAAATATTTATTAAATGTCATGTACTATATAACCACTAATAAGGCATATTGTTGTGCAATTCAGTTATCCATACCAATTGAAATACCATAGCAACATTAAAATGCACCACCAAAGTATTTTCTCTTTATATCATAAAGAAACTTTTCTGTGTCACCCTATAAACAAATTTTAAATTCTACTTAGTCTATACTCAAAAGGAATCGTTTTGTAATACACCTAGGTGATGCATATTGATGTCGTTGTGTGTTAAATAACTTGATAGCATTAAAATTCATAAGCAGAGATTTTCCCCATGGATAATAATGTAACGAAATGATTCTTTATGTCTCTTTAAACGAAATATAAAGAAATATACACACATTGCATTTTCAATAGAGAAAATGCTATAATGAACCTCTTTAACACATAAAATTTGCATGGTAATGTACCGTGTATGTTTTCAAGAGTTAGAGTACTGACACACAGATAGCGGTCATACAGACGGCCAGACAAACCAATGTCTTAGAAAACTATTTGGCTATGTATGTATGAAATTGTTAATGAAGCTATACAATCTTACAATGAAAAATAATCAGTATATGCTGTTAATAAAGGGAAATGTATCTTTATATAGAGAAAAGATTTCCAAAAAAAAAAAAAAATACATTTTTCAGTTTACGTCCTAATCCGAAAAACGTTCTTTTATTTTCAATTCATCCGAAATCAGTAGATATATTTAACAAAGCAATTCTAAAATAAATATTCATTTTTCTGCTCCTAATTCGTTTTAAAGTATTTTTTAGAATGTCTTTTCTAATCTTATTTTTAATCCCTTCTCTAAAAAATGTATCAACACAAAAAAGCGGTTTTTAGAGGCTATCTATATATATAAAAGCCGTTCTCTGTATGTATGTCCTTTATACAAATCTTCAATTTTTGAAGGATTTGCACGAAACTTGATGTACATACGTTTTAAAACGTGGAAAAGATCGCTGTCTACTTTAAAAAATTAGCAGACCATTATTTATCCCTATTTTCTACCACCTTCCATAATTTAACATTATAGAAAAATCTCCTTTTAAATTTTCTAATTAATTCGTTTCTTTTGTGTTGCCACACCCTAAAAAACAGCATATTAGTTTTAAAAAAAATGATAACACTTGAACTTTTTTTTTATAAGCCAATAAAATTTCAGACTCAATCGCTATATTTCTGCATTTTCGAAATTGATGTCATTGTAAGCAGAAAATGCAATTTTTTCTTATATAAATGCTCGTTTTTCATATATAAAATAAAAACTTTAACTATAAGTGTAGTAAAATGACATTATACCTTAATTTGAATGCTTTTGAAACTAAAACATCTACTTTAATACAGACATTTTAATTTCAAGATAACATTTTAGGAAAAAGAAAAGAAAAGAAAAGGGCTAGGTATGACATCACATTCTATCAAATATTTTCAATGTGTAGTCAAACTGACTTTAAATAAATGGCTTCTATATTTTATTTAAAACTTCATTATAGCTAAGTGTTTTATTTATTTTGATGCTGAAGAAACATTTTCTGTGATTTACACTGGCCTCCAAAAGTTAAGGTACAGGGACTGGATGCTTTCGATTGCACACATTTTGTCGAATTTCTACCAACATTATAAGCGAATTGTTCTTGAACTTCTAGCATGAAAAGAACATGTTTGATTTTATATTTTTCGGTGAAGATTTATCGAGGGGGGGGGGGGTACAATTAGAGGGCTAATAATAAATTTAGCAATAAAATAATATTTGCGATCACCTATGTAACAGATAAGGCTGGAAATGGTTTCTCACTCTGGTAAATGATTATTTGGGTCCTCTTCAACGTTTGTACGCATTTGTGTAAGCATAGCACTCATATTCGTGAAGATATTACTGTTTTTGTGAAAAATTCAAAAGTTTTTTGTTTATAGCATGCAGAGTTTGCAACCAAATTTAACACAACTTTCCGAAAACTTGTCAAAGAATAGCAGCAACATTATACTGCAATTAAAACATGAATATATTGAATATTTGATGAGATATAAGCATTTTTATGAGATAATTTTTAACTGCGCTTACGCGGAAGATTTCAAAATGTTTATTTCATAATTTGGTAGTCAGTATTTTTGGTCAACTTGTATAAACATCAAAACGTGGATCAAAACGGGTTTTCAAGTCAAATGTTGTGAAAACTTAGAAAGATATAGTGAGCTGATTGAAAAGTTTTGGAAAATCCCTTATAATAGAGCTATTTTTAGGAAGCAACTCACTATATCGACCCTATCTTTGTGAATATTTGCGATATTGGATTGGACTTTTTATATGTGTTGCCCTAAATAGCTGACTAACAAATTATATAATAAAAATTTTAGGATCTTCCACGCATGTTCCACGCATGCGCAGTTAATATTCATTTCATACAAATGCCCATATCGTATCAAATATTCAATATATCCATGTTTTAATTGCAGTATACTGTTGCTACTGTTCTTTGTCAGGTTTTTGGAAAGTTGCGTTAAATTTGGTTGAAAAGTCTGTATGCTATAAACAAAAATTTGGATATTTCACAGACATAATAACATCTTCACGATATGAGTGCTATGCTTACACAAATGCATACAAACATTGAACAGGATCCAAATAGTCATTTGCCACAGTGACAAACCATTTCCAGCCTTTTCTGTTACATAGGTGATCGCAAATATTATTTTATTATTAAACCCCTAATTGTACCCCCCCCCCTCCCCCGATAAATCTTCACCGAGAAATATAAAATCAAACATGTTCTTTACATCCTAGACGTTCAAGAACAATTCGCCGATAATGTTGGTAGATATTCGACAAAACGTGTGTAATCGAAAGCATCCAGTCCCTGTACCTTAACTTTTGGAGGCCGGTTTATATTAAAAAGAGAGCAGTTATTTTCCCTTCAAACAAACTTCACAACTGATGTCACGACAAAAATTGTATAAAAAATTATATCATTTTCATCTAATTATTGTACATGTAATTTCTATCAATAAAAATTAAGACTGAAAAAATTAAGAGAAAATTAAGATGTGACTATTTTTCATAAACATCACGTTAAGAAGCGGTTTTGAAATCCAAAGAAGCTATTTTCTGGCATACTGTTTAATTCATTTTTTTCGGAAATTGCCAGGTGTTCTCACTCAAAAACTATGTAATCGAAAGATATTTTCCATTTTATGGTAAAGGCATAAGATCTTTAAGAAAATACTGTCAAATTTGGCAGTTCGAACTGAAATTCAAAACGCAACACCACGATAAAGGAGAAAGACCAGTCGTCACGTAACCATAACTGCTCATAACACGATAAGTAATGTATTTATAAAAAAAATATGGAAAACTCATTTTGATTCCAAATTGCTTCAGTAGTCAGGCTTATGAAGTTTAAGCTTTTACGTTTAATGAGTCAGAAAGTTTCGCGTTGTTGATCCTGGAACTGGAGAACCGCCTTAAGCATTTATTGCATGTTAATATTTTGTAATCGAGTTGCATGCCAAATATTCGCTTAAAACATAAATGATGCAATATTGTTTTAATCTAAAGTGCATGCAATAATAGGTGTGAGGCACATTCACTGAAATACGAATACGTCAAAAAGCTTTTAGCCAGATTGCCGAAGATTAACCAATCAGCACTTAAGAAGATAAAAATAGTTCCTCTTTTTTTAACAAATGTTTGAAAATATCAGTTTTATTTCCCGTATGACACCATATTCATCTTTTTTTTAATTCGTAAAAAAAATTATTGCATGTTAATAGAAATAAGGTATGTTTTAAAAAATAAGGCGTTGTCATTAAAAAAGTTGCTATGAATAAAGAAATCTTTGCTAATAACCACTGCATATAGCTAATTACGGAATCCCAGTTTTTAATAAACTTCTAAACTTTATTCGAATGCGTCATTGTTGTTTTTTATATAAAAATGGTTTTTGGCATTTTTCAGGCAATATTCTACAGCGAAATTAGGACTCCATCAAAAGAAATAAAGACACAAAACACTGAATTGATTAAAATCTGAAAAATCGCAATACTTCTTCTCCTGGAGCTTCCTGCGCAGGAATAATGTTTCTCAGAGCAGATATAATATAGTTTTAGTATATATCTGAAAAAAAAGAAAATTTAAATCTGTGACGCCGTTCACAAATTTCAATTTAATACCAAAGTGATGTATTTTGCAATTAATCTGATCTTATGATTAATCTTCCGTAATTGGACCTATAGTTGAAGCGCGTATTTGAACAAATGTTATTTGGCGAAAATGTGTTATTGATATCTTCAGTGATATTCTCATATATTTGAAATCACAATGTAGCCATAATTATAACACTTGGAAGTGGACCTATTTGCTGAAGATTAATGTTAAAAAAGAAAGATATCATTTTTGAATTTGCTTTGGTTAATCTATTGCTAATTGTGATAATCCATCTTTCACTAGCTATTTTTCATTATTTAGAAACTAATGTCTTCTTTCGACAGATAAGAAATGAAATTATGCTTGAAATGTTGTTATAAATCTTAAAATATCACTAAATCCAGCATCAATTTTTAAACAAAACGTCATTCAAAGATACATTTTTGTTGCTATATGGTGTTGTAAAAATTGAAATGATGCTATTAGAAATGGTGTACCAACAATAAATAAGAAAGTAATAGCGCCGGCCGTTACCACATTCCTTATACATTTCTAAAGCAGCTGTTCATTTGGCAATATTATAAAAGCGAACTAGGTTTTTTTGAAGGCGACAGAGAAGTCCATAATGAAAGAAATAAGGAGTTGTTATTAGAAAGGTTGCCATGAATAAGGAAAACTTTGGCAATTTCTTTGTTAATAACCACCGCATATAGCTAATTATGGAATTCCAGTTTTTAATAAACTTCTAAACTTTATTCGAATGCGTAATTGTTCTTTATTATATAAAAATAATTTTTGGCGTTTTTCATGGCAAATCTAAAAAATATGTTAAATATACGAAACGTATTAGAGTTTTCAAACAAAAATACACTAATAGAACATTCTAATACTGGGCAATGTGTTCTGTAACCCGGGAAGGCAGATTTTCATCCCCTGGTATGTACAATGTAAGTGTTCAAATGAAAGAAATAAAGGTTTTCACTCCTCAATCTTTCTTTACATTCCTGCATCTCCTGTTTAGTACACCTTGAGGAAAGCTTTAGAAAAACTCGAAATCGCAGATGAAATTATGAAGAAATTGAACAGTGTTTTTATTTTAATTTCTGTCTATATTATCTCATAAAAACCCGTGCAACGCCGGGTAGTACTGCTAGTTAATTATAATGCAATATAGCTATTAATTGAAATGTTCGCTTTAAACATACATACATGCAATATTAACGCAACAGAATGAATATTTTTATGTTAGCTTTTCATGTATTAATCTCCTAAACTAATATTATAAAGAAGTAAAAATTGTGTGTTTGTTAGAGGTAATATTTGGAGCTACCGAACTGATTTCAACACTAATGGTATTAAAATGATGGTGTTAGTCCAACATAGAACAAAGGCTATCTTTTATGTCGGTGCCACTACCCCAAAGGGGGTGCAGGAGCAAAAAACGTTCTAAAAATGAGATTTATGTGTTACAGAAGGGCCTAGAAATATGATATTTGAATATTAGTTACTTATACGTTATAAAGGATTTCTAAGAACAGTTCTTAAAAAATTCGAAATTTAAAAGAGGAAAAATGCACAAAAATTGTTGCAAATGGTGGTTTCTACACAATCTCAGGAAATACCAAACCGTTTTAAAAAATAATTGTGTCAAAATAATGGTGTTAGTCCAACTTAGAACATAGGCTATATTTTATGTCCGTGTCACTAACCCAAAGGGGGTAAAGGAGCAAAAAACGTTCTTGCGATTTTTGCGTTACAAAGGGTCTAGAATCATGAAATTTGGAATGGTAGTTACTTATAAGATATCAATGATCTCTAAGAACATTTCCTAAAAAAATCGGAATTTAAAAGGGGTGAAAATGCGCGAAAAGCATTGTAAAAATTTTTATAAATTGCGATTTCTATACAATTTCAGGAAGTAATGAATCGCTTTCAAATATAATGTTGTAAAAATGATGGTGACAGCTCTTGATCCAAGATAGGCTATATTTTACGTCTGTTTCCACTACCCAGAGGAGATACAGGAGCAAAAAAACGTTATAAAAATGCGATTTTTTAATTATGGAAGGACCTCGATTCATGAAATTTTGCATGTGTATGATTTCCTTAGGAACACAGAGACTTTAATATTAAAAAGTGACTGTAGATGGCAGCACTAAAAATTTGAAAAGGACTGTTTTTTCTGAACTGAGCGATTTACTGCTTTAAAAATTAAGAATTTAATTTATTCAAAATCATATTATTTTAACTCTTTTTTAATTTTAAAATTCTTATTTTCATTGTTTTTATTTTTATTAGATAACTTTCTTCTGTATTTTGTGCATTCGCTGCAGAACTATGATCGAATGTTATGTTTTGATTCGTGATGTGTGTGGTTAAAATCTAAATCTAATTCTGTTCAATTAAAAATATGAAAGACCAGTTAATTCGTAATTCTTTGAGTGAAATCTTTATTCTTTAAGTATGCTTTATCCTCACCGATGCAAATTCGACAGTTTCTTGTTTATTTAATTCATGCACTTCAAAAGTCGTCTGCTTGGAATAAAATTCTTCGATGACGAAGTTTGAACGCCACTGGAGTCTGCATCAAAAAATCAAAGGTACTGTTTTATTTTCAAATTTATTCTGTACAATAAAGTAAGAATCTATATTCTATTATTTTTAAAAATCTAACATATAATTATCTTGGTCCGTCGGAAGCCCCGGAGATAACTAATGATAATCTTATTTATTTAATATATTATCATGAAAACCAAAGCAGAAACTGCTTCAGAATCGAAATTCCTTTTCATTATAAAAGAGATAAAGAAATTTGTGCTAAGGTTACTGAGGCAATTGGAAATAAAATCTTAAAATTAATTGAGAAGCTAAAAGCTGAATTGATAAGTTTAGAAAATGATTTAAAAATCTTATTTTGGCGTAGCTGAAGAAAGCGTAAATGCGTTATATAATAACTTTACTGAAGCTAAAGATATTGTTGTTGACGATTTAGTTAAAATTGAACAGTTTTTAGAAAATCAAGGTGTAAAATCACAAAAAAATGGAAGTGCAACTAATAATAGCTCAAATATAGGTGTTAATTCTAACGCATTAAAATTGCCGAAGTTTTAGTTACCCATTTTTTATGGAGATGTCACTCAATGGATTAGCTTCAAAGAGGCATTTTTAACTGCGATTCATAATAATCAATTAATTTCAGACCAGTTGAAATTTTCGTATCTTATAGCTAGTGTTAGGAATTATCCTTCGAAATTAATATCTGGCTTTTCAATTTCTGGTGAAAATTATATTGAAGCTTGGGAAACGCTAGTTAATAGATATGATAATTATAAGAATTTGGCATATTCATTGCTGTCTAAATTTGTTAATACCATACCATTGAAATCGCCCACGCAGAAAACTATTTTAGAGCATTTGGATACGTGTAATGAAGTTATTAGAAATTTAAAATCTTTGAAATTTGAATTTAATGAGTTTGTTGATTTGATTTTAGTCTATATTGTACTGGCGAAATTTGATGAATCCTTAAAAAAGCAATAGGAATTATCCTTAAATAATGATTCGTTTCCAACTTATGAAATGTTGATGACATTTCTCGAAAAACAGGCTCGTAATTTACAGAATTGTAATCGTGAATTTTTTTAAGTTGAATCCAAATCTAATAAAAAATTTGAAAATAAGGTTCAACATTTTTCAAAAAAAAATCTGTCGCCAATGCATTCGTGATGGATAGTACAAATAAATCGCCAAATCTTTCATGTGCACAGTGTAATGAATCCCATCCACTTCATAAATGCCCAGAATTTTCAAAATTATATGTTGATCAACGTTGGAATTTAGTTAAATCCAAAAAGCTCTGTACCAACTGTTTACGATCAAATCATTTTGTGTACAACTGTCTTATTACTGCCACATGTAAGCATTGCAAATATAAACATCATACACTAATTCATCGTGATCAGACTACTCATGCATCACAGAATACATTCAGGCAGCAAGATCGAGTTACAACACCAAATGGTGTTGTTAATTCTGAGTCAAATTGTTTCACATCTCAATCTATCAATGAAAATTCTCAAACATTGTTGGCTACAGCTATTATAAGAGTTAAATCTAAATCGAGAAAATTTATTCCTTTCAGAGCTATGATAGATAGTGCTTCTCAAAAAAGCTTACTTTCAAAGGCTTGTTGCAAAAAACTAGGTCTTCCATGAAAGCCTACAAATCAAAAAATATTAGGAATGAATAATTTAGTCGCAGAAACGGCTCTTCATGAAGTTTCCTTGACTTTCTCTCCAAATTTCAATAATGAAACTTTTCAGTTAGATGCATTAGTTGTTAATCAGATTACAACCAATTTACCAAATTTTTTGATTACAAATAAATACTGACCACACATTGAAGGATTGAAACTTTCGGATCCTAATTTTCATATGTCCAGTCCTATTGATATACTTATAGGCGCAGATTTATTAGCTAACATCATAATAGGGGAATCGATTCTCGGACCTAAAGGATCACCGAGTGCTGTTAATTCTCGATTGGGTTGGATTCTTTCGGGGATCATTTATTCGAATGGATCAAATCAAAATTCAGTTAGTTGTCATGTCACTACACAGAAAAGTTCTCAACTACAAAAATTTTGGGAACTTGAATCGGTTCCTACTTCTGATTCAATTTCTCTAGTTGAAGATAACTATGCGAAAACAGTTTCACGTTCAGAATCTGGAAGATATATTGTAAATCTACCCTTTAAATCTAAACCGGTTCTCGGAAACTCCAAATCTCAAGCCTTAAAACGTTTCTACTTCTTGGAGAAAAAACTTCAAGAAAACCCCTTTCTTAAAGAGCAGTATTTATCCTTCATGCGCGAGTATATCGACTTAGGGCACATGGAACTTGTACCAGATTCAGAAATTTAAAATCCTGATCATTTTTATCTCCCACACCACGGGGTGTTAAAAGAAGATAGTTCTACAACTCGGCTAAGACTGGTATTTGACGAATCTGCTGTTGGGTCAAAAGGCCGCTCCTTGAAGGATTATCTAGAGATAGGTCCAAAATTGCAACCAGAAATCTTTCCTCTACTGTTAAGGTTCAGAATGCATCCAATCGCCTTTTGTTCTGATATCGAGAAAGTGTTTAGGCAAATTCTCGTCAATCAAAATCATGTAGACTATCAACGCAATCTTTGAAGATTCAATTCAGATGAAATTATTAAAACATACAGGCTGTTGGCCGTTACGTACGGTACTCCTTGCGCTCCATTTTTGGCCATTAGGACATTACACCAATTAGCAAATGACAATGAGCAAAATCATAAAGAAGCCTCTCACATAATTCGAAAAAGTACGTACGTAGATGATCTACTTTCCGGTTCGGATTCAAAGGAAAATACCCAAATTTTGGTAACTGAATTAATTGAAGTTATGAAAAGCGGAGGTTTTAATCTACATAAGTTGACCTGTAATGATCCAGAAGTAATAGCTCATTTACCCGATGAAATGAAGGCTTCATCGCAAAAAGTAATTCAGGAAGATGATACCGTTAAAGTCCTCGGACTACTTTGGGATTCTTCCAAAGATGTTTTACAAATTCGTTTCAATGATTTTAAAGAAGTAAAAACAAAAAGAGATTTGTTATCAGTAGTGTCTAATATATTTGACCCCTTGGGTTTCCTAGCTCCTACTACAATAAGATTAAAGATCATGCGGCAAGATCTTTGGAAAGACAAGGTTTCGTGGGATGAAGAAATCCCAGACTCATGCCACAGGTTTGGAAGGAGGTTTTATCAGAAATTCATTTGTTAAAGTCAATTGAAATACCCAGATATATTAATTCTTATAATCAAAATGATGTCCAAATACAGTTGCATGGTTTTTGTGATGGCTCAGGTAAAGCTTATGCAGCTGTTACTTATTTACGTGTTGTTACTCCTGACGAAGTATTTGTAAATTTGATTGCAGCTAAAACAAAAGCGAATCCTATAAAACCTCAAACACTGCCACGTATTGAACTTTGTTCTGCTCTTTTATTAGCCAAGTTATGCTCAGCCATTATCGGTACTTTGCCAATAAACTTTGACAATATTTATCTACAGTCGGATTCGCAGATTGCTCTAAGCAGGTTAAAATCACCTCCCTTAAAAGAAATCAATTCGTCGTAAATCGAGTGTTTCAAATCCAATCATTAATGACTTCATGTGAGTGGAATCATATTCCAGGTATTCTAAATCCTGCAGATTCAGCTTCTAGAGGTATTTCACGACGAAAGCTTCTTCATCATTCGCTATGGTGGCATGGGCCTCTATGGCTGCTATCAAATGAACCAATCCCAATACTTTTGTACAATCCTCCGATATCTGAGTTAAATAAAGTAATTCAAACTGTCAGCAACGTAACTCAAGTAATTGCCCTTCCAGACTTTATTCTTAAGTTCTCTAAATTCACTAAATTATCAAGAGTCACAGCGTGGTGTCTCAGATTCATCTATAATGCTAGGCATAGTGCTACAAAAAGATCTGGAAATCTGAGTGCACAAGAAATCTCTGATTCTATTCAATGTATTGTTAAATTTGTACAAAGCTCTGAATTCGACACCGAGCTTAAATTATTAAAAGAAAGAAAACCCTTACCAAGCAATAGTAAATTATTATCATTAAATGTGTTTTTAGATTCGAGTGACATTATTCGAGTTGGTGGTCGTTTGTCACAACATCATACATTAAGTTTTTATAGAATGTATCCTATGCTACTTCCGAAAAAACATGTTATTACTTAGTTATTGATAAAACATGTCCATGAGCAACATCTACATGCAGGTACACAGCTAGTACTTGCAATAATACGGTTACAGTACTGGTTTATCATCGGTCGTTCTACTGTACGACAAGAGCTCCATAAATGTGTGCTTTGCAAACGCCTTAAGTCTCAAGCTTGTCAGCAAATGATGGGAGACCTTCCCGTTGACAGAATCACCACAATTCGTCCATTTCCAAGGTGGGTTTAGATTTTGCAGGACCCTGTCTAACTAAACCAAATTTGCCAAGAAGTAAGATCAAAATTAAATCTTATATAGCAGTATTTGTCTGTATGTGCACTAACGCGGTACACCTTGAGTTGGTATCAGACTTGTCTTTGCAAACCCTGCTAGCAGCCTTGAAGCGATTTATCGCGCGTAGAGGTCTGCCGTCCGATGTATATTCAGATAACGGCAAAAACAGGTATGGCCGTTATCTGAATATACATACGCATCTATTCCAATATTTGAGGGAAAATGAAGTTCAAGAATTTCTTTCGAGCCAAAACCTCAATTGGCATTTCATCCCTCCATATGCACCACACTTTGGTGGGCTATGGGTGGCAGCTGTAAAGCTTACTAAAGATCACATTCTAAGAGCATGTAAATCTAGTATATTGAATTTTGAAGAATTAACTAATTTGCTATGTCAAATTGAAAGTTGTCTAAATTCAAGACCTTTAACTTCTATGTCTTCGGATCCACCAGATCCACGTGCATTAACTCCAGGTCATTTTCTAATAGGAGCACCCCTCCTTGATATTCCAGAATCTCCAAATACCAGAATTCTAACATTAAATGCTCGGTGGCGCTTGATCGAAAAGGCAAAGAATCAATTTTGGTGTAGATGGTCACGTGAATATCTTCAGCATCTCCAACAGCGTCCAAAATGGACTACTCCACAAGCTAATCTACGAGAAGGAGACTTGGTGATTGTTCACGATCGATTTCAGCCCATGAGATGGAAGTTGGACCGCATTCTAAAGACTTTTCCTGGACCGGACAATCTTGTACGAGTTGTTTTGATTAAAACAGCTGACGGTGACATCAAGCGTCCCATTTCAAAGGTGTCCCCTCTCCTACCGGGGCAGAGGATGTACGATATCCTTAGGAACACAGATACTTTAATATTAAAAAGTGACTGTAGATGGAAGCACTAAGAATTTGAAAAAGACTGTTTTTTTTTCTGAACTGAGCAATTTACTGCTTTTAAAATTAAGAATTTAATTTATTCAATCATATTATATTAAATCTTTTTTAATTTTAAAATTCTTATTTTCACTTTTAAGTATTGTGTATATTAATATTGTCTTTTGTTTTTATTTTTATTAGATAACTTTCTTCTGTATTTTGTGCATTCGCTGCAGAACTATGATCGAATGTTATGTTTTGATTCGTGATGTGTGTATTTAAAATCTAAATTTAATTCTGTTCATTTAAAAATATGAAAGACTAGTTAATTCGTAATTCTTTGAGTGAAATCTTTATTCTTTAAGTATGCTTTATCCTCACCAATGCAAATTCGATAGTTTCTTGTTTATATAATTCATGCACTTCAAAAGTCGTCTGCTTGTAATAAAATTCTTCGATGACGAAGTTTGAACGCCACTGGAGTCTGCATCAAGAAATCAAAGGTACTGTTTTATTGTCAAATTTATTCTGTACAATAAAGAAAGAATCTATATTTTATTATTCTTAAAAATCTAACAGCATGTTATATATTTATTAGATTTAAATGATCTCTAAGAACATTTATTTAAAAATGTGAAATTTAAAAGGGGTGAAAATGCGCGAAAATTTTCTAAATGATGATTTGTAAGCAATCTCAGGAAGAATCAAACTGATTTCAAAAGAAATGGTAAGAAATTGATGCTGACAGCCTCTACTCTAACATACACGCTATTTCATGTCGATGTCACTATCACCTGGAAGTTGCAGGGGCAAAAAAAATTCTAAATTTTGATTTTTTGATCAGTAGGTGCTAGTAACTTAAAATTAGGCAAGGTACATATTTATCAGATATAAATGGACTTTAAGAACAGTTTTAAAAAAAATTGAAATTTAAAAGCGGTGAAAATGCGCGAAAAGCGTTCTAAAAACGTTGTAAAAACATTCTAAATTGCGATTTCTACTCAGTCTCAGGACATACCAAACCTATTTTAAAAGTAATGGTTGCAAATTGATGGTGACAGACCCTGCTCCAACATAGGCTATATTTTATGTTACTGTCACTAACATCTGGGGGGGGGGGGTTGCAAGTGCAAAACTTGTTCTAATTTGCGTATTTTGCCCAACAGAGGGGTCTAACATTTTGAAATATAGCAGGATATTTACTTACAAGAACTTGCTTTCTAAGAACAGTCGAAAATGAATTCCAAATTTAAAAGGATGAAGTGAGAGAAAAGCGTTCTAAAAACGTTCTAAATTACAATTTTTATGCAATCTTATCAAATACCAAACCGATTTAAAAAATAATGCTGACAAATTGTTAGTGACAGAACCTGCTCAAACATAAGCTATATTTTATGTATGTACCACTACCGCCATAGGGTTGCAGGAGCAAAAAACTTTCTAAATTTCGATTTATGTTATACTGAACAGGCTAGAAACTTTAAATATGGCATGATAGTTAATTATAACATATAAATGGCCTGGAAGGACTGTCTAAAATAAATTAGAATTAAAAAGGGGTGAAGCGCAGGGAATGTGCGAAAAGCGTTCTAAAAAAGTCCTAAATTACGATTTCAATGCAATTTCAGGGAATATAATCCGATTATAAAAGTAATAGTTGCAATTAAATGGTAACAGTCTCTGATCCTACACACGCTATATTTTATGCCAATGATTCTACCACCTGGGGTTTCTGTGGAATATTAGGAAAAAACAAACCGATTTAAAAATTAATGTTGGCAAATTAATGGTGACAGTTCCTATTTCAACACAGTACTTTATGTTGAGAGAGGTGGTAGGACTTGGAGTTTGACATGATTGTTAATTTGAAGATGTAAGAAGATGGTTTCTAAAAAATTCAAAACTTCAAATCAATACTGAAATGAGCGTATTAATTTGGCATAAAATTTTCAAAATATTTTCTAAATTATCATTTATTTAATTTTATTTCTTTTTATTAATTTATGTCTGATTTCTGCCTAATGCAGTGTAATAGTGAAATTTAGTCAAACTGAGTTTTAAATAATAATTTTGTATTATTCCTAAAAGTATAAATTATTTTAATAAAAATTATACAAATAAATATCACTTGGCATATTTCAAATATTACGGGAGCAAAGCCGCGGGATATTCTAGTTCTATATAAAAATGTATAATGCAACTATAAATAATAAAATTATACATAAAGAGGCATTTAAATACGCATATACTTTCGTAGCAGTAATAATAAAATAGCTAAATAAATGTTTAATGCTATCTAAAGTTCAAGAACATGAAAATGTAAGTAACGTATTCTTTGAAGAATAGTTTCATTTTTATTTTCAGATTTCATAATCAGCAGTATTAAATTAAACATACTTGTTAATGTTAACAGTAAAAACTATGGCATTTAAAAAGTCAAGTAAATATTTCCTTACATAATTGAACTTAAAAGTATTTTTCTTCCCTTATAAATTGGACATTAATTTTATTTCTCTCCAAATTTCCTCTGAAATATGGATTCTTTTTTCCATTGAATATTAAAATACTTCTTCTGTAATAAGATTTAAAAAAAAACTTACATAATTTATTAATTTTATATCTATAAAAATGTTTTTTTTTAAACTTTAAATTAAAGAACTCATAAAAGAGAACATTTTAATTTTTCTCATATTGTTATTTCTTTTACACGAATGCTGCATAAAATAAATTTGAGAAGTCATAGTTCTTTAATTAATCACTAAATTTCAAATATTATTTTATTACGAAATATTTATATTAATGTATTTTAAAATAATAATTGATTAACTGTATTTTTATGAGTAAATAAATATATATATAACCATTTCAATCGACACAATTGAGTTTTAAAGTGCAATATTACGAATGTGGAACAAATGTAATCAATAATTTTAAATAAGATTATATTTCATACATTAGGTGAAGGTGAAACAAAGATTTTTTTCAGATTTCCTTGAAAAACATAATTTAATCACAATATTGTCTTCACTATTGATTGAAATAAAAGATAATTTAAATTTCAATTAGAAAATGTCGAAAAAGAAGAAATCTAATAATTCCTATTTTTATCCCTATTCTACATTTTCCCCCGTAAAACTCGAGTAATTTATTTGCCATTATTAGAGAAATGTCATTAAAATTAGAGAAAAAGATTAATATCTCGAAAACGAATTCAAATTTTAATATTCTAATAGCACTTTTGACTTCTGTGGATGAATAGGTATAATTTTTATTAATTTCATCGCCAAACGCTCCATGTTTTATGTGAAATAGCTGCAAAACGCAATCAGTAATTTCATAAAATCATTTCATATATTCGTTTCATTAAAATTTTGTATATATAGGGTATTTCTATACAGTAAATTATAAATAAAGCATTAAAAAATCATTTTTAGTAAAATGAACATTTATTTTTTACTGTATTAAAAATTTTCAGTTTTTATATTATTAGTTTAAAACAATAAATCCCTTATTTTATGAAATATAATAAAATAATTTTTAAACAATTCTTAATGGAAGGAATTTACGAAAATATATTTCTTTAAATTAAATATAAATATAGATAGTAAAATTATATAAAATGATTTTAAAATTGAAATTGTGCAAATTCATCTATGATAAGATACTGCATTATACACTAACTTTAAATCTGCATACATGTCGATGGCTTATGGAAACAGTTGCATTTCGAAAGATTGTGGAAACTCATAAATGTATTTTAAACAGATTTAGGAAATCAAACTTATTTTGACAATTTAAGCATTATGGATTTATTTCGACATTTCATTATACAATTTCAAATCCGTTGCCAAAAATCAAACGGTTTACATTCACAGTGCTTCAATTTACTATAAATGGTTTTAGATGTAAAGTTTTCAATGAAACTTTAAATGAATGTTTGTTAATTTATCTTTTCTCAGTAATCGTATTGTCAAATAAATATACTTGTAGGGAGTGCCTTTGATTTCGTAACATACAGAGTAGTTTTTCCCCACATGGTTATCGTGTATAAAATTTATCTTAGAATTCCACTCATTTAAAAATTTTGATTTTTCTTATTTATATTTTGTACTATTCGTGATGATGTCATTTTTTTGTATGACGATGATTATATTTTGTGATTTTAACTATGATAGATGAAGAAAAACAAAACATGTAAAAAATATTTCGGTATTAATACTTTTTTTTATTACTCTGTTTTTAATAGTTCGTTTTTTTTTTTTTTTTTTTTTTTTTTTTTTTTTTGTATATTACTAATATTCGTGAACAAAATATTTACCCTCAGATATTGTTTTCTAATTAAACATGAATAAAAAAACGTATTCGGAATAATTCTTTCATCTGAGCGCATGTTTTAAGAATCGATACTCTTGTAATAAAAAAAAAAAAAAAAAATGCATATTTAAGTAGTCAACGTTTTTCATCTTGACTTTTTTTCCAAATCGTTCGAGTGAATATTTACTACAGATAAACACTTTACAATCAGTTGATACTGAGATACATTTCCTTACCACTAAAGGATTTCCGTTATACGTTTAAAATATATCTTTATGAGGAAGTTCTGAGAAAAATCCACAAATGTGAACTTGAAAAAAGAATTACGAAAAGTTTTATTATCTTATGAATTCCTTCGAAGGAAATGTAATTAAATTGCTAGCATAATACATAAAACAACTTTTCATAGCGATACTAATAAGAATCATTTGGTAAAAAGGAGTAAAAAATAATGAAATTTGGGATGCAAATATTTTATATTCTTTATTCGAGATCCAAGTGAAGAATAACAATCCAGTTCTCACTTTTTTGGTTGTTGTGAGAAAATTTCGAAACATTTAATTGATAATACACAATTTTTTTTATGTAAAAAATATATGCTCTAAAATCAAATTACAGTAACTATTATCCTCAATGTTGTCGATCGAAATTGATTCGTGTAATCAAATTTTGGATGTATGAACAGAAGTTTGTAATGTCGTTTCAAGTGTCCATTAAACTTATATGCATGCCCAACAAACCCAGAACAAGTGGGCCACTTATGGCTATGTTAGCCTTGGCCAAAAGTCCTTCATAGCGGACCACTGTCACTGACCATAACGGCTCCGTCAAAAAAAGTTTCAAGCACGCCAGAATGATGTCGCATAATAATACAGTAATGACCAATAAAAAAGGACGTGATGGACTGTTATTTTTCTGGTTCATTTATTACTCAAAACTTAAATGTACATCGTTATAGTTTCATTTCTCATTTTGAAATGAAATCTGTGTTAGTGAAAAATAACATTAGAATTACTTAAGTTGTGTACACGTACGCTCAAACATCATATGTACACATTTAAAAGACAGTTTACATAATACGTTTTTAATATACGGAAGTTTAAAATGTAATGATGTATTCAGAATTCATTAGATTACATTTTATTATCAATTATGCGTTTGGCGAAAAAACAACTAATTTGAATAATCGAAAAAGATGCCTTAGACAATTCAGTTATTATTAAAATAATTAATCTTCATTGAAGGATATATATTTTTGTATTCAAATGAAAATGAGATTTATTTTTACTTTGATAATTACAAAAATATTTATATGTATTAAAATGAAGCCACTTGAGTAGAATTTTACAATTAAATCAAAAACCTTTAATGTAACATTAGAAACTGAAACTCTGAATCTTTTTTTAATAAAATCTACTTAAATTTTCAGAAAATGTCCAATATATACTTAATTATATAGTGACACAATTACAAATATTTTAAGTTTTATTATTTAGATTATACATCAGTTAATACAAACTTGCGAGCATGACCGAGTTAAGCTCGGTCAAAATTAGCCTTGTGTTCAATTCGACATTTCATTCTCACAGTATAATTCTTGCAGTTTATATAAATTGGTATGATCCTAAGCCATAGGGACCCACTAACCGAAATTTTTCGAACACACGACCTAACCTATACTCTTCAGGAACCCGAAAACGATAGAATACAAAACTTAGTCAAAATCGCTAAAGTCATTTTATAGATAAAATTAGCTTGACCCACGGTAACCCAAAAAGGACTAATCTAAATTTATCGAACATCTGACATATCTCAATGGTCTTCTAGTGCTAGGAAACGGTGTATTAAGAAATTTTGTCAAAATCGTTTGAGCCATTTTTTAGATAAAATTAGCTAAACCTTGACCCATAATGATCCAAAATGTCTTGTTAATCGACATTTCTTGATTATGCGACATAGACCAATGGTCTTCTCGAACCCGAAAACGATAGAAAACAAAATTTAATCAAAATCATTAAAGCTGTTTTCTACATAAAATTAACTTGACTCACAGTGACCCAAAAATGACCTATGAATAGAATTTTCTCGAACATGTGACCTAACCCATTGATCTTCTCGTGCCCGGAAACAGTATAATACAAAATTTTGACAAAATCGTTTGAGTCGTTTTTATAGATACAAATAGCTTGGCCCACAGTGACCCAAAAATGACCCACTAATAGATTTTTCTCGAAGTTGAGACATAGCCCAATGGTCATCTCTTGCCCGAAAACGGAATATTACAGAATTTTCAAAAGGTTTTGGGCCTTCTTTTAGATTCAATTAGCTTGGGCCTGACCCATTGAGACCCATAATGACCCACTAATCAAATTTTCTTGAACATGCGACCAAGCCCAATAGTATTCTTGCGCCCAAAAACGATAAAATACAAAATTTCGCCAAAATCGTTAGAGTCGTTTTCCGGATAAACTTTGCTTGACCCGCAATGACCCAAAAATGATCCACTAATCGAATTTTCTCTACTATGTGAATTAGTCCATTGGTCTTATCACAATCCAAAACGACATAATACAAAATTTAGTCAAAATCGTTAGAACCGTTTTTTAGGTAAAATTGGCTTGCCCCATAGTGACCCCAAAATGACCCACTAATTCAAGATTATCGAACATGTTACCTATCCCAATAGTTTTTACGTGCCAAAAAACAGTTGGATATAAATTTTTTTCAAAATCTAAAGAGCCGTTCTTTAGATATAATTAGCTTGACCTTGACCCATTTGACCCAAAACGACCCACTAATTGATTTTTCTCGTACATGTGACTTAGTCTACTGGTCATCCCATGCCCGGAAACGATATATTACAAAATTTTGTCGAAATGTTTTAGGCATTTTTTGGATGCATTTAGCTTGACCCTGACCCATTGTGATCCAAAATCACCCACTAATCAAGTTTTTTTTTAACATGCGACCAAGCCTAATGGTCATCTCATGCCCGAAAATGGTAAAATACAAAATTTCGCCAAAATCGTTAAAGTCGTTTTCTAGATAAACTTTGCTTGACCCACAGTGACCCAAAAATGACCCACTAATCGAATTTTCTCTAATAATCGACTTATCTCATTGGTCTTCTCGTAATTGAAATTGACAAAATACAAAATTTAGTCAAAATCGTTAGAGCCGTTTGTTAGATAAAATTGGCTTGACCTATAGTGACCCAAAAATGACCCACTAATTGAAATTTCTCGAACATTTGACCTAGCCCATTAGTTTTCTCATGCCGAAAAACGATTGGATGTAAAATTTAGCGAAAATCGATTGAGCCGTTTTTTAGATATAATTAGCTTGACCTTGACCCATTATCACCCAAAATGACCCACTAATCGAATTTTCTCGAACACGTGACCTAGCCCAACGGTATTCTTGTGCCCGAAAATGGTAAAATACAAAATTTCGTCAAAATTGTTAGAACCATTTTCTAGATAAACTTTGCTTGATCCACAGTGGCACAATTATGACCTACTAATCGAATTTTTTCCAATATGTGACTTAGCTCATTGGTCTTCTCGTAATCCAAAACGACAGAATAAAAAATTTAGCCAAAATCGTTAGAGCCGTTTTTTATATAAAATTGTCTTGACCCATAGTGACCCAAAAATGACCCACTAATCGAAGTTTCTCGAACATGTGACCTAGCCCTGTAGTTTTCTCGTGCCGAAAAACTGTTGGCTATAGAATTTGGTGAAAATCGATTGAGCCATTTTTTAGATATAATTAGATAGACCTTGACCCATTATTATCCAAAATGACCCACTAATCGCATTTTCTTGAACACGTATCCTAGCCCAATGGTCTTATCATGCCCGAAAATGGTAAAATACAAAATTTCGTCAAAATCGTTAGAGCTGTTTCTAAAATAAAATCTACACACACACACACACACATGCATACACACACAGTTTTTGCTCGCATTATAGTATAAGATTAGGAAAGTAAACGAAAGGAGTAATATTTATAATATAACTAGCTTTTGCTTGCGGCTCCACTCAAGTAGAACAAAGTTTTATACACTAAAATATTCCGAACAAAAACACAAATTATTACTCTAAGTCTTAAAAAATGCGTTTAGTAGAATATGAGTTATAAGCATTGACACGATCAAATTATAGAATAACCTATCTACCTTTCTAAAACTATTCACCGTATAACTATGTGCTATGCATTTCCCTAAAAAATTTTAAAATGACAATGTATGTTTCATGAAAAACCGTTCAACTGAATCTCAGTTATAAGCGATCAGAATCTCATTTCATAATCGGGCTGACATAATTATATAACTTTATTCTATAGCTATATATATTAGAAACTTGAAAGTATGTTTTACAAACTACAACGGTCTCCCAATCCTTACATAGTCCCACAAATATTCGTTTAACAGAACGTCAATTATAAGTTTTCGTAATGAAATTAATCGGGTTTGACTAACTATAGAACATTTCTACAAAGATCTATAAATGATCAATGTAGAATCTTTTATTATAAACTTCAATTTCCCCCAAAATGTTATCTAACTACAAATGGAAGTTACTTAAAGTTATAGTGATGTAATGAAAGATATTCCAAGTTCTATTACTTAGAGAATGTACCAGCTAGCTACCTGTTTTAAAAAAAAGCAAATGAATAATATATATATATATATATATATATTTAACTATTTGTTGTCCGATGCTATAGTCAGCTGTTCGAGGTATTATGCACTAAAAAAAACGTTGCCGAAAGTTATTTAATTGACATCGTAAGTCATAAATAAATCAATTTTGCAGAATGGGAGTTATAAACATTGGGAATGAAATCCATATTCATATTCGGGTTGATATAATTACAGAATAATGCTCTTACTTCTTTATAATTAGGCAACGTAAAACGATGTCTTATACACACTAAATCTTTCCACCAAAGATGGCCTAACTGGCAATTTATGTTTCATATAAATCCGTTTAGGATAAAGTGAGTTATACGCGTTCGAATGAAATCCCATTTAATAATTGGATTGACCTAATTATATAACTTTCTCACATAGTTCGGTAAATAAGAAACATTATGCACTAAAATTGTCTAAAAAAACTAAGTTACAATGAAAGTCCTATAAAAATTAGAAGATCGTGCGTTATAAGCGTTGGCAATGAAATTCCGATTTACTTTTGGATTGATATAATTATAGAACTTTCTCCAATCGATTTATAATTATGTAACGTAAAACGATGTGTTACAGAATAAAGGGTGATCCGGTGGCCTGGTGCTCATTTAAACAGACTTACATAATAAATAAGTTTTCCAAAAAATACTCAGCTTAAAATACAAGTCGCATAAAAATTTGTTCAGGGGAATGTGAATTATAAAATTTCCGAACAAAATTCCAACTGCATATTATATTTTCCATTGTTATTTATATGTGCAGTAGATTATTTTCAAGTAACTTAAGTTCTGACAATGCGAGTATTTAAAGGATGTAAAGAAGTAAGAGCAACTATAAGATAAAAATTAATTAAATATTAATTAATTTTTTCAAATAAAATTTAAACGCAATAGAATGAATTTAAATTTATGACATTAAAAAAATTACGAAGAATAAATATAGGATAAATATTCTCGCTATATGATAAATAACAATTGCATATTAAAGCAATCTTATAAATTATACACATCCTAAATATACAAATCTCTCAATTGGAAATTTTCCATTTTAGTAATATCATTAAACTGATTCTCTGAGGAATTAGTTTTACATCAGATGCAGAACATCATAGAGTAACCTCTATGATTCCTTATGGATCTGAAAGTGAATTGTAATTGAAGTAAGAATAATCTAAATTATATTACAAATCTAAATTATGTCCTTATCTATGGCATGTGTGGTGTCATAGACTCGATAAATAGAAACATAATGACAGAAATTTTAAGATTTATTGCTAAGAGGATGCAGCGTGCAATCTCTCTGAGGAATGGAAACTAATGGACCAATATATCATTTTAGAATTATTCCCAAGTACTTAATGTCAGATAAATTGCAGTCTCCCTAACTAAATGTAAAGTTATTTCATGTGAAGTTAATTTCATCAGTAGTTAGAAATATTTCTTTATTATATGCTTTTTTTTTTGTTTTTCTGAAAAAGATTTTGTTATAAATATCGACTATAAATATATAAATACACAATAAAAAAACGCCTAGTACTTACAGATTAATATTGATAAATAAATAAAGAATAAGCATGAGGCCAATCTAATTTGAATGCACTAATTGCCGAAACGTCAGTGAAGGCTTACTGTGGAGACCCGAAAAGTTTTGGTTTCCGTCTGTCTGTTTGTTAGTCTGTCTGTCGCGCGATAACAGCCGTAAAAAGTGTCCGATTAGCTTGAAATTAAGGATGCATGTTGGTGAGATCACCGGATTTAGCTGTATAGTTTTTGGTTAAATTTGGTTCATTCGTTCGGAATATATAGAACAAATTATTTTCCGCCTTAATGCTTTCCTATAGCAATTCAGACGATTTTTCCATTTTTATTTGTTGAAAGGAAATGGCTCATATGATTGGAAGTTTTAAATGATAAATTATGGATGATGGAATTTCCTAATTAGAACCATACATTATTCATATTAGTTTGAAATTTTGTGTATACATTTGTCAGAGAGTTACAGTATGACAAATGTCAGATTTATATATATATATATGTATATATATATATATATATATATATATATATATATATATATATATATATCAATTTTGAACGGAGGGTGGTTTCGGGGTCTGGGGGTCATGATCGATGAAAATATAGCAAAATTTTTTGAAATCGCTTTCCTCCGAACGGCTGCAATAGGTAGCTTTTTGTAATGAAAGCTACCTAAAAGGTTTTACTAACTAGTACTACACTGGTTTCCAAAAATTATGGAAAAATAACAAAAGTAGAGATGTTACAAGTAGATTTTAATAAAACTGAGAAACAATTTACAACACAGAGTAAGGTATAAAATAACATTAACAGAAAGTACCAGACGATTGTGGTGTTTCAGAAATTAATACAATTATAAAATAAACAAAATAAATGTCTCAGTTAGGTACAGGAAAAAGTACCTTTAATATGGGGTTTGATCAAACCTAGAAGCAATACACCACATACAGCAAAGTGTAATACCGTCAATTATGCGATCGATAAGTTTTCTGGGAAGTGCTAGCTATTTCTCTTGTAAAGCAGTTGTAAGCGTGGAAAGCGTCTGAGGAGGGGTATTGAGAGCAGAGACACAACTTCCTAAAGCGTCCCAAAGATGCTCAATGGGATTCAAGTTCATTGATCGCGCTGGCCATTCCATCCGCTGAATTGTTTGGTGCTGAAGGTAATCTTCTACGATGTGAACCCTGTGCTGTCTAGCATTATCGTCCTGTAAAGGAAATCTTTAGCTATTGCACCGGCATAAAGCTACAAATAAGCATCAAGAATGTCATCTCTATAGACGTGAGTATTCACAGTTCCACGTGGAAAGACATGAGGGTCTGTACGTCCGCCCAAAGAAATACCATCCTAAACACAGACACTGACTCCTACATACGAATCTTTTTTACGAATGTTTGATGGATGATAACGTGTTCCATGTTCTCTCCAAATCAAACAATGCCTACTATCGCTTTGGACGCTAAACTGGAACTCATTTGTGAAGAGAACACGCCTCCATTGGTCAGCCGTCCAGTGGACATGTTTACGTGCCCACCTTAAACCTTCCCTCCGGAGACATGAGGTAAGCGGCAACAAATATCTGGTCGCATCGCGTAAAGACCTCCTACATGAAGATTTCTACGCACAGTAGATGTTGATACCAACCTTCCAGTGGCTGCAGCAAGGACAGATTTAAGATGAGAGGTGTTGCTGTTTTATTCCTTCGTACACATAACCGCAAATATCGGTCATCGGTGCTTATCATAGCTCTTGCTCGTCCTTCGCTGAACCTTCTGGAGGTCAAACCAGTAGTTTGAAAGTGTTGCCAAAGCCTATGAGCAACAGAAGGACTCACATTTAGCCACCTGGCCACCTCTGTCTGACTTTGGCCTATATCCAATCTTCCAATATCTCTATATAGCAGTTATGCGGACAAATGATACCTCGAAGCCATACTAATGAATTGGCTATTAGGTAGATTTCGTATGAAATACTACCTATTGGGATCGTTCCTATGTTGGAATTTCTGAAAAAAATCTTGCAGATCTACGCCGATCATGACCCCTAGAACCCAAAACCACCCTCAGTAAAAAACTTTATATATATATATGTATATATGTATCTATCTATCTATCTACATCACTTTCTTCTGGACACGATAACTTTCGGAATTCTGTACCAATCTCTTCCAAACTAATACGTAAGATCAGTGAGCATAAAATCTCGGTCAAGTTCGTTAATGGACAAAATCGGACCAAGGGGATGGAAATAGGGAGGGGTTTTGTGAAAACCGAAACCCCCCCATAACTTCTTAATTTTTAAACATATCAAATCATTTTAAAGTTTTTATTACTTCTAAAAATAGGGCCAAAATTTTATGTATCACAGATTTTTGAAAAAGTTAAAAATGGGCTCAAGGGGCGCAAAAAATAGGGTTTTTGGAAGAAAAAAATTCATAACTTCGTCAATTCTCAAGATATCAATTCCAATTAATTTTATTATAAATTTCATTAATATTATCTACAACTTTTATATTCACAAGTTTTTGATAGGACCAATTCGTACCGCATAAAAAAATTAAAAACGAAATCCAAAAGGGGGTTTGAAGAAGTAAGAAATCCATAACTCCGTCAATTCAAAAGATATAAAATCCCCATAAATTTATCATATATCTTCTTAATATTGTCTACAACATCTATACAGACAAGTTTTGGATAGGAACAATTCTTACAGCAAAAACAAATTAAAAACACATAGCGGTTGAAGAAAAAAATCATCTAAGTAAGGGTGTATTCAAATCCAAACTGCGTATTTTCTGACTCATTTCACAATTCATTTTTGCTCTCAAAGGCTTCCAATTGGTACGTTTTCTTACTCAGAAACTATATAATGTACCGTAATGGTCGAATTTTTGATAGAGGCAGAATATATTTTTTAAAATGCTGTTAAAGTGGGCATTTTGAACCGAATTTCCCGAAGCGGATTGTGTTGGAAAAATCATTGCATTAAGGAGACACTCAAATCCAAACCGCTTATTTTATGACTCATTTTTAAATTCATTTTTGCTCTCAAACGCATTTAATTGGTAGATTCGCTTATTCAGAAACTATATAATGTACCGCAATGATCGATTTTTTGATAGAGGCAGAATATATTTCAAAAAATCACGTCAAAGTGGGCATTTTGAACGGAATTTCCCGAAGCAATTGTGTTATTACTTTTTTCTGGACACGGTAACTTCCGCAATTCAGCACAAATCTCTTTCAAACTGATACATAAAATCAAGGGACATAAAATCTCGGTCAAGTTCGTTAATGGGCAAAAGCGGACAAAGGGGATGGAAATAGGGAGGGGTTTTGTGAAAACCGAAAAAATCCCATAACTTCTTAATTTTTGTACATATCAAATCAGTTTAAAGTTTTTATTACTTCTAAAAATAGCGCCGAAAATTCATGCAGCACAGATTTTTGATAAAATTTAAAATAGGCTCAAGGGGCGCAAAAAATAGGGTTTTTGGGAGAAAAAAATTTTCTCACTTCGTTAATTCTCAAGATATCAAATCCAATAATTTTATTATACATCTCCTTAATATTATCTACAACTTTTATATTCACAAGTTTTTGATAGGACCAATTCGTACCGAAAAAAATAAAAAAACGAAAACAAAAAATGTGGGGTTGAAGAAGAAAAATTTTCATAACTCCGTCAATTCACAAGATATAAAATATCCATGAATTTATCATATATCTTCTTAATATTGTATTCAACATTTATATAGACAAGTTTTTGATAGGGCCAATTCTTACAGCAAAAACAAATTAAAAATAGATCGCGGTTGAAGAAAAAAATCATCTTATTAAGGGTGCATTCAAATTCAAACTGTATATTTTCTTGCTCATTTTTAAATTCATTTTTGCTCTCGAACGCATCCAATTGCTAGATTCTCTTATTCAGAAACTATATAATGTACAGTAATGATCTATGTTTTGATAGAGGCCGAATATATTTCAAAAAATGATGTCAAAGTGGGCATTTTGAACAGAATTTTCCGAAGCTATTGTGTTAGAAACGAAAAATATTGCCCTACTGAGAAAATAGTTGTTTATTAATCAAGTTTTAATTAATTGAAAGAAAAATAAAAACACATGTCGCTTATAAATCTTTTCAAAAATCACGTCCGCATGTTTCATATTTTTTTTTTTTTTTTTATTAAAAATGAATCTGAAAATGTGCCAGAAAATTTCGAGTTGTTGAGTATGGAAAAATATTTTTTTTTTAATATCGCCTTAACATGATTCTGATAAAACCAGCTATTTTATAAATAGGAAATAAAAACTCGTCAAAAGCAGACAGATAAAACTGTTAAAGGGGATTTATATCTAATAATGATTTAGTTTTTGTTGGTGAAATTAGTATACTTAACTTCGAAATATACCTCTGCTTGTAGGCCGGGCCGGCAGGGATTTTTCTCAGTTTTCTTATCGCATAATCACAGCGACACCAGCAGCCGTACTCTCTAGCAAGCATTTTTATGCTCCGCAAATAGGACGCAATCCGATTGCAGCGCCACTAATTTACATTTTGTAATTTTAATCAGCATCTTTTAGACAACTTTTTTTTTTTTTTTTTTGATATATCCAAATTCCATACGGATAGGTTAATTTTTGAACGAGTTATCGCTCTTTTTGTGATTTTTCCTTAATTTTTGGAAACCAGTGTATAAGATATGTATACAAGTTTTTACAATGTTCATCGACAATAAGAAAATTTCCCTGAAACCTTATGTTCATGATTTGATTAATTTATGGACCTCTGGAGTATTATACAACTATTTTTTAATATTCTGTAAGTAAAATGACATAAATAATAATGACATAATAATGAGTAGAAATTATCTTTCTAAATTAGTAAAACGCTACAAAAAGAGACATATTTATTTTTTGTTATGAACTCTTAATTTTGGTCTGGTATATTAGCCGAAAACTAACGCTGTACTATTTTTATACATTTAAGTGTAAAGTTCTTAAAGTTCCGTAACACACCTGCTTGGTTTAAAAATCATAAAACGTCAGTAAAGTAAAAAGCTGTTTTCTAACATAGGTTATCATGATTTTTGTTTGTTTACAGTAGCAAAATAAAACACTATGATTTGATATGAACATTTAAAATAGACAAAATTTAATATTAATACTACAGAAAGTGAAGATATTGCAAGCTTTTTTTTTTAAATTTTATTATTGATTTTTATCAAATGAATGGCACATTACACAGCTCACTGTTTGTTTACATTTCTGAAATGGTTTGTCGATTTCGTAAATAATTGAAATTTTTGAACGTTTTGGACATTTTATAGAAAAATTTGCGGAAAAGAATAAAAAACAATATGTTGAGCAGGATTTTTTTATAGAAAAATATGCTAAAAATTAGGGTGGAGCTATTATTTTTCTATTTTTCAAATCAAATGAGCCCGGTTGAAAGAATTACTCTATCACATCCTCATTCTAAATAATAATAATTCTAAATCCTCATTCTAATATATAACATTTTAGAAAAATATCAATACTCAGTACTGCTAAAAGAACCGTCATCAGGCACTGTAAACAAGTTCTGTCAGGGTCTATGTTACAAATGAACAGAGAGGGGAAAGAGGAGAGCTTACAAAGAGTGCGACAGGTGTCTTTAGCTATAAGGCAAACACCGATCACAAAGAAGAACATACAGAAATTAAAAGTGTTGCCACAATGATAGAAAAAATTAACAAAGAAGAAAACAGAAAAGGAAATAAAAGAAATAAACAAAATTAAATAAAATAAAGAAATAAATTAAAAATAAATATGTACATAATTAACAAGAAATTAAATAAATAAATAATAATAATAAGAGAGAGAGAAACAAAAGAAATATATATTTTAATTTACTTCTTTGTTTTATTTTATTTTTAATTTCTTTAATTTCTTTTTCTCTTTTATTTTTAGTTAATATATTCTATCAATGTGGCAACACTTTCAAATTCTTCATGTGCTCCTTTGTGATTTGTGTTTACCTTACAGCTAGATATACCTGCCGCACACTTTGTAAGCTCTGATATATCCCCTTTCTGTTCATTTATGTCCTTGTCCCTTTACTGAGACATGTTTACTGTGGCTGATAACTTGTTGTTATACTTTGAAGCTCGAAAAGTGTCCCGAGAATTGTTTTTGATTTTTTGGAGATTTAGACAAAGTTTTATTATTTTAATTGTGATTTATCGCCAGTTTTTTGGTGCTGTTTCAGCATTAATAATAATAATTTGATCTAAAATGATGATCATTAAATGATTTTATATTATATATTAATTATAAATTTATGTAAATCAAATTCAGTTTTCTAATACTGCTATAAAACTTTAAAATTATGAAAATTAGATAAAGCATAATATAAATGATAATCAAAACAACAAAATTGATTTATATTTTTACTTAACCTTTAAAATACACACACACATATATATATATATGTATATATATATATAATTTTTATCTTAGAGATCAACTGAAATTGTTAATAAAAATGACTTAATCATGGATCGACTTTAATTGCTGAGATTTCTGAAGCAATTACTTCTCGGATTGTGAACTAAAACATTATGGAAATGAAAGGTAAATGTTTGCATTTTTGATGGCTTACAGAGGTAAATAATATTCTTAGATTTTTTTTTTTTTTTTTTTTTTTTTTTTTTTTTTTTTTTTTTTTCACCAACTAAACCGTCTGAATATTTGTTGATTCCGATAGATGCCTTGCTACAATTTTATCAGTCTGTATGTTTTCAAATGAAGACTAAGCATTCATTTACGGAACTAATGTTATCACAATATTTATGAAAGGAATTAAAGAGAAGAACAGATCAAGTACTTTAACTAAATGGTTACTTTTGTCACCCGAAAAACATTTTGGCTGTCATATTTGTTAATGATAGAGATTAGGTAAAATTGAACCCAGAAAACACAAACTTTTCGCCGCAGGATCGGAACGGCACAGTGGTTTCGGTGAAGTGTCGACAGAATGTCGGCAACTGAAATTTAAGAATGCTTTTTCGACTGCCGGTTACCATAGTCGGTTCCCTTATGGTTCCATATCGGCAAGCGACTTACATCGGCAAGTGACGCAGGACTGAAATGTGATTCATTGTAGAGGCCAAATTAGATTTGCCGACATTGGTCCGAATTAAGAATTTTTCGCGTTAGCCGAATTTTTTTTTTTCTTAACTTTGTTTGAGTTTAAGTTTTGACAAGAGATATACATTTCATATAAAATTCTAACTGTGATAAACAGAAAAATCCCTGCCGTCCCGGCCTACAGGTGGAGGTAGATTTCGAAGTTAAGTATACTAATTTCACCAACTAAAACTAAATCATGATTAGAGATAAACCAACTTTAACAATTTTATCTGACCGCTTTTGACGAGCTTTTATTTCGTTTTTATATTATAGCTGGATTTATCAGAATCATGTTAAGGCGGTATTAAAAAAAAAAAAAAATACTTTTCCATGCTTAACATCTCGAAATTTTATGGCACATTTTTAGATTCATTTTTAAAAGAAAAAAATATTAAACTTGCTGACATGGTTTTTGAAGTAATTTATAAGCGACCTGTGTTTTTATTTTTCGTTCAATTAATTAAAACTTGATTTATAAACAATTATTTTCTCAGTAGGAAAATATTTTTCGTTTCTAACACAATCGCTTCGAGAAATTCTGTTCGAAATGCCCAATTTGGCATCATTTTTTAGCTCACAGGCTATCAAAGCCTGAGAGCTAATGTGCCCGCCCGTTCTGTATGTATGTATGTATGTATGTACGTACGTATGTATGTATGTATGTATGTATGTATGTATGTATGTATGTATGTATGTACGTAACGCGATAACTCTTGATAGAAACATCCGATTTGCTTCAAAATTTTTTTCTAGGTTCAATGTGATAAGGCGCTTCCCTGATTAGTTTTGGGGATTCATTGGTTAAGGATAAAGGGGGAAAAGGGGGGTTAGTCCACCCCCTTAATTCAGGGTTTTTCATGAAGAATCATTCGATTTGCTCCGAATTTGGTATACCGGATTATTATGTTAAGGAACTTCCCTGATTAGTTTTGTGAGTTCATTGGTTAAAGATAAAGGGGGGGAAACGGGGTTAGTCCACCCCCCTTAATTCAGATAAATGGGTTTTTCATGCAGAATCATTCGATTTGCTCCGAATTTGGTATACCGGTTTATTATGTTAAGGAACTTCCCTGATTAGTTTTGGGGGTTCATTGGTTAAGGATAAAGGGGGAAAAGGGAGGTTAGCCCGCCCCTCTTAAATTAGATAAATGCGTTTTTCATGCAGAATGATTCGATTTGCTCCGACGTTGGTATACCGGTTTATTATGTTAAAGAACTTCCCTGATTAGTTTTGGGGGTTCATTGGTTAAGGATAAAGGGGAAGGGGGGCTAGTCCACCCCCCTTAATTTATATAAACGGGTTTTTCATGCAGAATTATTCGCTTTGCTCCAAATTTGGTATACCGGTTTATTATGTTAAGGAGCTTCCCTGATTCGTTGTGGGGATTCATTGGTTAAGGATAAAGGGGGCTAGTCCACCCCCTTAATTTAGATAAATGGTTTTTTGCAGGATTATTGGATTTGCTCCAAATTTGGTATACCTATTTATTATGATAAGGAGCTTCCCTGATTAGATTTGGAGGTTCACTGGTTAAGTATAAAGGGAAAACGGGGGGCTAATTCCCCTTCACTTATTTTTTTTGAGGGGCATTATTCTTTAAAATAAGAGTATAATATACAATTAGTGTGAATAGCCTGTGAGCTCAATGCCATCAATTTAGCTGGGCACTTTTCTTTTTTATTTGAAATATATTCTGCCTCTATCAAAACATTGATCATTACGGTACATTATATGGTTTCAGAATAAGAGAATCTGTCAATTGGATTCGTCTGAGAGCAAAAATGAATTTAAAATGAGTAAGAAAATAAGCAGTTTGGATTTGAATACTCCCTTAATAAGATGATTTTTTTCTTCAACCGCTGTGTACTTTTAATTTGTTTTTTCTGTAAGAATGTGTCCTATCAAAAACTTGTCTGTATAAATGTTTTAGACAATATTAAGAAGATATATGATAAATTCATGGGAATTTTATATCTTGTGAATTGAAGGAGTTATTTGATTTTTTTCTTCTTCAACCCCTCCCCCTATTTTTGTTTACGTTTTTATTTATTTATTTATTTATTTATTTATTGTCTATTTGGTGGTACGAATTGGTTCTATCAAAAACTTGTGAATATAAAAGTTATACATAATTTTAAGGAGATTTATAATAAAATTAATTGGGTTTGATATCTTGAGAATTGATGAAGTTATGAATTTTTTTCTCCCGAAATTCCTATTTTTTACATTCTTTGAGCCCATTTTTAATTTTATTAAAAATTTGTTATACATAAATTTTTTGCCCTATTTTTTGAAGTAATGAAATAGTTAAACTGATTTCATATGTACAAAATTTAAGAAGTTATGGTTTTTTTTTTCGTTTTTCACAAAATCACTCCCTATTTCCATCCCCTTGTTCCGATTTTGCCCATTAACGAACTTGTCCAAGGTTTTATGCCCCTTGATTTAGGAAGCTTTCATTACAAAAAGCTACCGATTGCAGCCGTTCGGAGGAAAGCGATTTCAAAAAATTTGGTATATTTTCATCGATCATGCCCCCAGACCCCGAAACCACCTGTAAAGAAGTCGTTTGTTGTTGCACAGGTGGTTCACTTTCCTAAGCTTCAATACTGACTCTAAGGCAAAAATTCAATTGTTAATTATTTTAAGAAGGAGGCAAGGAACTGCTGAGATAATAGAAGGCAGAAATTTTCTAAAGGTCTTTATTGTGCACCGGGATCGTTTCCACCACCGCCGAGAATTACACGGCCAATGTTGGAGAAGGGAGCGAAGAGTTACATTTCTTTTTATTCACATCATGCCAGTTCAGAAGCTAGTCTCTCTCAAAATACACTTTCTCGAAATCTCGAGTGTTGGCAAGCGTACACACACAATTTCGCCAAATATATATACTATATGGCGAGATTAAAGAGAGGAAGACATGTGGTCAAAGTACAATAATTGAAATTGAATGGGGAATGTAAAAGAGTAATAAAAAATATTTAACGCCAATGGCTGTGTAGGAATTCTAGCTCATAAAACGCGAAAGACATTCTATAGGGGTTGCTAAAGTTCTCATGGGATTGAAGCGGCCGAAAGAGCACGCTAAAAAACAAAAACAAAATAAAGACAGGGTTAATAACTGAAATGACACATCTATCTAACATCTGGACCAACGGCTAAAAATGTAGAAGTAATATGTCTGACTAATTTCTGCATATCATCAAACTAAGGCAGAAGGATAAAAATTAGAATCCAGTTATTAGGCGAGAAAAGGAAATGATTTCTTTTCTTTTAACTGTAGTGCGCTGCGGTTAAAATATTAAAGAGACTGAGAATTGAATGCTTAATTTATGAAGGGAAAGAGGACTAAAAACAGACTGAATCTGAATGCAGACAGATAATTAAATTTAAGAATTTAAAAAATATAATTTTAAAGGGGGGAAAGAGAAAAGGTCTTAATATTAATATGTGAAGGTAGGCGCCTTCACATATATCTCCCCAACAGCCGAAAAAAGAACGAAGTGAACCGTGAGAGAAAAAATTGACCCCATGTCTTCTCTCAAACACATTTTACATAAAGAAAAATATGTAAAAATTGTAATATTTTGTAGCGGGAACCCGGTGATCAACAGTTTATAAACATATACAGAAATACTAAATATGTAAAGAACAAATAAATCATGCCTCATATAAAAAGCATGCCTATAAGCATGACAAAGCAAGTTGGTACCAAAGACTTGCCAAAATGAAATATATTGAAAATTTTTTTGAACTGCAGTTAATACTTCTGGACAGCTGTTTTCTTATTTTATTATTTTTTTTAACGTGTGCACACAGTTATTATATTTTTTTAATGATTTCCGGAAGATTTTCATATAAGATTGCTTGAACTTCCACTGCAAGCAAGAGCAATTTCCACAATTGCTACAAAAGTTGGTTATACTCCAACTTATAAAAATTATTATATTTTTTTTGAGACATGAACTGTATATAAAGACAAAACATTACATAGTATAGTAAATATAAAAAATTGTTCATTTTCAGCTCTATTTGTGACATTTCAAGTTTTCAAAGGTGTTATAACTGGTAAAGGAGAGGAAGATGGGTGTAAATTACTTGATAAAAGTTGAAAGTTGCCATCGTTTTATCTTGTAACCAAAGACTGAATGTGTTTTACTGAGAACCTAAATTAACTAAAGTGTATTTTAAAACATATTGCACTCCTATAAGGTATAAACAAGAGGTTGTAAGAACTTTCCAGAGAAAGTACCCGTAAAAAAATGGTAAAAAAGGTACAATAAATTTAATGAAATTTAATAAGCATTATACAACAGGTGACACAAAAGTATGTGTGTGTTTGTGTGAATGTAGTCATAAATAACACCGTTTGGTGTTACGACTGGTATATACCAGTAATAAACCATATGTGTCAATGAGCATAACAAAAACCAAAAAAATAATGCACACCTGTGTACTGAGTGATTGGAAAATCGTGCATAAGAAAACTGCCTTATCACGTGAAATACCTTGAATAGCCAAGTGAAAAAAAAAGTAAAGTGTAATCCTGTAAAGTTACCAAAAAAAGAAACCCTTTTTTCTTTAAATATATAGCATAAAAAAATAACAAACGTGTGCTAGTATACAAATGAACAATAGAAGTGTATCACAGTGACCTCAAGTGAAAAAAATATAACACTGAACCAAAGAAATGTATCAAAGAAGTAAAATGCCAAAGTGTTTTGAAAATCAGTTGTAAAAACAGTGACAATTAGTCCCTGATGCACGCAAAGAATTGACAAAGCTATGAACTCGTGTAAGGGATTTTTCTATGAACTAACATAAACTATGAACTACTGTGTGTGTGTTAACTATGAACAAAAATTCTCTACATGCACCAAGCACCAAACAGCAAAATGTAACCGAAGCGAAAAAGGTGTATCGTATTAAAAAAAAAAAAAAATGTTACCAAAGGGTTAAATTTATTTTTTTCTTTTTTCTGTAAAGTTCATAAGATATTGCTGCATTCGTTGAAAAAAAATTTATATATATATATATCTACTCAAAACGCATCACTGTGAAATTGACTGGATCCATACCTTTAAGTTAAACAAACAAAAATAGGAGTGTTATAGCAAAAGATACACTGTCCCTTGCAAAACATCGAAAAAGAAGTGTTGTTTACCGAAAGAAATCTTTAAAATCATGACATATGAGTTTGAAAAAGAAAAAAAGTTCCTCACTCGATAACCAGTGAGAATCAAACACAGTAAATGAAATTTGCCACCAAAAAAAATTGATAATGCAAAGGTTTTAGTTTTGCTGAATTTTCATATATAGACCTTCTGTGTATTTATTAAAATTTAACTCCTGGCAAAAATATTAAAAACATCTAATAAGAAAATGCATACGCTTTAATATAGTGTGACAAAATACCTTACTCGATCTGCCACCTTCAAGTAAGAGGTATCTAATGAAAGTGTTAAAAAAAAGTTACATGTTAAAAGTAAACAGATTCGAAATGTGTGTGTAGTTTAACATGTCATGTGACGGATAACTCCTTGAAACCTTAAAATCTTTGTACATAGACAAAGTGATGGTGTCATTGATATGTTATGACATTATGCAAACACACACACACACACAAAAAAAAAAAAAAAATACAACCTTGTTAAAATTAAAAATATATAAAAAAACTGATGAAATATTTTTAATATTAAAACATGATGTAAAGTTTAAAAGATAGAAAAGTAACTGAAAAAAATGTATGTGTGCAGGGAGGGAAAAAAAGGCAACCCCAAACTCATGAATTACCTGAAATAAAACACATGAATAAGTGTGTACGCAAGCATACACAACGTGTAAATAAACACATGAACAAATTGTATAATTCCACATGAACTACTTGTAATAATGGCTCAATGAACTAACATTTTTATGCACTTTGCCAACAAAATATACAGACAGTAGGTGTGTAATAACCCAAAACACTAACATACGAGTGAGATTCAATTACATAATTAGTGAGTTAATCACCAAAATGTAATGAATAAGGGTTAATAAAGGCAATGAACTCCGTGTAATGTGTGAAAACTCTGGTTATGCTCTAAACCAGCCAGTGTGTATTACTCAATAAACTACATGTGAGAAAAAAAAAAAGGAATACTGTCGAATAGATCGTAAGCAAAGTACAATGTGTAAAAGCAAATAACAAAATATGTAAATCAACACATGAACTAGTGTAATGTATGTATATGAATGGACAAAATTGTATTCTAAATGAGCAAATTTTGTGTAACATAAATAAATATTCAATACATGAACTGCTTGTGAACAGGAAAAAATGCATAAATGGATAACAAAGGGTTAAAATTAAAATAAAGTTGTATTTGCAAGAGTTATTACTGTATGAAGTTAAAAGAAGCGTGCATAAAATGTACGAGTGCACGGCAGATTGCACAACTCTACGCTAAAATGTAGAAGTTATGCCAAGGCACACATGTTCCAAGTAACGGGATGGAAAAGAGAAAAATGAATAGCAAAATACCAAGCATTATACTTTATGGTCTATGAGTGTATGTATCCGTCACAAGACACCTGTGAGACTATAACTCACTAATTAAAAAAAAATTTAACTCTGAGAAATTGCCAAAGATTTTGTTTAATGACTATATGTGAATAGCCTTAAAAAAAAAAAAAGAAAAAAAAAAAAAGTGTACATAACAGCTCACATTATGCATTTGAATAAATTTTATAAAAACAGCATTTTCAACGATATCAAATATCATGTCAGTTATAATAAAATACCTTATGTTATAAATAAAATATCAACGAGTCACCAGCCGCGCGTAAACAAACAAAATTAACAAATGTGTAAAAAATACCAGCTAGAAATTAACTCATGCATGTAAATTTAAGATGCATGTGCAAATATTGTATTGAATTACATTATGTAAAAAAAAAAAAAAAAAAAAAAAAAAAAAAAAAAAAAAACAGTAACAATCCGAAAATAAAAAAATGACAAGGCAACAAAAATACGCAAACTTTAAAATAGTGTAAAACTATGTATTTGTATAAATGTACACTAATGTTGAGAAAGTATGTAAAAAAATGTACAAGGACACAGAATCATGACCATGTTTAACGAAGGTGAGTGTCATAAAATTATTACAAAACAAGACCATATGAAGTGCAAATGTAAATATGTGTGTGTATGTAGTACCAGGTTAAACTCGAAATCATAAAAATGTGTACATGAGATTAAAAAAAATGATGAAGGCAAACATCTAACTTCACTATCTGCCCATAGTACGCTAGAGTGGGGGAAAAATCATGTACGGAGAATCAAATAGTATGAGAGATATGTCATTATGCATTTAAAAAAAAATAAAGGAGAGCGCGAACGCCTTGTAAATTAATGTGAGGTATTGAACATTTGTATCATGTAAATAACATATTCCACTTTTGGGAAAGTAGACGGCCGATCCACTTAGCCAAAACTGAAACATACGCCTTTAATCATTGGGCTATTTCAGGATCATAGCGCAATGAAAAAAAAAACACTTACACAACACAGAAAACAATAATTAAAAATTTACCTCAAGTAATATAATCACATGTAAAATGTAGTGTGCGTGTAAATTGTGTGTGTATGCAGTGACAAGCATACTGATATCTAACACATGCATAAAATGTTTACGACTCATGTTATAAAAATTTTTATAAAGTAGAAATAGAAATCAAAAGGAAAAAGAGACTTTTTTTATGAAAAAAAAATTTAAGATATGATGACTCGAGCTATATTTTAAAACGAAGGAGCCTAACTTATACTATAGAAATAAATTAATGAGACATGAATAAAAATGTATAAAATCCGTGTAAATTGGACTATGAGAGATGTATATAAACAGAACAGTGTACTGTATAGATCGCAAATGTAATTTTCTCAAATTAGTAGCAACCAACTGAAAAAGATTAAATACTGAGCAAATTTAACTGCCATTACTGGTCCTCTCATTGGTTACCCATCCTCTCTCTTTTTTTATATGTCACTAGTGCTTATTCTTAAGTATAAAAGTTGCAAGACCTATATTTATAGTAATCTAGAGTATTAAAAGTTTGATATCTTATTGATATGGATGACTGACAAAACATATAATATACACATAAAAAACATATAATATACACATAAAAAAACATATAAAATGTTATATATAAAAAGAAATTACCTGTAGAAAGTGCTACAACAAGAAATATATTAAGCACAACAAGTAAGAAGAAAAGAAAATCAAAAATAATATCAGTTCTGTATCAGTTTAAGGTTTTTCATTTTTTACCTCATTTTTTTTGTATCAAAATTACATTAAGCTCCGTGAAAAAAATTACCTTAAGTTATTTTATTTATCTTTTTTTTATACACTATGCCCCTTTTTTTTATCTAACAAGGTTTTCACCATCATTGGGAAGACTGCCTGATTACAACAGGATTGCTGAGTTTTAAAAGTACACGAAACAAAATAATAAAAACTTTGTCTGTGATCATAATAGATAACATTTTTATATAAAATGCAATGTGGCACATATTTGTTTCAGACGCATAATGTCTAATAGGGAAAAACTGCGACCAGCGCCAAGATGTAAGAAATTAAGCGAGAGCAACCATGTTCAGCAATCCTAGGCCAATAGAGATAAGAAAAACAACATCTCATCTCAGAATTGCAACATTGTGTCACACCGAAAAATATATATAATGAATTAAATAAGAATCGGAAATGTGAAAAGAAAGAAAAAAACATTTGGACAATCTTTTATCTAAATTAAAAAAAAAAAAAAAAAAAAAAAAAAAAAAAAAAACTTTGAAACTGAACTGGATATGAAGTGCATCCCTAGTCATACAAAATCTTAGCATGTTACTAATAAAAATAAATGCTTAATTTTTAGTAAGAAGCCATCAAAACTAATATATATAGATATATATTAAAAGACCAATATAATCCAGTCATGAGGATTTTTTTTTATATCTATTTTTTTTTAATCTCAATATATATATATAGCAAAATCAATCCTCGTAACTAAAACATCATTATTTGAAATACTTTAATATTTTTAATATCCACTGTTAAAAGGTAGCAAAAAAAAAAATTAATCAAACAGTATATATACTGTATTACTTAGGAATCAACCTAAAAGTCTAATTCTGCCTTTAGCAGAAGCACAAAACTGGTAAGGAGAGAGCAAACATTACCTTTAAAAGTGCAAGAAAGAAAAAAAAAATACTTTACAATTTACACTGTAAATATATATAAATTTTGCCATCTAACTATCAAATTTTATACCTTAAAGAAAATACAGGTACAAGAACCAAAAGTAATATTCCAAATATCTTTTCATTGCCCCTTTTAAATAAAAATTATATGATGTATTTGTCAAGAGTTCATACCACTTTAAATTACTTAAATATAGCATGACTCTATATCATAGGAGCCATAAAATGTAGTTATGGGAGTAACATGACTTGAATACTGTAAAGGGAAAAAATAATAGCTTACCTGTTATACTAAAGACAAGAAAAATGATTTTTTTAATATCTAATTAATTTCTTGTGTTTTCACATTATATTAAATAGAGAAGCAAAAATTATTTATTTTGTGTGCGCCCCCAGTGAATTTTACTTGTATTTAAAGTTTTTTTTCCCTTAGCAATAAACGTTCATGTTAATTTTCTGAAATCAATCAGTTGCTTAAGTTTCTTCGTTCATTTGCAGATGTCTCAAAACACAACGCACAGAAGCGATGAATAATTAAAAAGGCTGCGACTACTGAAAGTTTGTAAAACGGCGCATCCATCCAACACACACACACACAAAAAAATCTTGCTTCGGCGGCGAGAGAAAAATATGCTTTGAGTCATCCTGAATGATAATTTATTAATTTCTCTTCTTGCTAGAAATAAAAAGGAGGCGTTTGGCGGACTTTGTGATGGAATCCCCCGGCAAGGGGATGCATGGATTTTCCGATTACCACCAGGAAATCTGCGGCACAGTGCTGTACGAGGGCGTCTTTCATTTTCACATTAATTCAGGATCACGGGAACCAGTTTTTTTTCTTTTTTTTTTTTGTATAGCAGGCAACATTCACTGAACCTCTGTTCTGGAATAGCAGAAAATAGTTTCAGACATCTGTTTTGGATAGCACACTCAAAGATTAAACTGGCTAACCGGGTACTACAGGTGTCATAATTATTGCGTCTCAGTACCGGGGTAGTGGACATTTCAGGCTAGATAAGCGTGCAAACAGCCACTGTAATGAACATAGTCCATAATTGATAGTCCATGAATTTTGCAGTTTTATTTTTTGTTAAAGAAATTGAACAGTTTTTTTTTGTAATAATCCAGTATTAGTAATTATTTTGAATAAGAAATATATATATATCACGTGCTCCGCTTCTCCAAATGTAACCTCGGAAATGCCGGCTTTAAGTACCAAGTATTTGTAAAGAAGTCGTTTGTTGTTGCACAGGTGGTTCATTTTGCTAAGCTTCAATACTGACTCTAAGGCAAAAAAATCAATTGTTAATTATTTTAAGAAGGAGTCAAGGAACTGCTGAGATAATAGAAGGCAGAAATTTTCTAAAGGTCTTTATTGTGCACCGGGATCGTTTCCACCACCGCCGAGAATTACACGGCCAACGTTGGAGAAGGGAGCGAAGAGTTACATTTCTTTTTATTCACATCATGCGAGCTCAGAAGCTAGTCTCGCTCAAAATACACTTTCTCGAAATCTCGAGTGTTGGCAAGCGTACATACACAATTTCGCCAAATATATATACTATATGGCGAGATTAAAGAGAGAAAGACATGTGGTCAAAGTACAATAATTGAAATTGAATGGGGAATGTAAAAGAGTAATAAGAAATATTTAACGCCAATGGCTGTGTAGGAATTCTAGCTCATAAACCGCGAAAGACATTCTATAGGGGTTGCTAAAGTTCTCATGGGATTGAAGCGGCCGAAAGAGCACGTTAAAAAAACAAAAACAAAATAAAGACAGGGTTAATAACTGAAATGACACATCTATCTAACATCTGGACCAACGGCTAAAAATGTAGAAGTAATATGTCTGACTAATTTCTGCATATCATCAAACTAAGGCAGAAGGATGAAAATTAGAATCCAGTTATTAGGCGAGAAAAGGAAATGATTTCTTTTCTTTTAACTGTAGTGCGCTGCGGTTAAAATATTAAAGAGACTGAGAATTGAATGCTTAATTTGTGAAGGGAAAGAGGACTAAAAACAGATTGAATCTGAATGCAGACAGATAATTAAATTTAAGAATTAAAAAAATGTAATTTTAAAGGGGGGAAAGAGAAAAGGTCTTAATATTAATATGTGAAGGTAGGCGCCTTCACATATATCTCCCCAACAGCCGAAAAAAGAACGAAGTGAACCGCGAGAGAAAAAATTGACCCCATGTCTTCTCTCAAATACATTACACATAAAGAAAAATATGTAAAAATTGTAATATTTTGTAGTGGGAACCTGGTGACCAACAGTTTATAAACATATACAGAAATACTAAATATGTAAAGAACAAATAAATCATGTCTCATATAAAAAGCATGCCTATAAGCATGACAAAGCAAGTTGGTACCAAAGACTTGCCAAAATAAAAGATATTGAAACATTTTTTGAACTGCAGTTAATACTTCTGGACAGCTGTTTTCTTATTTTCTTATTTTTTTTAAGGTGTGCACACAGTTATTATATTTTTTTATGATTTCTAGAAGATTTTAATATAAGATTGCTTGAACTTTCACTGCAAGCAAGAGTAATTTCCACAATTGCTACAAAAGTTGGTTATACTCCAACTTATAAAAATTATTATATATATATTTTTTTTGAGACATGAACTGTATATAAAGACAAAACATTACATAGTATAGTAAATATAAAAAATTGTTCATTTTCAGCACTATTTGTGACATTTCAAGTTTTCAAAGGTGTTATAACTGGTAAAGGAGAGGAAGATGGGGGTAAATTACTTGATAAAAGTTGAAAGTTGCCATCATTTTATCTTGTAACCAAAGACTGAATGTGTTTTACTGAGAACCTAAATTAACTAAAGTGTATTTTAAAACATATTGCACTCCTATAAGGTATAAACAAGAGGTTGTAAGAACTTTCCCACCCTCCGTTCAAAATTGATATACAGTGAAACCCCTATCTATCGTTCCCGCATCCATCGTTTTCCCGCATTGATCGTTTTAGTTCTATGGTCCCTGCACAAATTGTATTTAATTCATGTTAACGAAATCGCATACATCGTTCTTCAAAAAGTCGTTTTCCCGCATTCATCGTTGTAAAATTTTTCTCTTCACCGAAATGAAATTGAAGATCAATCGGATCCATATGACATACAAACTGGATTTACTTCTTTTATCCTAAATTAACACATTTGTGCTGTTTTAGGGGAGGAAAACATGGATTAGCACTGATATTGTGACATGTATGTACGTGTAAATAACTGAATTTGGAACACGTATTCTTGTTTGGAGAATGGGTTATTCTATTCTGTGTAAAGGGGAGGATGGATGTATCCACTACGGCCATCTGCCACATTATTTCACATTCCTGGCTAATCTATTGTTATCAGTGTACGTGTTTAATTTCAGGAGTGTTAGCTTTCAAATTAATGCGTTCTGCGCTAAATTTTATGCGTTCGGTGAATTTTAAGAATGGCAAAACAAATCCGAACCTCAGAAGAAAGACTTCACATCATAGATGATGTGATAAAAAATCATTTTGAGAAAAAAAAATAGCATCGCTAAAGGTTTAGGTATATCGCCGTTAACCCTCAATTCGATAATTTCGAAAAAGAAAGAAATTAGAGCAGACTGATAATTATAGAACTAGCAAAATGTCTACTTACAGTGAGATGGAAAGACTTCTCTTCGCTTGGTACGAGCAGGCTCGTGCGTCAAATATTAAAGTGGATAGGAATATTCTTCGAGAGAAGGTACTTGACATAACTGCCTCATATGGCATGGCATATGAGTCATCAAAAGGCTTTTCTGCATAAAACGGGTAGATTTGTCGTTTTAAAATTTTCCATTGTTTGGTATCCAGGAATGTTTTCGGCGAAAGTGCCGCAGTAGTAAATACTGATGTCATAGAAAAGTGGTTCAAAAAACTTTCGAAGATACTTGAAGGATACAAGGATTGTGACATCTATAATGAAGACGAAACAGGCCTGTTTTATAAATGCTTGTCAGAGAGAACGGTATCGTTCAAAGGAGAGTCTTATCATGGTGGTAAACATTCCAAAGAAAGACTTACAGTGCTACTATTCACAAATAAGTACGGGTCTGATAAACGAGTACCCCTGTTATTCGTAAATCTGCTAACCCTCGATGCTTCAAGGATGTAAAGAAACTGCCAGTAGTCTGACATTCGAATGCTAAAGCATGGATGAAAAATGATATTTTTACGAAATTTCTAATATGCACTCAAAAAAGGAAAATCATTCTACTTGCTGACAATTGTTCAGCTCATTCAGTCGTCTTTGGAAAATATAAAAGTCAGTTTTTTCCAGCTAATTGTACATCTGTCGTACAACCTCTTGATGTCGGAATAATCAACTGTTTTAAGCAATTTTATAGGAGAAAACTAGTCAAAAGATCTTTATGTTTCATATAAGAAGCAAAAGAACTTACTCTAAAAATCGACCTTCTGCAAGCTATTCCTTTTTTTACTTTCAGCATGGCATGAAGCAACCTCTTCAGACATCTAGAACTGTTTCGTGAAATGCGGTTTTGTGCGAAAAATGGATGAAGAATGCTCAACAGAAGGGAAAGAAAATAATGATGATGGTGACGATAATGCAGATGAAGAGTGGTTGCGTACCTCAGAGGATGTATCTGGTGTGAAATTTAGCGATTGTATTCCCATTGATCAAGATATTGCGACATGTGTGTCCTAAGCATAGAAGAAATGTGTGATGATGCAAAAAACTAAAATAATGATAAAGAAGCAGAGGATAATGTTGACGCCGATGAAGCTGAACCCACACCAGTGCCAAGTCTGTCTGACGCAATTGTGGCATTTGAAACTGTACGACCTTTTACATTTGTACTTGAAATTATAGAAAATGACCAGAAAATTGTATATCTTGAAAATAAAAAGTGAACGGAAAACTCAACATAAAATTACTGATTTTTAAAAATAAATATCAATTTCTACAACTTCGATTTATTTCTTTTACAGTTTGGTAAGTAACAAATTAGTATTTATTAGTATTCTGTATGCATTGCATGTATTAGTAATGCATAAAATTGTTTTTTTTTTCGTGTTTTGACGTTAACCCGCATTCGACGCTTTCCCGCATTTATCGTTTTTTTTCACGCACCCCTTGAAAAACGATGGATCGAGGTTCTACTGTATGTATATATATATATATATATATATATATATCTGACCTATGTCACACTCTAAATCTCGTAATTATGAACCGATTTCGATGTAATTCGGTGTGTACATAGTACATACAAATGTCTCGACCGAGTTTGTTGGCCAGCTTCATCCGCCGTTTTGTTTCAAAATGGCGGCAATTTAAAATTTAAAAAAAAATTAAACTTGAAATGTGGTACCAAAAAATTAAAAATGGAAAAAATAATTTTTTTTCTTATGTATTTCATCTTTATACAAAGATTCCGGAGCAGTTTTTGTTTCGTCTATATCTTAAAAAATGGCTGAGTTATAGCATTTTGAATTTCTAGCATGGCTGGCGATTTGAAACGTCCTGAATTTTGTCACGCGATAAAAGGCGTATTTATGAACCGATTTGGATGTAACTTCGTTAATACATAGTAAATACCAATGTCTCGACCGGGTTCGTTGGCCAGCTTCATCCGCCATCGAACCATTTTGAATTTTTAAGGCAATCTCGGCCATTTAAATTTTTAAGAAAAATTTAAATTTGAAATGTGGTACCAAAAAATTGAAAATTAAAAAAAATATTGAAAATTGAAAAAGCATTTTTTGTTTGTCTTTACCTTAAAAAATGGCTCAGCTATAGCAGTTTCAATTTTTATTGTGGGTGTCATTTTGAAAAATCTGATTTTCTGTATGCGACAGCAGTCGTATATATCAACTCCGATGTGAGTGATCATGTGCACAGCAATTACTAAGGTCTCGACCAAGTTCACTGGTTAGCCTCATCCACCATGTTGTCTTAAAATGGCAGGCACTTTAAGAAATAGCCGAATTTGTCAGCCAAATATACGTTACTTTAAAGAAAAGCAGCTTGGATAAAGCTGACTAATTTCGCGAAATTCTCATTCATTATATTGATAAAAATTAGTATTGAATCTCCTATATTGGATTTCTACTAAATTGAGCTTCGTGTGTTTGAATGATATAAGTTGGCTTTTTAAAAATAAGGAATATGAAAGCTACCTATTCCTCCCCGCACTGGACGGAAGGACTTTTTTGTATCAGTTTGGAAGCGATTTGTGCAGAATTGTGGAAGTTCTCGTGTCCAGAAGAAAGTGATATGTATACATATATACACATATGGATAGATAGATAGATAGATAAAGTTTTTTACTGAGGGTGCTTTTCGGGTTCTAAGGGTCATGATCGGTGTAGATCTGCACAATTTTTTCAGAAATTCCAAAATAGGGGAGAATGTAATAGGTAGTGTTTCATAAGAAATCTACCTAAAAAATGGCAAACTTAGCCTATATTTATTTATTTGACAAATGTTATATATTTCATATAAAATTCTAACAGTGATAAACAGAAAAAATGTCAAACATAGCCTATATTTATTTATTTTTTAAAATTGGTTTTGAATTCCTTTTAAAAATGACTTAAAATTCTTTGAATCTTGAAAATTTTTTTTTAAATATAATTATATATATATATATATATATATAGATATATATATATATATATTTATATTTATATTTATATTATATACTTAAATATAATTATGTATTTTAAATATAATTAAATATTTATTACTAGGGGGCCCTGCCCCCTGCAAGCTACGCTCGCCAACCCCCGTTCAGACACCACAGAATCTAAAAACACGCTAATCTGATGGGTTTTAAAAATATTAGAGAAGATTGAATTATACTGGAAAAAGCTGTGCAGATCTCCTTGTAAACGGTTTCCATTCAATTCCCTTTGATTGCAAAATTTAAGGGCGAATCAGTTGCTGTTAAGACATCCAATGGTTGTTTTCGTTTTTGATTAAAGAGTATCAGTTAAACATTTGAAAAGAAGCTAAAATAAAATAAATTAAGTATAAGAATTAAAGGTATATATAAATATTATACAGACATAGAAACAATAAATACAATAAACCCAACTGGAGTATTTATTTTTTGTTATTGTATTTATCGTTTGTATGTCTGTATAATATTTATATATACCTTTAACTGTTGAATCTGGCGTTATTTATGTGTGTATGTGTGTTTTAGTATATATTGTAGTATGAGTGTTTTATTATAAGTATAAGAGTCTTTGTCTCCCGGTATTTTAAAACAATCTCTATAACAATAGCCTAAGTCATGTGACTATCATCAACAGTTCTAGGCGGACCACTTCGCTTTTTATACTCTAGGTGCCATATTGGTCCTTTAATGTTAGCCAGGCACAGATGATAAGCCACCAAATATTATTCTATCGCCACAATTTAATCTATATTATAATAGTTCAAGTCATCAACTGCCATAAACAAATACGGTCTGATCCCTTCGCCGTTCATAGGAAAGTTTGGCAAAGATATCATATACGTCCCATATTCGCGTGATATTTTAACGACGCCAATTTGGGGAACGCATCAACAGCATAAACAGCAACATCCGGCTTACCATATCAAGCAAAATAACGATACTTTGGCGCCAGTTATGTGCCCGTTCCGTATATGACACTAGCGTCAGAAAAAAATCGCGCCAAAATAGGACCGTATGTTTTCCATTTTGATTAAAAATCATTTTTTTTTTCCAAATAAAACTACATAAAAGTTGTCATGGTCGCAAAGAAATGTAGGTACTGTTACGCTAGCAGGATGCAAATCTCGCCAATAGCTTTTTTTAACTCGCCAGTTAGCATTTTTTTTCCAAGTGGTAACATTTGGCCAGATACGCACCGCAGGTTTGGCGTGATTTTTATTTTTTTTTTTGCGAAAATTTGCGAAAACCTCGCTTTCAAGACCAGTTACATATGCATTTTTGGTATTACATAGATATTTCGACGACCAAAAATCTATCGCCAAACTATAAGATTAAATGCTAATAATGGTTGACTGTACATGTCACATTCACTTGACATTAAGCAAGTTACACGTGTTTACGTCATCAAGTGATTTTTATTTCGACGTTTTATTGGTATATTTATTAATGTTATACTAATTTATTTATTCTATCGTTATTTAAGTTAAAAAATATGTCAATTTGTATAATATGGCGAGTGTTTTGGCGATTTATATAATTTGGCGAAATTGGTCGACGGATTAACTAAGTAGTACTGTATTTCTTGATTATTTTCTATTATTTGCTAAAGGAAATACCCAAAAATAATTAATAATCATAGAACAAAATAATTTATATTATTTGTAAAAAGAAATAAAAGTAAATAAACATTTATTATCACATAAACAACAATAGCCGGGTTACCATGTCAACCTTTTCTGAAATATATATATATATATATATATATGTTTGATTAAAATTTGAGTTGCCATCATTAGAAAAAATGTATCTAAAATTAGAAAAAAAATTAATATTTCGAAAACTAATTCGAATTTAAAAATTCTCATACCAGTTATGAAATCTGCGGATCAATATTGATTTTTGGTGTTTTTTTTCATCGCAAAGTATTCCATATTTTAGGAGAAATCGCCGTGAAACATAATCAGTTGTTTAATCAGTCGATTTATACTTCCGTTTCATAAATTCGTTTCATTACGATTTCATATATATAGGGTAGATATATCCATAAAATCATTAGTGATTCTAAACGTAACTGTGGGAAGAAAAAAAATAATTCATAAGTTAATTCAACTTATTTTATATTCACTTTAAAACAATAGCTAAGTTTTAAACAATAGCTAAGTTTCTTATTCAATTAAAAATCAAATTATTAAAAAAATATATTAAATTAATTTACAATCTATAAAAATATATATATAAAAAAAACTAATATTTTTAGCTTTAAATTTAAAAGAAAATTTCAGAAATTTCCCCCTTCTAAAAATTATTTACCAAAGTAAAAAAAAAAAAAAGAGATAAATGGATATTTCTAAGTTATTTTAGTATTAAAACTATTGATATGTAAAATAATTAATATTGGTACATAGTCATTAAACACATTAATTCACGGAATGACATAAAATGGGTTCGTATTATAATTAAAAGTGACTAATTACCAACTTACTTTTTTTTTAATAAGATTTTCTATGTTACAAATATATATTTGTTAAATTAACACATTTATTTACATTATAATTCATAAAAAATGTTTTAACAAAAAAAAAAAACCCCTCTAAAATTAACTCATTTTATTAAATTTTTAAACATTCAAAATTTTATTAGAAATATTCAGAAATATCCCCTTAAAAAATATCTACCAAAAGAAAAAAAAATATATAAATTAATATTTATTAATTATAATTATTAATATTTATTTATTATTATTTAAAAAAAATATTGATATGTAACAAATTATTATCGCAACATAATCATTGAAAATGTGTTCTACATTAAATCATCAAAAGGAATAAAATGCATTATTATTCTAATTAAAAGTTATTAATTACCAACTTATTATTTATTAAAATGAGTTTATCCGTGTTAAAAATAAATATTTTATAAATTAACACAACGCATGTAATTACATTATAATTCCTAACATGAAAATTTTATTAACTGAACAAAACCTCTAAAAATAATTAATTTTATTAAATAATTATTGATTCTTAAATTTATAGGAAAACCGATTCGTTCGCTTTAATTAATTCACTAAAATATTTATTTTATTCATTTAAATATTAAATTAACTTTTAAATACATGCGCATAAGAGAATCACACACAAAAAAAAAAAAAAAAAAAATAATAATAATCACTTTAAAACACTTCAAAATGCCTGATGTCCCAGCTACCATTTACCTACACGAAAAACTATCACTTATTGAAATGCCTTCTCCATCATACCCATTGAATCCTCTCCTCTCATCAACAAGGCTAGTGTGTAAGGCGTTTACCTTCTGTACTCTGGGTCGTCAGATTAAACCCAACCTCTTTCAATGCCGAAATATGTTCCTTTGAAATATTAAGAAATATAGGTGCCAAGATGGCTCATAGATGGCACCATCAAAACTTTTTTTTAAATGTATGCTAGTGTCAGTCTGCGTCCGGCAATCGTATGGTAAGCTATCTGATATTATTCCGCCGATACCGGACCGGAAGTGTGCCTCATGAATCGGGTCGCATTCTCGCGGCGTGTCAAAAGACTTAGGGAATCGGTTGAGTTAGTTGGTATTGTGCCATTACGGCCGGTAGTAGCAACCGGCTTTCAGCCGATTGTTTACCGATAGCTCTGTGTTTGCTGGGAATGCACTACGAAGAAAAGATAAACTAGAAATTGAAGAAGAGTTTTATGTAATTACAAGTTACCTGAAGTTAATTTTAAAGCCAAAGGCTTTATCGATGTTAAAAACTGAGCTAAAGTGACGGTGAGAGAACTGCGATTAACTATGTTCTTATATCATAATATTGTAACAAATTATATCCTCATTTCTAAGGCAACATATGAGACATCTTACATAATATTAAAACATTCCATTGATGCAATAAATCCACTGAAAAATGTATTAAATTCGTTACGGATTTTGCTTCTACTGTTAGTGGTCTTTGGAAGTGCAACGGTTTCATTGAACCTTGTCTGGAATTAAGCCAAAAAAAAAAAAGTAGGATTACAATTAAATTGTAATTTTATTTTTTGTAAATTGTAATAATAAATTATTTTTATCTTATTACTGTTGATCTTTAACGCTAATTTTTAATAATATTTGCTTTCAAAGGTTAAGTAAAAAGTATAAGAAAATTTTGTTGTTTTAGTTATGCTATACAATTACGGTATTTTCGTATATTTTTCAAAATTTTGAAGTTACCAGAGCATTATAAAGAAGCTGAAATTTATATAAATATTACAAAAAACTCCAAAAAATACAACAAAAACCTGTTTATTGTATAATGAGCAGCAAGTTCCAAAGTTTTGTGTGATTCTAGAAGAGCTTCAGAAGAGCACATTTGGTTGCACGAACAATACCAGCCAGTTGTAGTATTTTTTTTTTATTTTTTTTTTTTATTTACATTAGGTGAAAAAAAAATCTTCAATTTTATGTACAAAAGATACAGTTAAAACTTTTATTAAATATGTTTTGTAAGTTTAAATATAATTTCAATTTGTTTCTCTTAGCTATTGTGTAAAATAAAACACTATAGATACAATGATTCCGTGTTCCATTTGGACTTCCGACATTGTTTAATATGGTGTAAGGGTCCATTCCGTCTTCAAGCTTAAGGACCGCCTATGAAATATTTGGATACACAAAATTCGCTAAATAATGCCGGGTAATGAGAACATGGTTCTAAATATTTGATCCTCGATTTCCGTACTTCCAGTTTTCGTCTTTTTATCTTATTTATAAACACGTTTGATCTGCCACTATACCTCCTACCCTCCAGGTTCATTTGTCCCATCATAAGGTAGGCGGTTTGGATTCCATGATATTCATTGCTTTAATCTTCTTATTTTTTTGTGTTGTAAATTATTTCCTGAAGTATCTGTCTATTTTACGATGGTGTATTGCGATGGTGATTTAAAAAAAAAAAAATAGCAATACCCAAGTGTATACCACAATAAAGAAAATTCTATACATTTCAATTAACCTAATTATAGATTTTCATGAAATTCGTACGGCAAGTTTCAGATAATAATAATTTTTTTATATGAGTGTATTTTAGATGCTGTATCCAAATTTAATTATGGAACACTGGATTTTTGAACACTGTATTTTGCTACAGAATGTATAAGTCACCTCTATTAATGACTTATTTCTTGCCAATATGACCAATTCACTCAATTACTATGTTTCTACTATTGCCAGCCCAAATGTTTAAAAAAATGAGCATTATATGTCATCATCATCATCATCAACCGTTTTCAATCCACTGCTGGATGTAGGTCTCCCCCAGATTTTTCCAATGTTTTCTGTCCTTTGCTTTAGTCATCCAATTTACACCGTCTACTTTTCTGATTTCATCACTCCATCTTACTTGAAGTCGTCTTCTTGGCCGTTTTACATCTCTGGGATACCACTGTAGGGTGTTTGTGCTCCATCTATTGTCTTGTCTTCTTGCAATGTGCCCAGCCCATTTCCATTTTAGCCGTTTAATTCTTTCAATGATGTCAAAAACTTTCGTCTGACTTCTTATCCAGGTTATTCTTTTTCTGTCTCTTCTAGTTATACCTAGCATACATCTTTCCATACTTCTCTGTGTTGTTTGTAATATTTGTACCATCCGTTTTGTTAGCGTCCATGTTTCTGCTCCATAAGTTAGCACAGACAAAACACATTGGTTAAATACCTTTATTTTCAAACAAAGGGGCATGCTACTCTTCAGAATAATATTGTTCTTCCCAAAAGCACTCCATCCATTTCGAATTCTTCTATTGTTTTCATTCATGATACTATTATCTGATGATATTTCCTGCCCAAGGAACACATATCTTTGCACTTCTTTAATTTCAGTGTTGTAGACAATTTTCTTTTTTTATGCAAATGAATTGAACATCACCTTAGACTTTTCCAAGTTTATTTTTAATCCCACATTAATGCTAGCTTCTGCCAACTCTTTTAGCATATTTTCCAATTCTTCAGGACTGTTACTGAAAATTACAATGTCGTCAGCGAATCGGAGATGACTTAAATATTCCCCATTTATTCTAATCCCTTTGTTTTCCCAATCCAGCTTCTTGAAAATATTTTCTAAGACAGCCGTAAAAAGCTTAGGCGAAATGGTGTCTCCTTGTCTTACTCCTCTTCCAAGCTTGATCTTTGCTTTTCCTTTGTCCAAGCGGATGGTTGCTGTTGCTTTCTTGTAAATCTTCTTTACAATATTGATGTAAGGTTTGTCTATACCAATGACCTCCAGAGATTCTACTACTGCTGATGTGTAGACCGAATCAAATGCTTTTTCATAATCGATAAAGGCAAGGCAAAGAGGTAAATTATATTCCTTATGTTTTTCAATGAGCTCCCTTACCGTTTGGATATGATCCATTGTGCCGAATCCACTTCGGAATCCTGCTTGTTCTCTAGGTTGAGCTGAGTCCAGAGCTGATTCAAGTCTTGTCGTTGAAACTTTGGAGAAAATTTTGTAAATCACTGATAGTAAGCTGATCGGACGGTAGTTTTTAATGTTTTCCTTCTCTCTTTTCTTGTAAAGTAGCACCATCACAGCATTATTCCAATCTTCTGGCACATCTGACTTCTTGAGACATTTGGAAAACAGTAAGGATAGCATTTTTGCAAATTCTTCTCCTGCTTCTTTGATAAGGTCGATTGTAATTCCATCTTCTCCTGGGCATTTACCTTTTTTCATAAATTTAATGGCTTGTAAAACTTCGTCTGTCATCACTGGGATTATGGCTTCGGTTTCTGTTAAGTTTTCTCGTGGATCATATAGGTTGATTTCACTTTGGTCTTCACATTTATATAAATCGTTATAGAATTTTTCGACAATGTGTACTATTTTTTATTGATTTTGGTGATTGTTCCATCTGCCCTCTTTAGTGCAAAAATACCTTTTCTTCCAACACAAAGTTTGCGCCTAGCTGATTTTAAACTTTTGTTATCATCTAGAAATTTCTTGACAAGATCCGAGTTAAATTTTCTGATATCTTCTGTAACACATTTTCTTACGGTTTTACATAATTCAGCATATTCAACTCTTGATTTAGGATCGTTTTTCTTTATTTTAAATTCTCTGCATTTCTTCATCAATCTTCTTGTTTCTTCTGTTATTTTCTTTGTCTGCTTTACTTGTGCATCGCCGGCTATCTTATTTGCAATATATTGTAGAGTATTGATTAGTTTCTTGTTCACTACTGTAACAACTTGCTCTTCTTCTAAATTTGATTGAAGTACTTGGAAACGGTTTTTAAGTTCCAAATGGAATTCTTCTTTATGTTTCTGGAGATTATTTATATCGATTGATTTCTTTGAGTGTTGCAAAAGCTTATTCTTTCCCCTTTAGTATTTAACAGCAGTTTGCATCTAACCAACCTGTGATCACTTCCTGTATTGAAGTTATTGAGAACGCTGCAATCCTGAATAAGATGCTTTTTGTTTGTTAAGATGTAGTCGATTTCATTTGTTGAGCCATATGCAAAACGCCATGTCCATTTCCTTCGTGGCTTTTTCTTGAAAAATGAATTCATGATATACAACTGTTCACATTCTGCAAACTCAATCAATCTGTTTCCTCTTTCATTTCGCATCCCACATCCATGATTTCCTACTGATAACTCGCCTTTCTCTTTTTCTCCAATTCTAGCATTCCAGTCTCCCATTATTAATTTTATGTAGCATTTTCCCTTTTGATGCATTGAAGCTACTTCTTCATAGAAATCCTCAACTTCTTCATCAGTATAGCTTACTGTTGGTGCATAAACTTGGGTAATTTGCAGCTTGTATCTTCTGGACACCTGTATTACTAACCCTGCAACTCTATCTGATGCACTATCATATTCTACGATGTGATTCTTCCACCTTTTATGAATCAGAAATCCCACACCACTTGTTCTTCCATCTTCTGTGCCTCTGTAGTATAATACATGCCCGCTGGCAAGATCTATCTTCTCTTCTCCTTTTCTTCTTACTTCACATAATCCTAGGATGTCCCAGTTGATTCTTTCTAATTCTTCTTCAAGTTCCTGTAAACGATTTTCCGAAGATAGGGATCGTCCATTATACGTAGCCAAGGTCATCAACTTATGGCAGCCTAGCCGAGCCCGGTTATTCTTAGCACCCTCTGTCTTCATGTCTTTCTGATCGCTGCCGTAACCAGGAACATTCAGACCGCCGGGAATTAATGGCCGTGATTTATTTGTGAATTCATGGTAAAATAAGGGGGGTAGTTGGCCAAATTCCTCCACGCTGGCCAAGCGGGTTGGAGGAAGCCCATCCGCGTTCGTTCCCCATGCACTAGGCAAGGGTACTAACAGGCTGCACCGGTGGAAGGTGCGGATTGGACATGAAGTCTCCGCTCCCAGTCGATTCCTTTAAGTCCTCCTCGAACGCAATTAAAGGGTCTTCTCCTGGTTAATAAGCAGAGGCTATTAAACAGCCCATTTTTTATGTATGTGTATATATATATATATAATATATATATATATATATATATATATATATATATGATAGGATTTTACTCGTATCATATAAACATGTCGATCTTAAGCAAAATCATATCCTCGTTATTTAACTCAATGAATAAATCATAGTATTTTGCAGTCGAAAAGTCGTGATGGGAGAGTGAAAGGTCAGGCTGCCATCCATTGATATGTTTCCCCAATAAGAACAATCGAAGCCGTTAGAATCATCAAAAACGTTTATTATTCCACCGTATAATGTACCAAACTCCACTAGTTATATGTGATCCATGGGCGGGCAGTTGCTACGTCCAAAAAATTAAACCACTAGATCTTACATATTAGAATATATTGACGGAAACTCAGGAAAAAAAGCTCTCCATTTGGCGGTTTAATTAAGCAACTCAATAACTGTAAAATTCTGTCTCTCCTAGCCCATGCATCCGGTTATGTACTTGCGAAAACTTCACGCGTATGAATACTATACATGTTAACTGACAAATCACGTAAAAAGTAGCCGGAAGGACGCGATGAGAGCAGAATACGACCTAGCTCCTGTGGGAGGGAGGAAAACGCGCGTGACGACGATACGAACTATATGGTTTCGGCGTCAGAATTATTGCGCAAACAACGGCTGGCGGTATGCAAAGAACTATGGGGAAAAAGAACGTCATCGAGCAATTCAATTAAAAAAAATCATTCGAAAGAAAAAGAATTTATTTTTTAAATAAAATGAAAAATTAATTTAATGGGTTTTACAAGATGAGGCGAATAGATTAAAGTTTTTAGAATAATAAAATAATACGCAGGTTTCAATGCTTGAAATAAAAGACAAAAAATATTAAGATAATATTAAAGATTGGTAAAAAAGGAAAAAATGTTAAGAATTTAGAATAGTTTTACTAAGATAAAAGGATGAAACTTTTTATTATTACACACACACACACACACACACATATATATATATATATATATGTGTGTGTGTGTGTGTGTAATAATAAAAATTATATATATATATATATATATATATATAATTATAATAATATATAATATATATATATATATATATATATATATATATATATATATATATATATATATATATATATATATATATATATATATATATACATATATATAACCATTAATTATACATTACCGACCATCATCAAAAACCGGATTATTGTGAATGAATTGACAATAAAAATGGATGTCACAAACCTATAATATAGAACTGTATGTATAGAATATAGTACCTTATACTTAGTTACAAGAATTAATCAGGAAGAATAGAAAAAGAAGAATATGGATTACGAAAAAAGAAGAATATGGATTCCGAAAAAATTGAAAAACTTATATATTGAATTACGTTTTCACGAGTACAGAATTCAATGATATAAGCAAATTGGTTGTTTTCTGTGAGAAAAAATCTAAAAGCAGAATTTTTTTTCTCCTGTACTTGAACAACCAATAGAACCAAAAGAATAGTCTCAAGATGAAAACAGAACATTAATAAATGGCATGATATGAAAAAAAAAACACTACAACCCATTAAATATTTAATTTATAGCAATAGAAATCTTACACAACTTACCTAATAATTTCCCAGTAGATTTTCAAAATATATTCCCGCACATGGAATCCACCAGCATGATAAGATTAAGGTGAATAAAACACTTAAGTTAATACAGAAATTAAAACCTATGGATTCAGTTAATTCATTTTGAAATATCGTGATAAATACAATTAATATAATATAAATAGAAAATAATTACATTATTTAAAATACCTAAAAACAATTTTAAATTGTTTAATATCAATTTTACAATATTGCCAATATTCAACGTTAAATATAACCTGGTGTAAGAAATTAAAATTATTACTTTAATAGAAGCTTTAAAATGGCAAAATGTTTGGTGATGTCATCTATTATTTTATTTTAAAAATATTATTATTATTCAAAAGTCACAAACAGAAGAACCTAATAAAAGCTAAAGAAATAAAAACATATCAACTGCATTACTACACAAATCCTAATATAAAAATACCATACTATATATCATTATTTAAAAAAATTATTAAATTAAATGTTAATAAAATGCTATCAATATATTCTATTAGCAAACCCATTTTATCTACAATGAGAAATTAAGAAAAAAAATAACATTGATAATATATAGAATATAGCTATATGCTATAAAATAAAATAAATTATATATAATAATAATATAAAAAACTTTAATAATTACCATTACATATAAAAAATGAACAAGAAAGAAAATAAATAAATAAAAAATGGATGTTTATAGAAGATTGTCAGATACTAAAATTCGCAATATCCTAAAAATCACAAATATAGTGAGAGAATTATCTTCATATTAGCCATAAAAAAGCTGAAAAAATATGATTGTGACAATCAAACAAATGAAACCGATAATTAATCATGGAATACAAAGTTGAAACTAAAACAATATCAAAAAGTATAGAGGAATAATAATAAAAACTATTTACCCAATTTTAATACATACAGTATAACATAAGTTATATCAAATAAACTTATATGCATAATAATCACTAAAAAGATGGTATACTATTATTAATTAATATGATATTGCCCTGAGTAGACTAAATTTTAAAAACAAGTTAATATTGAATTTGATTAACTAAGTTAAATTTAATGTGAATTGAAAAAAAAGAAAAGTCACCAATTACATATAAAACATCAAATCAACATCCATATAAAATACGTATTAGAAATGTAGTTATAATACTAAAACCCCATCTTTTTTTTTAACAACCATTGCGTATTATCCAGACAACACCACCCTACTCCGTACTCTAACATCTACCCACCCAAACATCCTATAGAAATTGTTTATTATTATTTTACAATTTTTAATTTTTTTATATATTTTTTATTTTATAATTTTTTTTTCTAATTTCGTTTACGCATGTGTTAATTTTTTTTATTTATTTTTATTTTTATTTTTATTTTTACTTTTTTAAATATCATGTAAGTACTAATTGTATATTAATGAATATATGAATTTTTTTGGAAAACCATGATTTAATGCATCATAAATTAGTTTTAAATATTATTGTTAATTAGATGAGAAGAATATAAACATTTTATTCTATATAAATGATTAAGTAGTATATTTCGATATACAGCATGATGAAGACAAGATTTAAAATTTGTAAATGTATTAACTTTGAATTTAAATTCTTTACGTTTATCATATATATCTGTTATTGTTTTGTTGTATTTTATTGTAATTTTAAAATCTAAGAAGTTAATTGTATTGTTAGATAACAGGTTTTCCGTTAATTCCAAATTAGTGGGATAATCAACTGGAAATTGAGAAATTTTAGATTGATCAGTGGCAATTAAAATTATGTCATCAATATAACGATATAAATGGAGATTATTATTAGTAAAAGTACGTTCATAGTCATATAAGTATGTCTGATAATAAACTGGATGTACAACCAACTTGTGGTATACCGACGTGCCGTAAATATAATGTGTTATCTTGCAATATATCATTATTATAGATTTAAAATATGCTATATCAATATTAGATGTAATTCCAGTTTTTTATAATACTTTTTAAATAATGCATTTATAATATTATGTAAATCTAATAAGTCTATATTATTAAAAAGATCTTTGAAGTCATATGTCGTTATATTATATACACAATTAAGATTTTTTAAAATATTTACCATTTGATAGCTATTTTTTATACAATGTGTATTATCATTGTTTGTAGTAAGTATATACAATTGATTAAGAATTTTTAATAGAAGTTTATTGGCTTTATTATTATATGTATTGCAACCAATAGTTACAGTCCTAAATTTAATTGGAGTTTTATGAAATTTGGGGATAAGAACTAAATAAGGATAATTAAAGTTAGTAGATAGAATATTTAATAGTTTATAATAACTTTGAATTTTACAATTATTTACGATTACATTTTCATTAGTTTTTTGAAAAGATTTATATATATATATATATATATAGAGAGAGAGAGAGAGAGAGAGAGAGATCCAAAAAACTATACTATAATATACAAAAACTACAGAACTGATCCAAAATTAAAATAACAATAAATAAACTGAGCAAAATGACGACAACTTAATTAACTTAAAAACGAACTCGGCCATCCCACAATACCAAATAAGCAAACTTTTAACAACATGACATAACGTAAAACTTAAAAAACTTAAACTATTGGAGACAGGTGGCTTATGACACACACACATATATATATATACACCGAAGAGCCATTACATTATGACCACCTGTTTAATATGACGTAGGGCCACCTTTCGCCCTCAAAACCGCCAACAGCTGACCTGGTATCAACTCGAAAAAGTTCTTATAGGTAGTCTGAGGTATTTGGTACCAAGCGCTCACCAACTGGTCCTGAAATTGTCGCATATTGCGAGGTGATAGCGTGGCAGTATGAATTGGGATTTCCAGGTGAAACCGCAAATGTTCTTTTAGATTCATGTCATATGAATTTGGAGGCCAGGCCATGACTTGAAACTCACTAGAATGCTTGTCGAACCACTCCCTGGTGATTAGACCCGTATGACATGGTGCATTATCCTGTTGGTAAATGCAATAATCCACAGGAAACATTGTTCACTTTAATGGTTGTACCTGGTCTTCAGCGATGTTCAGGTAGCGCACAGACGTCAGGGATTGTTCTATGGGGATTATGGGTCCTAATGTGCTCCATAAAAACATCACCCACATGATAATATAACCGCACAGCCTTGTCTCCGAATAACTGTGCGTCCGGGAGCAGGAGTTATATTTGGAAATCGGCGTATTCGCAAGCGCCTGTCGATGTGATGAACCATGAAACGTGATTCTTCGGACCATTCAACTTTCTTCCATTAATCTATTGTACAATTCCGATGTCCACGGGCCGGTTGCAAGCACTGCTGGCGATGACGTGCTGTCAGCGCAGGAATGTGCTTTGGCCGCCTGTTGAGTAAGCCTATATGCAATAGTGCACGCGACACTGTGTGTTGAGAAACAATGTCTGGGTCGCCACTGTTGTAGCAGTTGGTGATTTCGTCTGTTACAACTCTTCGGTCACGATGAATAACGCTTAACAATATCCGCTCTCCTCTGGGATCAATGCGCCGCGGGCGACACACCGCTCGCTGGAGACTTGTAGTTTCACCATCCATACACCACTTTCGGTACGTGCTCTCAATTACTGCACGTGTACAGCCGACAAAACGCGCCGTTTTCGATATCGAAGATTCCAATCGCCGAGCCATAACGATTTGACCTTTATCAAAGTCTGATAAATCTGCCGCTTTTCCCGTTAAGTCTCTAATCACGCAATGTTTTGAAATACAATGCATGGGCGCTTTATATACTCCAATGTTAACCGCGCACGTGCCGTGATTTTGTTTCTGGGCGAGCTCATTTTTATAGATGGAGGGTGGTCATAATCTGATGGCTCTTCGGTGTATATATATATCTACTAAAAAACAACTTTTCAAAAGTAAAAAATAAGCCAAGCAAAAAAAAAAAAAAAAAAAAAAAAAGAAAAGAAAAGAAAAAAGGTGAAAGTTGTGGCTAAAAAATAGTGTGATATCAAATTTCCAAGCTTATATTGCGGTACTTATTTAACATTTTTTGATAAAAATTTACCATATGTAAGTCGAGTACCTAAGTATGCGTTGATAGAAAGCCTTTTCTCCTTTACTAAATACATCATAACGTGTTTCTGAAAATTAAATTTTTTTAAATTGTGCAGGATGGGCTTGGCGGCCATCTTTCCATATTTTACACAAATTTCTAAGCACACAAGTTCATTGTTAAGATTGGAAGTTCGAAATTGTTACTAAAGCAAACATTTTATTCTTTTAATTTATGGAAATGAGTGCCTAAAAATTTGTGTCTAAAAATAAAGCTGAAGTAACTTCAGGTTTCATCTTATGATTCTCTTTTTTCGGAGGGGGGTTAATTAATTAGTTAAAGCAGTAAAAATCAATTTGTTTTTTCAAAATAAAAAACTTTCTTAATTTATCTGTCTGTAGCGAAAACTATAAGTTCGAAATTCTTAATAATGCAAATATGTTACGAGCTTGAGTGCTTAGAAATTTGTGTAAAATATGGAAAGATGGCCGCCAAGCCCATCCTGCACAATTTAAAAAAAAATAATTTTCAGAAACACGTTATGATGTATTTAGTAAAGGAGAAAAGGCTTTCTATCAACGCATACTTAGGTACTCGACTTACATATGGTAAATTTTTATCAAAAAATGTTAAATAAGTACCGCAATATAAGCTTGGAAATTTGATATCACACTATTTTTTAGCCACAACTTTCACCTTTTTTCTTTTCTTTTTTTTTTTTTTTTTTTTTTTTTTGCTTGGCTTATTTTTTACTTTTGAAAAGTTGTTTTTTAGTAGATATCAGTTCTTTTTTTAAAACAAATGATATATAACTGAAATAATTCTACTAGCTCAAATTAAAATTAGTCCTTGTATAGCCTTTATAAGCAGGGAGCAAACAAAATATTATACATTTTGTTTCCTATCATTCATTTTTTATAGTGATTAATAATTTAAAAGTAAGGAAAGTCAATTTCTTCTTTCAAAGTATCAGTCTTTCTCAATTTATAGCTCCTTAAAATTTTCTACGAAAGATGAAAATTTACTAAAAAACAGAGTCGAAATAAAATATATATTTACAGTTAGTCTGTCAGTTAATTGTTTTTTCTAACTTTTTTTGCTGACGGTTTTGCAAAATAAATTTACCTTTACAAATACCTACGGTTAATCCGAGAATAAAAACCCGCAGGCATCTAAAGAATCGAACATCTGTAAATCTAGCAATTCTAGACATAATAAAGGAACATTTTTGATAAAAAAAATCTAAAAATTTAAAGATATAAACTATACATATAACTTCATCTTCATTTAGATCGTGTTATAGAGAAGAAAGAATAAATATGTAATTTTACTCAAGTCTGTTTATCCATACCTATTTGCATAAATGTGAGGATATTAATTTACTATAAAATTTCCCCTAAATTGATTATCTTTAATAGTCTATTATTAAAGCCGCATATACATTAGAATTAAATATTTTTCGGTTAAAAATTGCCTGAAATCTATAGTCTTATCGTTCGTTAAATTTGTTTTTTTTTTTTATGCCCAGACTCTTTTTCTGAACTCTGACAAAAGATCACAGACATATTGAAGCTATCCAAATTCTTATATTTTTCTATCGTATTTCCTTTTTTCAGGGGGGTGTGAGGAAGAGCCTTAAGAACTTCGTTTTGTTCTCAGAATTCTGAATTATTCATTCAAAAGATCTACCTACATAAGTCTTGTTGCAGAATTTTCATTAGCTAAGAGTTGCATCAAGTTATACATCATGTGAATCTATTAAATTAATTTTGTGAAATACTAGATGGGAGCCATTGATATTTCCAGACCATTTGCCTACATTTTAAACTTGAGTCATTTACTACTATTCGTTAATTTTCTATACGAATTAAAGAAGTCCTTGTTTCCATGCCAACTGTACCTTTCACTTTTGCTTGCTTGTTTGTTTGTTTGATTTATTGAACACATACATCATATCACATGCGGATCACGGCGGGATTCGAATCTGCTTCCACCTACGCTCTCAAGCGATTAGCGGCATTGTGTCTTATCCACTCAGCCACAGTGGGCCACTATTGCTTTCTCTAATGCCCAGATACTCAAATTTAACCAACTGCACTTAGAATCATGGTCATAACACAGAACATTTATATGTTAGAGCAGTGTTGCGAGTGGGCTACTTTTTTTTAATTCAGATTTCTTGATTGCCAGCACTTATTATAAACGGTAAAATTCCCATGGTTTTCGCCTTAATTAATATGTCATTAAATAAGGCACATTTTACAATTTCAAAAAAGTGGTGCCAATCAAGTATCTGAGTTAAAAAAAAGTAGCCCATCTGGCAACACTGTGTTAGAGTGGTGACATATGCACAAGTCGTGTACTCATATTCAATTTTTTGTCCAAAGTACGGTAACTCAGTTTTCAGTAATAGACGAGGAAGATTTTAATTAAACTAACTAGAAAAGTTAACAAACATTCGCTTCCTGATTTGATTTTATTCAAAATTGTTTTAACCAACCAAAGTTAATGTCCGGGATCCAGATAAATTTTTCTCTGTTAGTAAGATTACATTGACCAATCAGTAGCCTTTATCCTTGCAGGCTTTTCGGTGTTTACTGCAAACATCAAAAAGTTCGGAAAAATGCAGACGTCTGATTGATCAATCCCATCCCGCTAATAGCGAAATATCTATCTTGATCCCGGCCTATTCAATGCCCTTTAAATATTGGAGAAAGCCTTGACACGTGTCAGAAAAACGTCACACAAAGCAGGCAAAACAAAGAAGAAAAATCATTCATTGGCTCGTTCATATTCACGAGCCGATGAATGATTTTGTTTCCTTGCTTTGCCTGCTTTGTGTGATGTTTTCGTGACGCAAGTCAAGATTTTCTCAGATATTTAGGATGCTTTTGCGTATTTCACCACCATGAAGTTATGAAAAGAGAGGAACAGACATGTCAATCTTCCCGTGTGAAAAACTAGTTACCAAAAAAAAACGAGTTATTTCCCTCTCTTCTGCCCTTTTCTCTCTTGATTTTGACCGATAGCAGCCCATTTAGCAGTCTCCAGTACAAGATGCCGCTATATACGGTGGACGCAGGAGGGAGGGTGTTAGCGCGACCAATGACATAATAGGCCAGTTCATGATGTTTAAAAGTCACACGCAGTTGGATCGAGGCTAACGAAAAAGACAGGCTACCGCGGTGGGTCCGATTCTTCTTTTTTTACAAACCGCTGGAGTCACGTGATGCTCTTTTCACGCACCTTCTTTGGTGCATTCGAGCATCACGTGACACCAGCGGTCTGTAAAAAAAAAGAAGAATCGGACCCACCGTGGTAGCCTGTCTTTTTCGTTAGTCTCAGAGTTGCATCATCTTTACACGATGATTAGTACAAAGCTGCGAGCCGATTTTTTTTCTGTCCATTGCCGTGTACAGATAATCAACTCCGTGTGACGTTATGAACTGGCCTTATATGTTGTTGCCCACAGTTTAGGAACAGCTACAAATGACTTCATCTATATCTACTCCGAAGTAAACGAAAAAGACAGGCTACCGCGGTGCTACAGCGCCTAGAATATATAGTGTGGAAATCGGCTATCCCAGTAATACTTTAGAAAGTGCTAATATATTGGATCTCTTAAATTTCAAATGATGCTGAAATCCAATGAGTCGATCACAGCGATATCTGCAGGATATTTCCTAAAACTTCATGACGATTTGGTAACAGCGTCTAGAATACCTAGTGTGGAAATATTTTATTAAACAACGCTAAAAATTTGTATCCCGTAAATGATCGACGATACTGCTAAAATTCCAAGTGTCGATCGCAACGAAATCTGCGGGATTCTCGTATTACATTGTATAGACTAGCAATATCTTTCAGTTATAGAAAATATCCTGCAGATGTCGCTGCGATTTGTATATTTCAGCAGCATCGTTGCACATTTAAGGATACAATATTTTACCACTTTTTTAAGTATTACAGGGATAGCCAATTTCCACACTATATATTCTAGGCGCTATAATTTGGTCTAGACGCTGTAGCGTTTTTTTTTTTTTACATTTTATTAACATACATCTGACCTGTGTGCTTGGCGTCAAGCCCGCTGTAATAATACGATGTTTACTTTGAAAGTTTATCACAGATGTCGCTGCGATCAGCTCCCTGGATTTCAGCGTCAGTGCACATTTAAGGGATACAAATATTTAGCGCTGCTTGGATAGCAAAATTCCACAGTATGTATTCTAGACGCTATAGCGGTGCATTACACGTGTCTCTTTCTTCTTTAAAAAATATCCTGCAGATGTCACTGTAAATGACTGTTTGGAATTCAACATCGTTGTACATTTAAGGGATTCACTATTAACGCGCTTTTTTGAGCGCGTTCAGAGACCGAAACACGGGCAACTCGGAAAATTGGGGAATGACGTCATACTGGTTTCTCGGTGTAAGGTTGGGTAAAAACGGCTCTGAACGCTTTCGGGTAAAGTTGCGTGATTTTTTTTATTTACATTTACAAACATGGCGGCAGCTGCACTTTCGACGGTGCAAATAGATTCAATTACCACTTTTTTTTAGATGGGAAACTGTTCCAAAAGTTAATTTTTATGGGGAATACTATCGCAACAAATATGTATCACACACTGTTAAAAATATCGTGAAAAATTACCTCTGTTTTTAAAGGCTATCTATTTTCTGACCAATGAGAGCGCTTTATAGGCGTTTATGTAGCTTTCTCATTGGTCAGAAAATTGATAGCCTTTAAAAACAGAGGTAATCTTTCACGATATTTTTAACAGTGCAGGTTTTGCTAGCCATTTTAGGCTTCCAAGCGTGAACTGATTTGTCATATGCAAAATTTACATTTATCTTCTAACTTATCTAAAAGTTAAACTTAGACCAGATATGTTTTTGTTACTATTTTTGTAATATGAAAAAACAATAACAATGTGCGATAAAACTGATAAAAACAGTGCTAATTCGATTAACAGTCACAGTTAAGCTATAAAATGGTAAACAAATCAGATTTCCCAACCACGTGATCACTTTACCTAACAAAATTTTTCAGGTAATGTGGGTTCCCCGAAATCTTTTTTATCTCCGGCTCTGAACGCCACGGGGAACTCGGAAAAAGTCACGTGATGTCGGTCTCTGAACGCTTCGGGTTACCCGTGGTAAACCTGGGGAACCCAGGGTGCGGTCCGTGAACGCGCTCTTTAAGTATTGCTGGGATAGTCGATTTCTACAACATATAATCTAGGCCTATAACGGAGCTATAGTACAGCACCTAGAAGATACAGTGTGGAAAACGGCTATTCCTATAATGCTTTAAAAAGTGTTAAAAACTTGTATCCCATAAATCTCCAACAATGCTCAGCGGCAATATGCTGATACGAGCGCCATCTCGTAACTCTTTTCAATATAAACACTGAGTTTTCAAAAATTATAGATTGTTAAATATCGAAAACTATAAATATAAGATATTTTGGTCTGTTATAAGCTAATTTAGTTAAGGAATGACGTGAAATAGGTTAAAGAGTCTCTTTTAGAATGACTATCGTTTTTAAATCCCTACGATGGCGCTACTATCGACATCTTGTTATTCAGCATCGTTGTACATTTATGGGATTCAATTTTTTAGCACTATTTTGCAGCCGTTTTCCACACTGTATCATCTAGGCGCTGTATATATAGTGTGAAAATTGGCTATCCCTGAAATACTTTAAAAAGTGCTAAAATATTGTATCCCTTAACTGTGCAATGAGGCTGCTGAAATATACAGATCACAGCGACATCTGCAGGATATTTTCTCAAACTGCAAGATATTGCTAGTCTATACAATGTAATACTAAATCCCGCAGATGTCGCTGTGATCGATACTTGGGATTTTAGCTGTATCGTCGCACATTTAAGGGATACAAATTTTTAGCGTTGTTTGGATAGCATATTTCCACACAAGGTATTCTAGACGCTGTAGCCATACTTTCGGCAAAAACTTAAAATGAGCATGCTTCCTGTGCATATATCACCACTCTTATGTATGAAGGCTCTCTGTTATGGTGTTGATTCTGAGCGCTCTTTGTTAAATTTCTATATTTGTGTTTTAGAGAAAGCAATACAGAAAAGTACTGTTACTATGGAAACAACAACTTCTTTAATATTGAAAGGTATAGCAAAGGAGTTCAGAATCAGTGCCTTAAATAGTTTCGAATATGTATTGTTGTTATGACAATTAATACCCTACCTGGATGTGGAAATGCAAAATTGTGTTCAACATAATGGAGGATATTCCATCTACATTTTGATCACGTGGTCAAGGTAAAAACTTCTATCGTAAAGAAGGGAAGTCTCCGTAGACGTGTAATGTAAATCCCCGCTAGCCAATGAAACGGTTCATGTCGCAAAGTAGTAGTATCTTCCCTTCTTATCAGATAGAAGTTCCTTGGATAAATTACCGGTATCACCTGATTTTTTCAGCCTCGAACCCATATTTGGAATATCCTCCATTGTGCGCAATCTAGATACATTTTTGGCTGTCAGAGAAACGAGATTCATCAATCAGAAGCCTGCATTTTGTGAACTTTTCGCTGATTGCAGAAATGCAGGCTATTGATTGGCGATTCTCGTTTCGCTAACAGCGAAAAATCTATCTGGATCCTAGCCTACATTTCTACAAACATTGCACTTCATCCACGGCACTAAAAAAATGACTCAAAACTTTCATGACATAGGCCGGGATCCACAAACAGCAAATATTTTCAAACATGCAGGCTTCTGATTGGTCAAACTCATTTCGCTAACAGCGAAAAATCTATCTGAATCTCAGCCATAGTTATCTTCGATGAAATCAATGCAAAAGGATAATATAAAAGAAAAGTATAAGATTTCTAAAATATTTTGGCGGGTTTATCGCTATTTGGCATAATTTGTAAACTTTAGAACTAATTAACAGTTTTTCGCTAATTATGAATAGAAAATTAATGTTTTTAAAGCTGAATTTTATAAAAGCACGTAGATTGAGTAAATATCTATCCAAAAATTCAATCCTTACTTTTTTCTGTCCATTATTTAAGTCTCTACCTCGATTTAAACATAAGTTGTGACGAAGAAAATAAAATGATCATTTTCAGTATCTCGACGTTATTTTAAAAAATCTATATCTCTGTTTATAATTAATTTATGAGGATGCATTTGATCTCAAATTGAAGATCTTCTTTATTAGGTCCTTCTAGTGTTGGTTTTATTTTTCTGCGATGATTGCTTCTTTTGATATGGGAAATTTTACGCTGGCATATTTCGTTCATTTAACATGGAGAAGTTGTCATCAGTATAATAAGCAGTTACGGTGTCTTGCCTTATTCTTGGCGTTTGTTTGTTTGGCGGGGTTAGCATTTTTTTTCAGCTTGGCTTGGCAGAACGACCGTTCTGCTTGATATATATATATATATATATAATCATGCTTCTGCGCACATCATAGTTATCTACACAAAACAACCCTTTTAACATTAAAAAAAAAAATATTTAAAAATTATTTGGACAGAAAAAATCTAAATTTGAAATTGAGAATTCGCATAAATATGGACATAATAAAAATTAATCTATCAAAAAAAAAAAAAAAAAAAAGGTTGTAATTCATATTTTTTTCTTATTATTAATTTCATAATTCTTTGCAATTTAATTTAAATTATAAATGCAATGTATTTATGCTTTGTTTTTTAAGTATTATAACTAAACAAAGAAATGGTAGTTTAGGATTATAATTTCAGGAGGTATTAATAAAAATACGGAAATGTTATTTTAACATTAGAAGTTTTAAATGCTGAAAATTTATAATTCAAAACCTATCACACAATTCACTTGAAATTTTGTATATAGACACAGTTTGCCCGAAGATGTAAAATATAATATCAAAATTGGGTGTTGCCATCGAAAAAAAGAAAGTTTGGAGTGGTTTGAATTGTAGATGACCCGTAAGCAAATTTTATATACGTTATTTAAAAGTAGACATTATTTCAAATCGTTTCGTACAAGTAACTTTCTTCTACAATAATTTGTTACTTAGTTCATAAGGGATGTTTACGTCTTTTCCAAGACTGCACACACAAATCCAAGAGATTAGTGTCGAAACAAAAGTGTATCAAATAAAAGTAAATAGACTAGATTATAATACATTATTCCCTTTTAAGGGTTTGGAAAATGATAGATTTGGTAATAGTCGTGTGACTAAAATCAAAACAGAAGTACATCAGTGATTATTCTAAAAGAACATGAAACTTTCTCTACAATTTCATAACAGGCACTTTAAAGTTTCTTACATTATACTTGTTATATATTGTGTAAAGAGAAAAATCTGGATAACGAAATGGAAGAAAATTTCACTATCTCTAGAAAAACAATATATCTTACTATACACACTAGCAAGGATGACCAAGCTAAGCTCGGTCAAAATTAGCCTTGTGTTCGATTAGCCTCAATTCGATATTTTATTCTCAATGTATCTTCCTTGCTGTTTAGATACAATTGGCATGATTCTGAGGCATGGTGATCCGAAAGGATCCACTAACGTAACTTTTGCAATCATGCAACCTAACCAATGCTCTTCTCGAACCCGAAAACGATAGAATACAAAATTTAGTCAAAATCGTTAAAGTCGTTTTATAGGTAAAATTAGCTTGTCCCACGGTAACCCAAAAGGGACCCGCTAATCGAATTTTCTCGAACATGTGATTTAGTCCAAGGGTTCCCATGCTCAGAAACGATATAATACAAAATTTTGTCAAAATGTTTTGAGCCATTTTTTAGATACAATTAGCTTGACACGGAGTGACCCAAAAATGACCAAGTAATCAATTTTCTCGAACATGTGACTTAGCTTACGTCTTCTCATGTCCAGAAACGCTATAATACAAAATTTTGTCAAAATTGTTTGAGTTTTTTTAGATACAATTAGCGTGACCCACAGTGACCCAAAATGACCCACAAATCCAATTTTCTCGAACATGTGACATAGCCCAATGGCCTTCTCTTACCCAGAAATGGTATATTACAAAATTTTCTCAAAATGTTTTGAGCCTTTTTTAAAATTAAATTAGCTTGACACCTGACACATTGTGACCCAAAATGACCCACTAATCGAATTTCTTGAACATGCGACGTAACCCAGTGATATTCTGGTGCCTAAAATCGATAGAAAGCAAAATTTCTTCAAAATCCTTAGAGCCGTTTTCTAAATACACTTAGCGTAATCCAAAACAGTAGAGTACAAAATATAGTGAAAATCGTTAGAGACGTTTTTTAGATAAAATTAGCTTTGCCCGAAGTGACCCAAAAATGATGCACTAATCGAAATTTCCCGAAAATGTGACCTGGCCACATTTCTAGTGCCCAAAAATGGTTGAACATAAAATTTAGTAAAAATAGATTGAACCGCTTTTAAGTTATAATTTGTTTGACCCTGCCCCATTATGACCCAAAATGATCCACTAATCGAATTTTCTTGGACACACGACCTAGCCTAATGATCTTCTCGTACCCGAAAATGGTAAATACAAAATTTAGTCAAAATCGTTAGAGAGTTTTAAGATAAAATTTACGCACACTCACACAATTTTTGCTCGTATTATAATATAAGATAATTTTGTTTATTATTTTCGCGCATTTGCATCATCGGCTGTCTTTAGAGTTTTTCAGGCAACTCTCAAATGAATTTTTTTGTTTGTAAATTTTGAATGTATGTCATTAAGATATTTTTATTAATAAATTGTACATATTAATTATATACAAATAAAATATCACGTATTATTTTTTTAAATAAATTAAAAGAATAATCGAAGAGTGATCAAATATTTTTGGTGGATAGGAAATAAAAATGAAATTTAATTTTGCAATGCTTCTATTTCTGTCGTAAGTTTCTTTATATTTTTGTAAAATACAAAATAATGACAACCTACAGGGTTGGTTCAGAGGGTAATGTTTGAGTAAAAATCTTATAAATGGTGCCAGTTAAGAGCACGATAATTATTACACGTTAATTAGCAAGTTATCGTTATAAGAGATAATTTTTAATGAGTGCACTTTTTAAGTTATGGACGTTATTGTATTTGTTACCTGGATATATTTATATGCTGTAGCAGAGAAAGATATAAAAATACTGTTTTTTGAAACCTCCGTCTGAGGTATGTTCCCACATTGTCTACAATAATCTCGTAATGTCTATAACATGTGGGCCAAAAACAAAAACAATTTCCTACGAAAGAGTATACTTAATAAACTTATTATTAATCCCCCTTAGAACTAGTGTCATTTATAAGTTAATTTTATAAACATTAACCGCCAAGCTAACCTGTAAACGGATCAACATTAACTTATCTTTAAAATGTGATAACTTTTCAATTGTATTTTTTTATATATATATATATAAATAAAATAAATAAATATTCTGAAAAAAATATATATATATTTATTTTTTTTTCATTTATTTGTTTTCAGAAAAATATTTGCTCTTTGAAATATACCTAAGCAGAATAATTATTCAGTAACCAATTTTCTTATTTTCTTCTACGTAATGAAACATGAAAATAAAATGAAGAAGATGAAAAAATTAGAGAATCTTGCCTATAGCGCTTTTAGATAAAGTGTACAATAAAGCCAAGTTAATATGTTTTTTCCGGTAAAACAGGATTTCACCAGGAAATATGCGTTCTTCATCAAATGAGAAGCTATAAAGGACAAGGAATTACTCGTAAAGGCAGAATCGATTCTTATATAGGTCGTAGTCTTATTTATTAAAGGAAATTTATTTATTTATTTATATATTTTTTGCGATAACTAAAGTAAAATATTTTTTTCTTAAGAATGTACCGTAAAAATGTTGTTTGCTTTGACTATAAGACAATTTTAAAAATGGTGTTGTTTAAAGGTACGATGATACAGGTTTTAAAATGTAGTAACTTATATGGAAAATTATGAAGCTTTTCTTTTATATCGTTCTTAGCATTATTTATTTGAATGCATGTTTATCTTTAAAAGAATACTCACACACACGAATAGTTATATATATATATATATATATATATATATATATATATATATATATATATACACATGTGTGTTTGCGTATGATGAATATGTTTCATATTGTTCGAGTGGATAAAAGTATCAACATATACAGACCATTGAAGTTTAGTAATGTTTTGTAGAATACGCGTTGTAAGATAGAGAAGAATTTGCAGCATGCCCATTGGATGATTCAACAAATGACCTGCTGTTGTTATGGATGTTAATGGATTTTATCTGAAATAAATCAATTTATTACACATCCGTCTAACATCTATATTGCATTTTTCGCGATTTCTCTAATAGCTCTATCTCAAGAATTAATGCACGGATTTTCATAAACTTCAGATTCAGTTAATCCTTGATATGAATTGGCGCTGGTAACGTTTTGGTGTAAATCGCCCAACAGATGGCGCTGCTATGCTGCATTTTGCAGCATTTACACGATTTTCGTAATAGCTCTGTTTCAAGAAATATTGCACGGATTTTCGTCAAATTTCAGATTCTGTTAGTCCCTGACATGATTTGACGTTTTGTACCTGTTGGTGTAAATCGCTCATCAGGTGGCGCTGCTATGCTGCATTTTTTGTGACTTTCGCAATAGCCCTATCTCAGGAACTAATGCTTGGATTTTCAAAAGACTCCAGATTAAGTTAGTCCTTGACATGAATTGACGTTTTATTCAGCTTGGTGTAAATCGCTCAATAGGCGGCACTGCTTTTGTACATTTTTTGGTGATTGCCGCAATAGCTCTGTCTCAAGATTTGATGCTTGGATTTTCAACAAACTTCATATTCCGGTATATCTTGATATGAATTAGTGCTGTTTATGTTTTGGTGCAATTCGCTCAACAGGTAGCGCTGCTATGCTGCGTTTTTCAGAATTCCCCTTACACCTCTATCTCAATAACTAATGCACGAATTTTCATCAAACTTCAAATTCAGGTATTCTATAAATTGGTGCTTAATTGATGTAACTTCTTGTGGTATTTAAATGATTTAATTGATGTGATTTATACAGAAGAAAGTTTTGTGATGGCCACTACATACTAGTTTAATTATACATGACATAAATAATAGTGCAAAATGAAACCATATATTGGTAATTATAAAATAGTTTTATATGTTTGTAAAAACGCTAAATTTTTTTCAGTAAAAAAAAATCTGCAATTTTTTTTTTTAATTGTATTATTTTTGAAAATTCGTAATTTTTAATGACGTTCTTTATTTAAAATGGCATTGTCATTCGGAATAGTGCCGCGAAAGAAAAGAAGAGGTGCAGTCGCAAATGGCGGCAAAAGCCTTAACAATTGAAGACATTTTCTAAAAAAAAAAAATCTTTTGGGTGAAAGTGTTATGAGGTATCCTATCGCATGGTGAAGCTTAAATACTAAGATTCCATTTAGTCTTGAAGATTTAAGACATTATTCATTAATATTTAATATTTTAATATTTAATAATGTCAATAATATTAATAATTTTTAATATTTGAAAATTAAATATGAATAAGTTTTTCTGAGAGAATTTTGTACCACACCTGTTAATATTTTAAACACATATTATCAAACAGAAAATAAATCATTAAAATTTACAGCAAAAACTTCCATTTCAAATTTCTTCAAATATCATTTTTGTTATTTAACATGTTCTTCCACTTAGCTCTTCAATTAGCTTTGAGCTCGAACATAGCACGAAGTGATTGAACTATCATTAAAATTTGACACCATTTGGCGAACTGTACTGAACCGTCATAACAAATTTGGCGATTATGCAGTATGCATGGCAATAGACAAAGCTATTGTCGAGAAAACTGAGTTGTGAAATGGTTAACCACAGCATGTAGTTGTCATGAGACTGACTGTAATAGTAATATTTTGGTAACTGTGCTTCGGGACTTAAAATACTATTGAATTATCCATTATAAAAGAATGTTAGTGATTTAGGTAAACTATGCGTTCATATTCTAAAATTTGCAGCTGGAAAATCTGCAAAAGGACGTTAAAAATAAAACGTAGGCTATGCCCGTTACTGACTAGGATAACATCCCTAAGTGTCTATACTGGACTTTGATGAGAGTGGCATGATTCGACAGCTCTTTTCATGAGGATCAGTAAAGTATGGGGACTATACTACTGAATAGAATTGTTGACGAGATATGGACGCAATTATGTTTCGAGAGAAATATAGAAGCGAAAGCAGAATGCGATTAATTCCAAAGTTATCGTATGCAGAAAGTTTGTCTTATAATTAATCATAGTAGTATTTTTCACGATAATGTCTCATGATAGTGTGGGAATGAGAATGATATGGCTGTACTGGACAGATAAAGTGATTAAAATGATGAATATGTAAACATCGAAAAATTGTGGTCTTCTGTACAGCCAGTATTTCTTCCAACTGAATAGACAAAATACCTTCAGCAAACTTATATTACTTTTTCCAAGATTGCAGATACATGGTAAAGAAAATACGCGAACATAAAAAAAATCATCGAAGTAATTGCTGTGATGTTAACACTATTACTATAGAAAGCATACTAAACATAAATCATTTGGACTAAAACCAGTTATCTTCACCTACTTTCAATGCAGTGCGTGAGTATGCTGTTAAAGTCTTTAATGAGAGACACGAATCCCGCATTTTCATCAGTAAAACATGTATGCTTCATTCTTACTAAACAAACCTGCGCTGACTCTTGAACAATGCTTTCTATCGTTGGTGCCTGGTTTTGAAAGTATGGTACTGTGCGTAGAAGAACACTACCACAGATAATTATAAAACAAAATCCCTGGCTTCGATAGCTTTTGAAGGAATCTCGTACTGTTTTCCTCATTTTTATTTATTTTCATCTGAAACAGAAAACGGTCCATATTTCGAAAATTGATGTATCAGGGGTACAGTTCCTGTACATTTCTTCAACTTTGCGACACGAGCTTTCGAAAGGTACCACGCTCGTCAAAATTCAGAACTGACACTTTGGGTTGTTCCTTAGTGTGATGCGAATATATTACTTTATTACTTTCATCTAAGTTTGCGAGAACAAAGTGTTGGATTTGTGAAAATTTTTAAAATCCGGTTTTCGACTGATTTACACGTTTTTGGGATGAGAGATCTAGAAAAACCTGTTTTTACAAAATGTCTGTCTGTGTGTGACACAAATATTGTGGGTGCTCTATCTCAAAAATTAAGGAATGGGATTTAATAAAACTTTAAATTCCGTTAGTCCCTGAAATATATTGATGCTGATTACTTTGTAGGGATGCACAACCTGAGGCCAGCGGACCAAAAGTGGCCCGCGATGAGTTAACGTGTGGCCCGCCAAATTTCGTCAATTTATAACTTGAAAAAATTGCAATTTTTGCCCATAGGTCACAAGAAAAAACCGTGTATTTCGTCAATTTATAACTTGAAAAAATTGCAATTATTGCCCATAGATCACAAGAAAAAATCGTGAATTTCGTCAATTTGCTGCGGGAAAATTGAAAATTTCCTCGTAAATTTTGCTGTTGAGGCGCAGAAAAATCGCGAATTTCGTTAATCGGATACGAAAAAATAGCGAATTTTGTCGATCAAGCGCGGAAAAATCGCAAATTTCGTTGATCGGGAAAATAGCGAATTTTGTCCATCAGATGCGGAAAAATCACAAATTTCGTTAATCAGGCTCTAAAAATTGCACATTTTGCTGATCGGCTGCGGAAAAATGACGAGATTCGTCAGTCGCGAGAAAAAAATCGCGAATTTACCGCGGGAAAAAATTGCAGTCAGTCAATTAAAAATCGTGAATTTCGTCGATCGGATGCGGAAAATCGAGAGTTTTGTCGATTAGGAGCGTAAAAACTCAAATTTCGTTGACCGCTTGCGGACAAATCACGTGTTTCGTCGATTAGGAACGGAAAAATCTCAAATTTCTTTAATCGCTTGCGGACAAATCGCGTGTTTCGTTTGTTTATCATGCGAGAAAATATCGCTAATTCCGTAAATTTCGCGCGGAAAAAATTGCAAATTTCTTCAGACTCAGATTAAAATTGTGAATTTAGTTGATCGGGCGTGGAACAATAAAACTTTTTCGGCGATCAGGCGCGGAAAAAGTGCAAATTTCGTCGATCAGTAACTGAAAAATCTCGAGTTTTGTAATTCATGCTCCGAAAATTTCGAATTTCGGTAGTCGGGCACGAAAAAATCGCGAATTTTGTTGATAAGGCACGGAAAAAACGCAGATCGGTCACGAAAAATCACGAATTTTGTCGATGATACACGAAAAAAAAAATTCGTTGATCGACAGCGGAAAAATCGTGAGTTTCGTCAATTTATCGGGCGAAAAAATTCCAAATTTTGTCAATTTGCCGCTCGAAAAAATTGTAGATATCATCAGAGTCCGTTAAGAATCGTGAATTTTGTTGATCGGGCGCAGAAAAAATCGCAAATTTACTTCGATCAGAGGCGGAAAAATCGTAAACTTCGTCGATCAGGAACGGAAAAATCGCGAGTTTGTCGATCGGGCTCCGAAAAATCGCGAGTTTGTCGATCCCAAAATTCGCAATTTTTCCGCACCTGATTGAAAAAATTCGCGAATTGTTTCAACCAGGAGTGGAAAAACCGCGAATTTCGTCGATCGGGTGCGAAAAAATCGCGAATTTTTTTAATCAGGTGCGGAAAAATTGGGAATTTTTTCGCTTATTCAGATTTAATTACGGAAAAAATGCGAATTTCGTTGATCAGGCACGGAAATATCTCAAATTACGTTGATCGGCTCCCCCCCCCCCTTCGTTCATAAATTTCACATTTTTTTGGCTCTAGCCACTTTCATACCTATGTTCTTTTTTTAGAACTTTTAATAAAATAAAATTTACTCCTCCAAATAAAGACAAGAAATATTGCCACTCCGTGAAAATAATCCATGCTATATCTCTGTGATAATGACAAACGTAAACTGTTGATATATCCTTGCCAACTGAATTGGATATATTGACTGGGTAGGGGAACCTAGAGGGATTACCCCCCCCCCCCCTCTGAACCCACATATTTTTATCTGATTATAGACCACAGATCACCTCCCCGAAATAGAATTCTCTCCGTGTTACTGATGTGGCCCTCGACCACCCAGACATTTTTGTAAGTGGCCCTTCTCTGAAAAAGGTTGTGCACCCCTACTTTATAGTGTAAATCGCCAAGCAGGGGATGCTGCTATGCTGCATTATTCATGATTTCCACAATGGCTCTTTCTCAAGAACTAAAGCGAGCATTTTCAAGAAAACTTCAGATTCAGTTAGTCCTTGATATAATTTGGTGCTGATAACTTTTGGTGTAAATCGCCTAATAGGTGGCACTGCTATGGTGCATTATTCAAAATTATCGCAATAGATCCATCTCGAGAACTAACGTACGAATTTTCATCAAACTTCAGATTCAGTTAGTCCCTGATATAAATTGATAGTGATAGGTTTTTCGTGTAAATTGCTCAACAGATGCCACTGCTATGCAGAACTTTTCACGATTTCCACAATAGCTCTATCTCAAAAACTAATTCACGGATTTTCATCAAACTTCAAATTCAATTAGAATTTGACATAAATTGTTGCTGATTAGATTTTGGTGCAAATCACCTAACCGGTGAAACTGTTATGCTGCATTTTTCAAGAAGAATTAACATGTATGAGACAGAAGAAAGCTTTGGTATTCCCACATCCGAATACTTTCTTTTATTTATTTGTGCTGAAAATCTTCCAAATAACAACTAGAGCATTTACAAAATTTTAAAGGTAAAATGAATACTAATAATCAATGGCTTTACACTGGATTCATTACATCTTATGCTAAAAGAAAACCCATAGGATTTTTCACTTTACAACGAAATTCACAGCTTTGTTATGCATCCAAATCTTTTAAACCAAGACTACTCAAAATTTGACTTAAGGGGACCGGGTAAGTTCTATCTTTGTCATGTTAAAATTCTCCAACTTTATGTACATTTTCCTCAGAAATGGTGAAAGACAGACGTGTAGAATTTTTAGAGTAGTTTGAGTAACATGCTCTGCGTATTTTAGCAGACCATTTTCTTTCTAAGTGAACCTGAAAATTAAATATTAATTATTTATTGAAAGGCATTTTTAAATTAGCATTTTTGGTAAGATTTCACTGCCTAAAATAAATATTTCTGAACAAATCATTAAATCCCTATGTTAAAGTATACAATACAACATAATAAAAATATCTTAAAAAATTGAGTTCTTAAGTTTAATAGATATTGTAAAGAAGGAAAACCAACATGAAAAATCCAATTTTTGTGAAAAAGTCTATTAAACATTTAAATTGCCATTACGCTGTGAATACTCTTAGAAAGAATGAATAATTCCAACACTTCTTTTTTTTAATCTATAAACATGTGTGGCACATGATTGGAAAGATAAAAGTTTAAAATATTTATTGATATAAAAAAGTAATAATATTTTTTTCCCAAATTTCACTTACCTGGTCCATTTAAGATATTTCTGATTCGATCAATATTAGATTAAAGCAATGCAAAAGCTTTTTTAGCCCCTACATTCTTATAAATGACACTTAAAATGACTCCACCCATAAAATTATATTTATGAGATCGAATTAAATTCAGCCTCACATGAAATAAAACGCATTTCAAACTCCATTTATACAAATATGTACTAATTGTATCTGAAGAATATTAAAAAACATGATAATGAATGAGAGAATATAATTAAGTGTAGTTTAGGTATTATTCCATGTGAGATGAGATCCGAATTCCAAATCTCAAAACAATATACTTTCTGTTTTATTACTGCACAGTTCCACAATCTACTTTCGGGATTAAAATTTACTTTTAAATTATGGATATAAAATTGGCTTATGGAGACATCTACAAATCAAAATCAGACCATATTTAGTTTTTATCAATGGCAACAACCAAGTACGACAATACACAGGATGATTATAATTAAAGTTCCACTTTGAAATTGTCATAAAAGGAAAACTATTGGACCAAAAGTTATAAAACTTGGTAATAGTTTAAAGAGATGACGGGAATTTCCTTCCCAACAAAAAACCAAAATTTTTTTCAAATATTCACCACCAGGGGGAGGGATGGCTTTGTATACAATATTGTTAAACAAAATAAGATTCGGAATCTAACTTAGAATTTTGTTACACGGATTTAAAATTTTTCGTACCCTTAACCCTTAAATGCCTTATTTTTCAAAAATCATTGTAATAATGTTTTTTGGCTTTCATTTTTTAAATAAAGCATGTGAAAAATACTTAAAAAAATTATATTTTGTCTTAAGTATGGTTTACGACTAAAAAACAATTTGTTACTAATCGGCAACACTGGTCTTTAATTGAAAAAATAGTTTTCCTTGATAAAATTCTATAATATTAAACACACAAAAATTTTAGGAACTATAATAAGAAATAAATTTTACTTGCTCACTGCAGAACAAAATAGGGTATTTCGCACGCTTCCAAACAAAACAAGAGGAACAAGTAGCAACAATTGAAAAAATAAATCTATCTTTATTCTTAAACAGCACAAGTGTTACTATCTACATGTTGAAAATCGATTTAATAATATTTTCAGAATTTATTTTATTGGCAACATTTGGCATTATAGCTTCAGTATTATTCTAATAGTATTTTAGAGCCTAAATTGGGTATGTTGCCGAAAAGCAACACCCGGCATTTAAGGGTTAAGAAACATTGATGCTAAACAAAATTACAATTTACCATGTCGGATCAATACGGATTTTTGATGTTAATTTCATTGCATAATATTCCCCATTTTAAAAGAAATCGCCGTTAAACATAATCAGTTGTTTAATCTGTCGTTTCATAAATTCGTTTCATTAGGATTTATATATATAGGCTAGATGTAACAAAAAATTAATCTGCTCAGATTTTTACGGTTGATATTATTTTTTAAACACTGTCCCTGGATTTTAGATTCCTTACCGTCGCTCTTGCTAAAATTATACAGAAAATCACTTCAGATGTAGCCAAAAAAATTTCCCTTCATTTTTTTTCTCATGCAGACGTATGTTAGATTAAACATGGCTAAAAATTTTCACGGATAATTCACTGCAGAATTTAAATCAGCATTTAAATATCAAGTTCAAGGATCTTGTTTTATTGGTTGTCTTACCGTCCTCAAGGTTTATTGTTGAACTTTTCGAGGTAAATTAAGTCTTGTTTTTAATCCTAAGTAAATAGCTAGATTTTTGAAATCACAGCATGATTTGTCTAAAAATAGGTGGTAATTTTTCTTACCGTCACATCCTTACCATCCCTTTTTTTCCCTTATCTTCCAAGTTTTCTTATACTGTTCCCATTTTTCCTTACCGTTCATTCTTGAGTAAAAATTTAGAAGAAAATAAAAATTTATAGTGGTAAAATGGCAAGGAAAATTAAACTTGCAAGTTCAAATTAAACCTCAGTTTTAAAAAAAAAAATCACTCCTGACCATTTTTATATGTATTTAGAATCATTTAGGCGTTCTTCAATAACTTGAAAATGTTATTTTATCAAGTAAGTTTAAATTCACCAGATTTTTATTCCTGAAAGTCAAAAGGTTGTGAGAATGCCTCATATAACATACGTGAATTACGCGGAAATCGAAGTTTAGTACCAGAGTTTAAGAGTCAGATGGAACGACACAGAGACAGTATGAACACGGATAGTGTCATTATTACTTTTCAGCTATGCTGAAAAGTGTTCTAATCTTACTAAAAAAATAAATAGTGCACAAGATGTTTTGTTCAAGCAACAATAAAAAAATAATCGTGATTTTTTAAAAAATAACATGGGACATAGACGGAAATATTAATGCTTTCTTTGTTATAAAATAAAAATTTTGAAATTCACACAAAATAAATTTGAATTGGACGCATTTATTACTATTGCAAGAGGATGGAATCTGCATTTTGTAAAACTTGGTGAAAATATCGAATAAAAAATTCATACATGATGATTCAAAACAGAGTAATAAAATATTTTATTCTGTATAATATACGCTTTTTTCTGTTTTATTTGTGATTTAAACAACTATTAAATAATTTATAATACTTCAACGTAATCGCAGAAAACATGATGGGAATTTTGAGTGTAAATAAATATAAGCCGTCTTATAGAGCTTAATTAAATAATTCTACATATTTTCAACATAATAAGTCTGCCTACGATTAGATAAATATTTCTTCTGGAGAATTAGGTATTAGGATTTAAGTATTTAATTAATATTGACATTTTTGGCATTTTAAAGTTAACTTGTCACATGCGAGAAATATCCTAATAATGTTGCAATCGCAATAATTTGTATTGCATTCATTTAAATAATTAGGGGGTTTCTGCTTAATTTTCTTTCTATTTTTAATATTAATATGAAAAACCTTTGTTGCCAGAAAGGAAATATTTTTATTTGCGCTCTCTAAGAATTGGCAACAATAGTTTAAAAGATCATCTAAAAATGTGAAGTAATTGTCTCGTGTAAATATATTTTTAATTTAAACTGTTTGACAGTATTATTATTTGACCATTTTAAATTTCCTCCATTTACGGCTGTTAACGCATATAATGAATTTATTATTTGAAAATGTCTTTCTCTTCCACGTGTAAATATAGATTTTATGACGTAATGTTCAATATTTTCTAGTTTTTAATACATAATCATTTAATTATAATTTGAAAGTTTTCTTTCTGTTTATAATAGTCAAGAGTAAATATTTTTTTCTTTCATTTGGGGAAGATATTCTTTGCGCTGTTTTTACAATTGACAACATTTTAAAATAATAACCTTTTCTAAAATATATATAAAAAAGTGTCAAATTGCTGAAAATTGGAATTGAAAACTAAAATAAACCCTCAAAATATTAGTCAAATAAAAAAAGATATATGCAGTCTACACACTGGATGCTTCTGATGTATATCCTTAAAGAAATATTAAATTCCTATGTATAGTTTTCGCTCTTACACATCTTCTTAAATGGAACAATTTTGACCATATTTAACATTAAATATCTCATAAAATAATTCATTGATTTTAAAGCTGCCTGCATAAATGAGTTTATCAAACATTTCTCTATATTACTAACCACTTTCATATTTTTTGTGCTATAGTTTTCTTAATAGAAAAAGGTTGGTCCTAGTTATTGGCGTTTGAAGATTGGCGATAGTTATTTTTTTAGAATAGGCAGACAATGAGACTCATAGGCCCAAGGATTGCGCTCGCTAGACCCCATAGTGATACACTTCAGAATCTATAAACTCTCTAATTTTATCGGCTTGAAAAATATTAGGGAAATTTCAATTATAATAAAAAAAACAAAACAATGGCGATCTCCTTGCATACGGGTTTCCATTCTTATCCCTTCAATTGGTAAATTTTAAGGCTGAATCAGCTGGTGCTAAGTGATCCAATGGCTGTTTAGGTCTTTGATTAAATAAGATCAGTTAAACATTTGAAAATAAAATAATATAAAATGAATTAACTTAACAGAGTATTTGTCTCTCTGTATTTTTTAACATCTCTTCAAGAAAGTTGGCTTTAAGTAAGGCAATTTAAATGTATCGTTTTAAATCGGATGTAATTTTCAGAAAGTTTTTACTCTCTTCAAGTGAAAATAATTTTGTTGTTAGAAAATAAATATTATTTGCGCTGTCTTAGAATTGACAACAATACTTAAAAAGTCATCTCAAATTCTAAACTTAATCTAGTCGGATGTACCAATCCCAAAACTTTCTTCTATCTCATACATGTTAATACTTCGAAATTCGCTATCACTCTGCCAAAGTTAAATGGCAATCTATGCATCTCATGAGGATTCTAAAGATAGGAAATTCCGTGCATTAGTCCTTGAGATATGACTATCGCTGAAATCGTCTAAATCCACCAAAATTCTGCCTAGCAGCGCCACCTATTGGGTGATTCATACCAAATCCTAATCAGAAACAATTTATGTCAACGTCTGACTGAATCTGAAGTTTGGAGAAAATTCGTGCATTAGTTTTTGAGATAGAGCTATAGCGAAAATCATGAAAATTCCTGCCTAGCAGCGCCACCTATTGGGTGTTTAACACCAAATCCTAATTAACAACAACTTGTGTCAACATACAACTAAATCTGAAGTTAGATGAAAATTCGTCCATTAGTTCTATAGATAGAGCTATTGAAGCAATCGTGAAAAAGGCAGCACAGAAGCGCCACCTGTTGGGCGATTTACACCAACACATAATCAGTAGCAATTCATATCAAGGACTAACTGAATCTGAAGTTTGATGAAAATTCGTGCGTTAGTTCTTAAGATAGAGCGATTGGGGAAATCGTGTAAATCCTGCAAAATTTATCATAACAGCGCCACCTCTTGGGCGATTTACACCAAAACGCAATCAGCGTCAATTCATATCAAGGACTAACTAAATCTGAAGTTTGATCAAAAATCCCTGCATTAGTTCTTGAGATAGAGCTATTGCAAAAATCGTGAAAAATGCAGCATAGCAGCGCCACCTGTTGTGCGATTCACACCAAAAACTAATCAGCATCAATTTTTATTAGGGACTAACTGAATATAAATTTTTATTAAATTCCGTGCATTAGTTCTTGAGATAGAGCGCCCACAAAATTTGTGTCACATACACACAGACAGACAGACAGACAGAGTCACAGACAGACATTTTGTAAAAACATGTTTTTGGAATCTCTGACCCCTAAAAGGTGTAAATCCTTCGAAAACCGGAATTCGAAAATTTTGATGAATCCAATACTTTCTTCTTGTAAAGATAGATGAAAGTAAAAAAGCCTATATATCACATACTTATTAAATCGAAGATATTTTCTGGTGCCAGTTGAACTAATTGTAGGTTTTCTGTTACGATATTTTAGTCATAGTGTACTGACGGTACTTTAAAGTACCACTTTAATTAACCTCTAAATAATTAAATTTCTCACGGGTGAGTATTTATTAATGTTTATCCTTTAATTTTCATTGTAGTAACTGAGAAAAAATATTACATGAAAAAAATTGCAGTCGATCATAATGCCGCAGATAAAGGGTTAATCCATTAACGACGATCCTCCTTTACACTTCTTTTTACCCGACTACGGCAAAGCCAAAGGAGGGTTATGATTTTGACAGGCTATGTATGTATGTATGTATGTATGTATGTATGTATGTATGTATGTATGTTCATCTGTTCCCTCGTAACTTCTAAACCACTAATCAGAATTCGACAAATGACATATCATTAGAAGCGTCTTAATTGTCCGCTGGTTATAGGCTATATAGATTTTCACCAAATTCAATGTGGCGCCTTCTAGCGGACAAAATATACAGAGTAAAAAAATAAAGTTAAGCTAGATATGCCGTGTTTGGTATCATTTTAAAGCGCTTCACTTCAAAACCATAGAGGGTTTGTTTATAAGTGCCTTGGATCATAATAAGTTGCTTAAAAATCCACATGACAGTCAATCGTTAGCAGAATTAGATAGATTAAGAAATCTTCCTAGGTCATCTTAATACATGAAACCTTCAATCTACATTACACATTTACACATTACACTAACGACCTCATCCACTAATCGGTCCATTACCCATTTGCTGCCATCGACGGATATGTGCGTCACTACTACCAAATACTGGAAGCGTCATACGTCAAAAAATAAAGTTAAGATAAATATGCCGTGTTTGGTATCATTCAAAAGCGCTTTACTTGTACATTTTGAATATATCTATATATTACTAGCATTTGCTTGTGACTTTACCTGTATTCATGGGGTACTTTTATACTTTTTCAGCGTAGTTTTTTGTCGTAGTTGGGTTTTAGTTTTTTTACTTTATCTTGTAATTTTTCGACACCAGTTTTTGCCACTTTGAATTCGGATTTATTTAATCGCTCAAAATCTGCGATTAAATAATATGAAAATTTCCAAACTAAAATACTGGTATTAAACTTTAAACTAGTATGTTGTGGCCATCACAAAACTTTCTTCTATATAAATCACGTCAATTAAATCATTTAAATAGTAAAAGAAATAACATCAATTTAGAACCAATTCGTATGAAAGTATACCTGAATTTGAAGTTTGATGAAAATTCGTGCATTACTTATTGAGATAGAACTGTAGGGGAAATTCTGAAAAATGCAGCATATCAGCGCCACCTGTTGAGCGATTTGCACCAAAACACAAACAGCACTAATTCATATTACGGTACACCGGAATCTGAAGTTTGATGAAAATCGGTGCATTAGTTCTGGAGCTAGAGCTATTGTGGAAATCACAAAAAATGCAGCACAGAAGCGCCACCTGTTGAGCGATTTACACGAAAAGATACAAAATATCAATTCATGTCAAGGACTAACTGAATCTGAAGTTTGATGAAAATCCGTGCATTAGTTCTGGACATTGAGCTATTGTGGAAATCGTGAAAAATGCTGCATAGCAGCGCCACCTGTTGAGCGATTTACACCAAAACATAAACAGCACTAATTCATATCCAGGTATACCTGAATCTGAAGTTTATTGAAAACCCAGGCATTAGTTCTTGAGATAGAGCTAATGCGGAAATCTAAAAAAATACAGCATAGCAGCACCACCTGTTGAGCAATTTACACCACAAGGGGCAAAACGTCAATTCATGTCAAGCACTAACTGAATCTGAAGTTTGATGAAAATCCGTGCATTATTTCTTGAGATTGAGCTATTACGAAAATCGTGTAAATGCTGCAAAATGCAGCATAGCAGCGCCATCTATTTGGCGATTTGCACCAAAACGTTACCAGCACCAATTCATGTCAAGGATTAACGGAATCTGAAGTTTTATAAAAATCCGTGCATTAGTTCTTGAGATAGAGCTTTTGCGGAAATCCTGCAAAATGCTACATAGCAGCGCCACTTGCAGGGCGATTTACACCAAAAACTAATCAGCACCAATCTATATCAGGGACTACTTGAATATAAATTTTTATTAAATTCTGTGCATTAGTTCTTGAGATAGAGCGCCCACAAAATTTGTGTCACATACAGACAGACAGACGGACAGACAGACAGACAGACTCACAGGCAGACATTTTGTAAAAACATGTTTTTTGGAATCTCTGACCCATAAAACGTGTAAATCCGTCGAAAACTGGAATTCGAAAATTTTCATGAAACCAATACTTTCTTCTTGTCAAGATAGAAGAAAGTAAAAAGGATGTTTCGCTCTGTTTGTGCGTGCGATGGCTAGCAAAATCCAGACTCGAAATTTTCGTGAGACTAGCTCAAAGTGTCTCCTTAAGCACCGGAATTTTAAAATTCTAATAATTAGGTGAGTTATTAATTAACAATCGCAACACACTCTCATTAGAAACTCATCTGGGTCTTTGTGAGAGGAAAAAAAGCGCTGGCGCATGCGTAATAGCCTTATTTATGCACAGGAAGAATATGAAGTTCGAAAAGAAGCAATTTCGGGAAGGGGCGGGGGTCATAATTTATTAGCTTACATCGGCCGAATCGTTTAGTAAAGTTAAATACGGAATATATGAACCGAAAAATCGTACTCTAGCATCTTAAATACCGCAATAAATAAATAAAAAAAAAACATCGCAGTTAAACCTTTGAATAAAAGGGCCGTTTTCTGAAAACAAAATTCTCCCTTATTATAACTCCACTCCAGTGCCGAGAAACCCAAAAGTACGTTCGAAACATTCACACGTTCGAACGCTAAAACATTCTAATCGAGGATACAATTGGTTGTAAAAAATATGAATTTTAACCTTTTCAAATGCACCGGTGAACTGTCACACTGAAACAATTCGCGGCACACGGAGACGATGTTCTTTCTATGCTGAAAGTAACTAAAATTCTGCATTTTCACACAATATTTTTAGACCATCTAAATAGACCACGTTTACATCATCTACAAAAATATTTAAATGTTTGGATGGGTAGAAATATTTTTTTACAAAATAAAATGTGTTAAATATTTGATGAAATCCCTAAACAATTGAGTGTTTCATCGGGGTTTACATTCTTCATGTCTCATGTTTAGAGGTACCGACTAACCATAAAAATGCTCTTGAAGTTGTAACCATCTTCTAAACGATAGGCCAATTTGTTTTTTTGTTTTTTTAAATGCAATTTTAACTGTTTCAAATAGACCAGCGAACGCAGACAATAGTTTTTCTCCGCTAAATGTGACTAAAGTTCAGTATCGTCACACAATCTTTTTAGAGCATCTAAATAGACAAGATTTATCACCTACAAAAACGTTGAAACGTTCGGACGGGTAGAAATATTTTTTCAAAATAAATGTAGTAAAATTTTGTCGAAAAAAAAAAAAAAAAACAAGAGTGTTTGGTCGCGGTTTAGATCGCTTTCAGCACGCATGTACTCAAAAAATCAAATTACATAGAAAATAAATACCAATTTCAATTCAACATTTTTTCATTTAAAAATATGAACTCAGATGAAACGGAGTTAAAGGTTAAATAAATGTCTCGTGTAAATATATTTTTAATTTAAAGTGTTTTCCTATATTATTATTTTGTCATTTTAAATATGAAGCAATTTATCCAATTTACTGCTTTTAATGCATATTAATGAATTTATTATTTTAAAGTTTTCTTTCTATTTTTATCATTGACGCTAAAATACTTTTGTTCCTAGAAAGGAAAATATTTTTTCTTACGGTCCTTAGAATAGGCAGCAGTAGCAGCTTAGGCAACAGTAGTTTAAAAGATCATCTAGAAACGTGAAATAAATTTATCTTTTAAATATATTTTTAAATTAAAACTGTTTGGCAATATTATTATTTGGCCATTTTAAATATGGCGTAGTTTCTTCCAGTTACTGCTTTTGACGCATATCAGAAAATTTATTTTTTTTCTTTTAAATTCACGTGTAAGTTTACTTTTTATGACATTTTTTTTATTTAACTGCTTTTAATACGTAATCATTTCATGCTAATTTGATTTTTTTTTCGGTTTATAATAGTCACATGTAACTAAATTTTTAATTTGAAAGAAATACTATTCTTTGCGCAGCTTTTAAAATTGGCAACAATTTAAAATTATAACCTTTAGAAAAATATGTAAAAAACGTGTCTCTAAATGCTAAAAAATTGTATTTAAAATTAAAATAAACCCTCTAAAAATTATTCAAATAAAAAAAAAAAAAATTCAGTCTGGACGCCGGGAGCTTCTAATATATATCCTTAGAAAAAATGCTTAAATTCCTATGTATAGTTTTTTCTCCTATAAAACTGTTTAATGGAACGATATTGACCAACGTTAACTTTAAATGTATCTCAAAATAATTATTCGATTTAGAAATTGCCTGTAATTGCCTGATTTATCAAATATTTATATTACTACCAATCTTCATATTTTTGTATGCAGTAGTTTTTTTGTGTGTTAACGAAGATAGACCCGGGCAGAAAAAAATCATTTACTGCGGCAAGCGTTGGTTACTTTTATTTAGAAGAGAGAGAATCCTTTTACTAATTTCATTTATAATACATGCATTTCACTAATTGCATTTAAGGAGTTTTCTACCTTTTAAACTCCACGGAAATCAACAAATGCCTACAAAGTTTGAATTAGTGTATCTTCAGAAACGTTTTAAGCATAAACAGGAAATTTTCACTTTATATTAAAAGTTGTGCTTAATGTACGTTTTATACAGGGTGATTCATAAATATCGAAACAATAGGCTATCTCCTTAAATATTGCCCCTAGGCACATACTTCCAATTGTAAAGTTTCATAAAAAAAGGTACAAAATTTGATGAGATTAGTTGTAACTCTATGGGGTGGTCGATTTGAGAAAATGCAAAAATTGAAATTTTATACGGCCCCCGTAGCGTAAAATTTCCAATCAGAAAAATTTTCCCTATCCATTCCTAAATTAAACACAAAAAATTCCATCTTCATATCTAGAAAAGTCACAGAGTTATGCCCGTTTAAATAATTCGTCAGGTTTTAAGAGACACAAATTGAAGCGCGTGTAATCCAAGAAACAATGTTACTTTAAGAGTTCTAGGAAACATGCAAAAAATATATATACTGAGTTAGAATTTTGATTTTTTTTTTCTTTGTGATGGTTAAACATATAATTTGCAAAGTAATTCACATCCTGAAATTTATCATAAAGTTTTTAAGAAAATTTTAAATGATTATTATTTTTTTAAATGAGGTAATTTAAAATCCTTATAACTTGAAACATTATTTGTCGAATTTGAATTTCTTTTCATTTAATTAAAGAGTAAAGATGTGCATGGGCCGGAATTCACAGGTCCGGCCCCAGTACGGCCCGAAAAAAACTATATTTCAACGGCCCGGTTTAAAAATTAAAAGTTCGGCCCGAGCCCGGTACGACCCGTTTATATTTTCACAGTTCACCGCCCGGTCGGGGCCGGACAATACCAAAATCAATACCAACAGCACCGGCCCCGCCCGTGAAAAAAAGATCAATTAAATCAACCAGTCAATTAAATTAATTAAATCAGTATGGGCCTTGGGTCAAGCCCGGGCCCATGCAAACCTCTAAAAGTGGAAATATAATTTAAATTTTGTTTCAGGATTTATTTAAGTATCAATCTTAAAAATATTAAAATAGAAAAAAAAAAAAAAAAAAAAAAAAAGATGCAACATTTAAAAAAAAAAAAAAATCATTTAAAAAAATATATGTATTTTTTAATTTGCCGAAACATTTTAATTTAAACTAATAAAAAAAAACCCATGTTCCAAATTTGCCCTTTTTTTCTTTAAGAATTCTTGACAAATAACAATTTAAATACAAGAAATTGTGACAAAAAACCCAACATGCAGAAAAACGCCTTTAAATTTTCAAACAAAGGTTTTTTCGTTATTTTTTTTTTTTAAATGCCTTGCAAGTGTAAGTAAGTTAAAGTAACTCCTTCCTGTAGCTTAAATTTCAGATTCAGTTTAACTATTGCCTTTTCCACCTTATTTCTGTACTATTTAAATTTCCGTCAGTTGATTATACCCCTCGGGATTGCACTAACACTCTAAAACGAAAGCAGAATTCCGGAGGCGGTCATCGCTGTCCGTCAGTTGTTTTAAAAGAAGGCTTTTTCCAACATGTCGATTAAGCGTTTTTTCCTAATTTTAGCCCGCACAACTTCAGATTTTAAATCTTGCCATCGAGGTTGTTAAAAAAAAGTCTGTATTCTAGCGCCGAGCGTGTCCCGAACCTTATATTTTTCTGTAGACGCGGCCGGGGCGGGCCCAATGTATCTTTTCAATATCGAACCTGTACTGGCCCCCTCTGTCTATGTCTGCACGGAGAGAAATTTTCACTTTCGAACCAACCCGTGCTAAAAAAAAAAAAAAAAAAGAAAGAAAAAAAAATTGTTGCCTCTGACTGACCTGATCCGTGCGAAAATCAGTAAAATTTTGCTCAGCCTAAAACTTTTAACAAAAAATGCATATATTTTTAAATTGTCATTATTTTACAATTAAACTTAAAAATTCATTTTTTTAAAAGGATAGTGCATTTCTAGGCAAAAATGTTAAAATACAGTAAAACCAGTGAAAAAGAACTTACTTATGACGGAATCCTGTCTGAAACGAATCAATGTGTTGATCCATACAAAATGAATACAATAATACCTAAAAAAAAATAGGCTACATTTACACTGTCTAAGAAGGGAACTTGTCTGTAAAGCATTTTTTTCTTTCCTATGTGATTCTGTATTAGAAGATTTTACTATATAGCGTTTCTCAAAGTCTCCAATACGTGGAATATGGATTAATAATATTAATGATAAGTGAAACATTTACATACAAATAGAGATTCATTAAAAAAAGAAATATCACAGCCACGGCGCATCTTTACAAACGAACATTATAAACATGAAAAATAAAAGCTATAGTAAGTATTTTTGGTTGGAACTCCTTATACTAAACAGCTTTTAACCATATCGACGTAAAAAACTATGTTTTGCAGACATTTCGTCAGGTCGGTCCAAGTTCGGGGCTGAGATTTTAACTTTTTTCCTATCCGTGCCGAACGTTTTATTTCTATGGGTTGGCCGGGCCCAGGCTTGGATATTTCGACTCGTGCAGACCTCTAATGCAGACCTCCAGCATGTTTTGAAAGAAAATTTAGAGTAAAATCTGTACGCTGCTATTTTATGTCCAAAGAAGAGGCCCTGTCTTAAATCGACGTTTAATAACGTACAATTTGTGAATGATCCCTATCTTGCATTCAAAATAAGTCAATAACTCATCGGTCAGAGACATGGGTAAATGGTGTAAGTCACGAAATTTGGTTTTCAATATCTCCACGAATTTTGGAGATATCGAGATGATCGTTTTGTGCTTAATTCAGGAATTGGTAAGGAAAAAGTTCCTAATTGGAAATTTTACTCTACGGGGACCGTATAAAAAATTAATTATTGTATTTTCTCAAGTAGACCCCCATGGAATTGGAACTTATCTCATCAAATTTTGCCCCTTTTTTATGAAATTTTGCAATTGGAAGTATGTACCTAGGGGCAGTATTTAAGGAGATAGCCTATTGTTTCGATATTTATGAATCACCCTGTATAAGCTAATTAGTCATTCGCAGAATTTGTGTTTTGTTGAAATTAAAATAGCAATTTATTTTACTCCTTAAGTCATTGTGCGCATAATATCTTGAAAACGTATGTATGGATTGTTATGAAATTTAATATAAATAAAAATGACATGTAAAAAATGTATCTTTGTATAATAAAACTTTTTTTTTTATTTGCAAAAATAATCATAACTGAAAATTTTATTACTGCAAATACTTAAAAATGTTATGTTTTAAATAAACATATGTGCTTAATATCAATATCGGATTTCATAACAGTCCATACATAAGTTTTCAAGATATCCTGTGCACAATGGCTTACGGAGTAATAAAAGCCGTTATTTTAATTTTATTAAAGCGCAAACTCCATAAAAGGCTAGTTGACTTCTAATAATTATATATAAAAACCTCAATGTGGTTAATATATATTTAAAAGTTCATGTTTATATAATGTGATTCAGACTTCTCTTTCAACAATCGACATGTAGATTAGGATGAAGATAACAAACAATAATCATATACGAAATTAGTGTCGCAAATGCAAAGCAAACGCGCCGTGTGCCTACAAAGTTGGGGACAGCAACCATCTGCTGCCAAAACCAATTTGTCCAGTCCAAACGGTGCTGCTGATCTCCGACGGTCAGATAGAAAACACATTGCACTTGGTACGGATGCAACTCGCCCTCGTGTAAAATATGCCAAACGCTTGAGTGAGAAATACTTACACGTGCAGCAATACTTCGAGTACTCGCCTCCAGGTCTTTTTTTAATTTCAGAGAATATGGTGCCTTCCACTCTACGTGTCCGGATTGTTTCTTTAACACCGGCATCGATCATTCGTGTGCCGAAACGTCCTATTTCACTCAATCGGTGATGCAGGCGTACGAACATAGCATGAGTAGGAATATGCCTGGTCTGACAGCGGGAACGGTACAGTGCCCCAGCGGCTGTTCCATTGCAATTGGCCGCCCGTAAACGAGGTACATATCTACCAATTGACTATTCGTGTAGCGATGCATCCTTCCTTCAGCCCATACACCCATGATATGTTTTATCTCGCTTCTGCCTGCCCAGCTGTCCTCGCGACCTTTAGTGCTCTTTTACGCGTTATGGTCGCATGTGCGACCTTCTGTTCCTATATGATTATTTTTTGTTATCGTCTTCCTAACCCACATGTTAATTATTGACAAAGACTTCTGAATCACCCTGTAGAAACAGATGTTTTGAAGATACACTAATTTAAACTCTGAACGTTCTTGTTCATTTTCGTCGCGTTTAAAAGGTACAAGACCAATTAAAAATAATAATACGAAGAAGAAAGGAGCAATATCGTTAATAAAAAAATTGTTATTTTAACACCAAAAATCATTGTTTCTATTTTACAGAAGCAAAACTCCCTTATTAGCAAGAGGAAATAAAGATATTCGTCTGGGAGATTTTCACTTGGTAACAAAAAAGTACCAAGAAATAAATGTAAGTTCATATTACATGATAAGTAGTTTAAATACTTTAATCATGAAAGTATTTTCTAACATAGTTCATAATAACTGAAACAAAATTGTATACTTAATCTTTAAGAACTTTAAGATCAAGTTGTTGTTTTATATCAATAACTTGAATTATATATAACTATTAAAATTACAATGAAGTATATTATATAAAACTTTTAGAAATATCACCTTAGAAGTCCAAAATCAAAAACTTTTAAATGAGTTTACACAAGCAATAAATGCTTATGATTTGTATGACACGAAATAATTTCCAGAATAAATGTGACTTTCCTTATTGAAATGACAATGTCAAAGAAATTATGCGGGAAATCTCTGTTTCGTAAAATTATGAAGTGTCTCTCTTTCTTGAAATATTACTTCATTACGTTAGATGAATAGTTAAAAGGCATTTGAAATAATACTGTGTCATAATTAAAATTTTCCTTTCAGTTAAAATGCAACAGCCTCTCAAAACTTCAGATCCGTTGTTAAGACATTCTTTTGATATATGAGAGTCATATGTTTGGCATTCTAATTTAAATTATCTTAATATTATTAAAATTATTTTGTTAAAAATCACAACTTTTGTCATGTATCGTTTTTGTGAACAATGAAACAATACATAACCATCCCATTATTAAAAACAACTCATAAGAATATTAAGAAGAAATCATATTGAATAAAAAATATATGCATAATGTATTTCTTAAAAAAAATACAAAACGAAAGTAATATGATGCTTAATTGCAATAAAAAAAATTTCAAAGTAATTTAAGTAATTTTTTTTGAGATAGTTTAATCCTTGAATTCATTAGCACAAATGTGAACGAAAACATTATTATGAAATTATGAAGAAAATGGTCCTGCAATTATTACTGTAAGTCACGACTATCATATGTTGTTTTATATGTGATAAAATAGTAAAAACTAAAAATTAAGTGTTAAATGGCAATTTATACAAGAAATTTTTGTTTCAGAAAATTGTGAATTGTCAAACATTCTTGATTCTTCTGATATACTTCATTACATTATTTAATCTCTTAAAAGACACACAATTTTATACAATCTCTTTAGCACAACCTATATATCTATCTATTTATAAAAAAGTTTATCCTGACTGACTCAAAATCAATTCCGAGCATCAAATATTGCACGTAGGAGAAGGAAATTTGGAAGGAATGTTCCTTAGATGGTGCATGTATAGGCACCGGAATAAGAAAGGATTTTTAAAAATTCATCCGCCTAAAGGGGAAAAAATTAGGACACTTCGCCATATCTAATCAGCGGTTTTAAGTATAGACGTGAAATCACGAAAAATAAATTCGGGATAACAGATCTATTAAAAAAATATTTAAACATTTATTTCAGCGATTTTAGAATTTACCCGAAGGGTGGGGGGTGATGCCATGAATAAATGTCAATTAATCGCCTTCCTTCATGGCTATGAAAACGAATGTTTTATTTTATTTATTTATTTGTTTTACACATACATCTGACTTGTGTGCTTGACATCTAGGTCCGCTTATAAGTCATCGTCAATATTCAGGGACGAGATAGCACAATGAAATTTACAACACAGAGAAATTACAACCGGGAGCTCCACAAGGAGTGTGCAATGGAGCCAGCGAGAGTCGAACTCGCAGACCTCTGCCGCTCTCAATGCTTGGCGGCTGGCAGCGCGGTGTCCTAACCACTCGGCCACCAAGGCCCCACGAATGTTTTTTTAACAGGCAGTCCAGGGCAAGATGACGAGCTCGTCATCCTCAGACCCTAGTGGTAGAAAACCGACGTATAAACCCACCAGAAAAACCACAACTTACGGCATATGCTGATTCCGATGCACCAAAGAAGCCTGTTGGTGTTTTTGATTTCAAACCATTGCCTAAATGTGAGTCGAAAAAATCAAAACATTAAACTCAAGCATTCTTGCAAGCACGACCATCAAAGAAATGTTAGAACAAAGGGAAAAGCAGAAGGAAGAACAGGAACGTTTAAAAAAATAGAAAAAAGAAGCTCGTGTAGCTAAAAAGGGAGTAAAAAACTCAAACTAAGTTCCTGTAGGCCTTAGTCTATCAAATGTAGGCCAAACGGTCCAGTTGCATCAACTTCAAAGGATGGTGTTTTCAGATGTCCTGCTTGTGACGAGGAATATTGTGACCCACCAACCGAAGAATGGATCCAGTTCTGTAATGTAAATGCCAAGAGTGGTGGCATAAGGAATGTTCCAATTATGAAAATGGCATTTTTATTTGTGACTATTGTTAGCTGCACAACTAAACACTTCAACATTTCGTTACAATGCATTATGCTTAGTTTGATATTTTATAAGATGTACAAACACAGTTATCATTTGTTAAACCATATAACATATTCAAAAGATAAAATATGTTCAACCTTTTTCAGTGTTGTCATCTTGCCCCAGTACTGGAGCAAGATGACGATTTGTTAATGTTATGTAAAAATAAAATTATCCTTTATTTATTTTTTTTTTTTTGAAAATTAAATGGCAATATATTTAATATTACAAAGGAGTGCTCTAACAGTTCATATAAAATTAATTTTACTATGTTTAAAAATAAATTAATAAACAACAAAAATTGTTAACATAGTCATCTTACCGAAGTCTCCCCTATAATTGTTTGTACGTCCTTATTTCATAGGGAGCTCACTCCTTTTTAACACATTGATTATCACACTTTAGTGATATAATTTTTGTAGCAATTGCATTGGTTTGTGTTTTGTATATGTTTAAAAATATTTGATGGGAATTATGCACTTAGATTTATGTAGTTTTACACCTGTTGTAAGTAGATAGTTTTTCATGTAATTAGTACTATGGGTATATATTTTTGACCCTCCCCTTTTTCTGTAGTATTACTTCAGATTTTTTCTATTTTACCTTCTAATAAAGTAAATTTTGTGTATAGGTTTTGTAAGGTATAACTGTAAATTTTTCTCACTATTTGTGTACATGTACTGATTATTTTTCAAAGCTACCGCCCTGTAGGTTATCGCGTGTTCCCATTGTAGTCTTGACGGTATCTGATGATCTCTGGTATGATGGGGGTCCCATCTCCGGTTCTGGGTTCTCACAATCCCTTGCGTCTCTGCTCTGAAACGACCCGGAGGCCAAACTCCGCGACGTGCCCCGAAGGTACCCCCATGAATGAGCGACCAAGACCGCACCTCACAAAACTATGGTCAGAACGACGCACTGTCCAGTGCGCGTGACGCCGGTAATTCCGAAAGAGAGAGATGAATTGGTTGCATACGACAATCCTCACAACCCAGCTAGAAGAGCCAAATGGTGCCTTCTCTTGGTTCCCGACCCAATACACCCCGAAAGCCGGTGGGAATCGAACACATACAAAGGAGTTGGGAACACGAACCTACACGAGGCTTCCTGAGACGGAGTTACTTTACAGAAGGCTCTCAAGATCAAATACCAAATTCCGGCAAAGTCATTTTACGAGCCAACTGATGGAAAGCGAAGTCGCCCCTAAATAATATCCCGGAGGTTTGAGGGAAAACCCCTCTGACGGAAGCTGCCCGCTCAGGGCTTTTGGCCCGATCTCTCGGCTATTACATGTGGAACATCTCGCGGCTCGACGCAGAATCATCGCTTGGGGGGGTTGGAGATTCCAGAGTCCCGCCGTGTCCCCACAGCTCGGCCTCACCCGAAAGTGGAGAAGCCGGCAAAAGCCCGTCTCCCGCTACCTTACCTCACGGCGGTTGAGGGTACCCAAGAAAGAGTGCTCCTTACCCCGTGCAATGACCGACCGCTACCTGCTAGCTGTGTTCGAGAATTAGTTTTAGAAACCACTAGATCATCACCACTGGGCACGGCAACCTCCAGCTACGTCTAGACACGCAGGACCTAGGTCGGACCGAGAGCTCGTCCAAGATTCGAACCGCTGCTGCGTTAGTCGGCGAGCCTCCGGCCCGGTTACATGCGGGGATAGCGTTCAATGGCGACCTGCCGGCCGACCCTCACCCAGAGTTTACGACACGACATTGGGTAACCATTGCCATACTACCTTCCCTCTGCGACTGCTTCCTTGTCGACGAGGGTACTACCAATCCCTAAGCACCTAAGGGTCGGCTCACAAGTGCTCCAGCTACGTACATCTCAGCGGGATGAGCCACCTGACGCAAAATGTACATCAGGCTCTGTCCGAAACCGTCTACCTTCGGTTGCTCCGGGAGACCTTGCGCGGTCCCGCGGGCCCCGTCGTCACAGTGAGTCCCCAAGACCCTGTTCTACAAAGCCCGTTATCTCCTCTCAGGCTCCCTCTCATTCAATTGATGGATGAAGTCTTACCACATTAACTTGTCTTTGTCCAGCGACATCGTCCGACCCGTAGATGGCACTGATATCGACCTATTGAGTGTCGTTATCCGGCTTGCACGGAGAACCCGGTTGCCGGGGGTCAATGTCTTGACAGACCCGACTGCCCACAACCCAGGCACAACATCCGTTACCCGTGACCGCAAGGACTCGAGGCCTGTCGACCGCGAGCTACTCTAGGAGGTTGTGGTTCGTCCCCATCCAGCCTACACGCATACGTGTACAACAACACACGTGCACAACGAATTCGGCCGGACTCCATGTCTCCTTCCGCACTCAAAGAGTCGGTTTCGGACCACCCGGATATCCTCAAATTTGTGCTTATGCATTATTTTTCTAGTTTATCAGTTACCTTGTCAGTTACCTGTTCAGTTACCTTTTTCAGTCATTTAATTTTATTATATTTTTTCCCTTTTGATCAATATCAGTTACTTTTAATCCTTTTTTTGTTCCACATTTGCATCTTGTTTGTAATTCTTTGAGAGAAGAAATAAACTTTATTTCAGCAGTAAAGCATTGCAGTTTGAGACATTGGTTAAGCTCATGTAGCTATGGGCTTTCATTTTTTTCCATCTTTTAAGGGGTGAATATATTGTGTAGCAATATATTTTGTTTACATTCGTCGACGCAGTTTAAGTGATCTTACTTTTAAATATTTCTTATTTATTTAATCTAACCTTTTCTGGTTTATATTACCTCAATTCCTCTCTCATTTTAAGATCTGTGCATTATTTAATTCATCACGCGATGTTTCGTAAATCGCAATTAGCGATTGCCATCGTACAATAACCCCTTTCATTTTTCATCCCATTTGAGATCGTCATCGCGCTGTTGCGCGGTCACCTCTCTCGTTTGGTGCACTGTTTTGGCGCGCGCGCGGCGTTTCTGGCAACCCCCCGGTTCGCGGATCGGCCGTTTAAAACGCATTGCCGTTCCCTCTCTCAATCAGTTACTGGTAGAATCTTTGCGAACATAGCAAGCAGGTGCATCTCGTTCGAGCTCCGGCCCATTGGGCGCCCCCGCGATTCTCAACCTTACATGTCGATGATAATCAAGAAAATAGTTAACTTATGCTGATGTTTAAGCTTTTTCTTACTTGGTGATGTATTTATGATCGATGGTATCGTAGTGTAATTGTAAATATGGAAGCCTCAGAGAAAGTCTTCTACGTGAAATAAATCAATTTCAACAATGTGAATTTCATCAGACCTTCGTCCAGGACCCACCTATGAAAGCATCTCAAGAGAAAATAAAATATGTTTATTCCGGTCAACTAAAGATCTCAAACTCCTTTTTTTTCAAAATTCACTGTACTATAAATTATTCATTATCTTGTTACTTCTCAGCTTGTTCACCCACTAGAATTGTGTTATTGACTTAAGTTTCACAGCGCACAGCTATTGGATCGAGGCAACAAGGCGGCCTCTTTTAATTCAGTAAATCCTATTTTAGTAAATATGACGATATAGCTACTAGTCTCATATAAGATTACAATGAAGTAGAAGATTAAGCTTTCTTACTAACTGAACTAAATTTTAAAATAAGTCAAACTTTTCAGTTGTAAATGAAAATTTATGTTAGAAGTTTCTGTTTCTGAAAACTATGAATTGTCACACTTTCATGGTATAATACTTCATTACATTATTTAAACTCTTAAAAGACACTCAATTTAATGCAACCTCTATCTTTATCACATTCCCATATAAAATTACAATGATGTAGAAAACTGAGTTTTCTCAATCACTGAAAACTTTTCGGTTTTAATTGAAAAATATGCGAGAACTTTTTGTTTAAAAAATTTATGAATTGTCACACTTTCTTAATATAATATTTTATTACATTATTTAAACTCTTAACAGACACTCAGCTAAATGCACTGCCTTAATTTAAATTTCTCTTTCAGTTTGAATGTGAGTACCTGCCAAATTATCAAATCTGTAAAATAATCTTAAGATATATGAATATCATAAATATCACATTTTAATTTAAATTGGGTTTCTCGGGTTGAAATTATATTGTAATGAAACACTCTTGTGATAAATTTCAATATATTTGAAACGTTTTACTGTTAATGTGTATTTAATTTTTGATTTCGTGATGTGAATTTTAGAGTCAAATATAAGTTTCGGTAGTTTTTCAGCTTCAAAATTTGCGGGTTTTTTCTTGTTCTTTCTGAATATCTAATATTTCCCAAATGTACTATGTAAAACTTTTAAAATGTTTAAATCCATACAAATAAATAAACTATTCTAGCTGCAACTGCATAATTAAGCAGTACTTATTCCTAAAACTTTAACGCTGTTTCTTAACTCATTAATGCCGGCTGGTACAAAAATCGACCAAACCGAATTAATTTTATTATTAATCACTAGATAGCACTATCTGTCAAACAATGATGCATTTGGCATCTTAAGTAATCACAAATAAGTATAAAAATAGAATTCCCACATTTTTCTGGAAAATCAGCGTTGTAGTAGGTGTAAAAATTGAGTGAATACCAAATCAATCAGCATGCCTCTACCTTCAAAAAGAAAAAGGTAAGTTACGCATATTTTTTTGAAATTTGAACAATGTTTTTAAATGGAATCACAATTGTAATAGTGTACTTCCCAGGTAGCACATGACGCTGTTATAGCGTTAAAATTAAGTCAGAACTGTTGGAAATTGGTTACGTTGTTTTATGTCCGTTGAAAATTATTTTTTTATTTCGCAATATTTTAGACTAAAAAATTTGGATATAAATCCGTCATAGGAAAAACTTTTAAAAGACGTTGTTTCATAGTTACGATATTTTCGTTATTTTCCCCATCGTTTTAAAATAGATATTTTATCGTTATCTATTTTCTCTTTACTGCAGAGCGAAAATATTATATTACAACGATTTAATAGGTATTTTTCCGAGCTGAAAAATTCGTTAAAATAACGTTGAATTATCTCAACTCATTTTGGAATACGCCGCGCATGCTCAATTTGGATTTTCTGCACAAACATCCATTCCTTCCTTCCACGGAGGAAATTCGACCGCCATTGCGATTGCATGCAGTCAACGTGTTGTTGTTTATTTTTTCTGTGAAAGTGAAACATCTTGGACACGTGCTTTTCATCTTGCTAAAGTAAGTAATTACATTAATATAATACATTTGCATTATATATATTTATTAACTGCACGAATACTTAGTTTTAATAATTATTTCCAATTGTATGATGTACGGTACATATATACAAAGATATATATATCTTTGTCTGTTAGTACTTAGAAACAAATAGAAAACTAAATTGGTGTGATATTTTTTACTGATTAATAAAATTTTAGTAATATTTAAATTATTAAGTATATCGGGTATTATATAATAATTTTAAAGAAAATGATCCATGTGCAAATTTTCTTTTATTGCATCTTATTCTTTCCTTGCATATCGTGCATAGATTCCTTTTTGGTAGCATGCTTGGTAGTTTTTTTTAAGATATTGTAAAAATACATTGTGTAATATGCTGTACTCTAAAAAAAACACCTTTTTGAATGTTGTTTAGATATAAAATTTAATAAATTATAAAAAAAATTGAAATAGCCACATTTTCATAAAAAAAATTGAAATAGCCACATTTTCACAGCTTGTTCTGCCTAAGATTTTAATGCATAGTATTTTTTATTCTATCAATATATTATGAAATGGCAGCCAGTTAAACAAGAATTTAAAAAAAAAAAAAACACTTTTTCCTAAAAAAAAAAAGGTTACCTAAAAAAAAAAAAAAAAAAAAAAACATGTAAAACCGCTTCTAGAAATCAAAAGTATTTCTTTAATTACTAATAATATTTTAAACTTTCTGATGTTGTGACATATATGTTGAGTAACTCTTGTAGAATTTCTTACTATTGGTTCATATAAATATAAAAATTAAATTTGTATTCTTAGCTCTAAATTCGTAAAAATCTAAAACCTATTGAACAGAATATCTAATAAAAGCTAATGAATTCTAATTGAGGTTGCATTCAGTATTTTAATTCTTGTAAGCTGTTTTTATGGCTTCATCTGACTAAATCCTATTAATCTCATTCCCCTGTCTGTCACAGAGTTTATTCCCAGAAACTGTATAGTGAGAGACTTGAAATTTTGTTTACTTATCACTAAATATCTCCATTCGCAAAATTTTAAGTGTCTTACATTTTAATTGTAGGAATCAACTTAATGACATTTGACCAGTTGTCCGATTTAGATTTTTAAAACAAATCCTTTCAATCACAAGTTTTAATTCATCTTTGTTCAAAAGAGCATCAAATTAAAACGTTTTGTTATTCAGAAACTTTGTAATCAAAAGTTTTCACTTTTTGGTAAAGATAAGATTTTTCAGAAAATATTGTCAAAGTTATCATTTTGAACCGTATTTCCAAAAGAAAGAAAGAAAGAAAAAAAAAAAAGACGCAAAAATCAGTTGACATGTTACCCAAAATTGCTTATAACTCAATAAGTAATTTATCAAATTTAAATCCATTTTGATTCCAAATCACTTAGTCCTGTCAATATGCCTTTTTGTTTAAAAATTAGTAAATGTGTGAGAATTTCCGGTTTGTTGAGCAGTAGACTTGAGAATTGCTTAAAATAAAATTAGTTTAAAAAAAATTAATGATTAAAATGAAGTAAATAAGCTTGTAAACATTAAAAAATGCATGAAATGTACGAAGAAATGCATTTTATATTTGTGTATTAAAAATTAAGTGGATGGGTTTTTTTTTTTTTTTTGTTTAAACAGAAAAGTTAGGTTCGGGCCATTCCATGTCAAATCAACCAGTGACTCAACCTGACCATTTCAGATTTCAGTGAAACTCTCAGGAATCATTCTCTCCGGTGATATAAATGAGAATACAATTTTATAATTTTTTTATCGCGTTAAATTTTCGTACAATTAATTATTTAAAATTTTGAAAAATCATCATTTTTTTGGGTTGCATAAATCAATTTTGAATTTCTCAAGTTCTATCAGGCATACAGAATTTTATGACCCCTCATTTTAAAGAGAATTTTATAAGTTTTAATTTGATACCCAAGTTGACTATGCTCAGTTAAAAAAAAATAAATTAAAAAATTTTTGAAAATTTAAAATTTAAAAATTTTTTAGATAGTGTTTTTTAAAAATTTTGAAAAAAATGTATGTTAGTTGTAATATTATAAGCTAAAATTTCTGAAATTTTTTAGAGTGGGATCTCAATGGGATCAAGAGTTATGAAATAAAAACTGAAAATTACCATTCAAATAACAATCTAATCCTAGCTATTTTGTTATTTATGTATTATTTCAGTGGTAATTTTCAGTTTTTATTTCATAACTCTTGATCCCATTGAGATCCCACTCTAAAAATTTCAGAAATTTTAGCTTATAATATTACAACAAACATACATTTTTTTCAAAATTTTTAAAAAACACCATCTAAATTCTTTTTAAATTTTAAATTTTCAAAAATTTTTAAATTTATTTTTTTAAATGAGCATAGTCAACTTGGGTATCAAATTAAAACTTATAAAATTCTCTTTAAAATGAGGGTTCATAAAATTCTGTATGCCTGATAGAACTTGAGAAATTCAAAATTGAAAAATTTATGCAACCCAAAAAATGATGATTTTTCAAAATTTTAAATAATTAATTGTAAGAAAATTTAACGCGATAAAAAAATTATAAAATTGTATTCTTATTTATATCACCGGAGAGAATGATCCCTGACAGTTTCATTGAAATCTGAAATGGTCAGGTTGAAAATTGAAATTTTTTGTTTGATTTGACATGGAATGACCCGTACACTTGTACAATTTTTAAAAATACCAAAATATGCATTAAATATACATAATTTATTTTTCCCTTTTAAAATGAATATGTTAAAAAAAATGTTCTGTCCTTCATGTATAAAAGTGGGGTTTTTTTTTTAGTTCACGCATGTTTGTTTTTTTTTTTTTACCCCTGTTTTCAAAAGGTCACAAACTGAGCCTAACATAATATAATCAACTGAAAATGATGCATTTTATTCACATATTAAATGATTTAGCATTAAAAACATCTAAAATTTCATGCACATCATTTTAACATATTGTATTATAAGAAAAATAAGTGTCAAAATGTAGCTCTTTCTTTGCTAAAATTTTGTATTAGCTTATTCTATTTAAAAACTAAAACAGTTATTAAGTAATTTTAAATGATTTTATTATTTCTTGCAAAATTTGCTGTTTTATTTTTATAGTACTTAGAAATCTTTGAATTTTATATACTGATAGCTATTTATATAATTTCATTTTAAGGTTTTTAGTACGACAAATATTCTACTTTTTTTTTTTGGGGGGGGGGGGGGGGGGCATTGAATTGAATCCTTAGGATTGATGCAAATTTGCATTAAAATAGTTTGACATTTTTAAGAGGGAGAAGAGGGGCAGTGGTATTGGGCAAAGTAAAACAAACATGAGTATAAACAGGGCCAAATTCAGTTTCTCTTGCTTTCACATTTGACCTTCTCTTTCATGTGACCAACTGCACATTTAGGCTGCATATTAAAAGAAATATGAAAGCAGAAGTTTTAAAAAATGTTTAAAAACACTGCAGATAAGTGATTGTTTGATTAACACTTCAATTGTAAAAATATCTTATCAGCAGATTATTTTTTCTCCCTGAAATATCTGTTGCAGATACTTGGAGAATTTTCTGCTATTGGGCATCAATCACGAGAAAAATTATTTTGTGAAAAGATCACCAGAAAAACTGTCAGACGATTGTGAAAAATGTGAATTTCATCAAATAATTAAAGGGAAATGCAGAAAAAATGCTAATTTCACCAAAAAGTATCAAAAATTGCAATTATCATAGAATCTTGGAAATATTCAATTTTGAAAAAACTTATATTTGGTTGAATCTTACAAATAGTTTGAAAAACAATGTCAAGTATTGCTACTTGTGAAAATACATGACCAATGCTCATTTGATGATTTTAACCCTTAAATGCCTGATTTTTCAAAAATAGTTTTTTTGGCTTTCATTTCTTAAATAAATCGCGGGAAAAATAATTAAAAACATCATTCTGATTTAATTATAGCCTATGGCTAAAAAAAAGTTTGTTACTAATTGGCAATGCTGGTCTTTAATTGAAAAAAATAATTTATTTTCATAAAATTCAATAACATAAAAAAATGACACAAAAAAAGAAAAAAAAAAAGAGCACAGTGCTAAGAGTATTCTCTCACCCTTTTCTCTCTATTGTGACTTTTCAGAAATATTTCTTGTAAATTTCAATTTTCTTTTTTAAATCTGTTCTTTTACCCCTGCAACCTGCAACTAAGATTTTTACAGATGTCGTCATTTGACGCCTTCCTTTTATTTTCCAATTTCCGTCACTAGTTGCAGGAATTAATTGCGAAAATCTTCAGTTAATCATTATAAGAAAAAGAAAGGGGAAGGGGAGTGAAATTCGCCCTTCAGTTACGTAAAAAAATTTTCTTTAGGATTTTAAATAGGTTGACTCAACTTAAGCTTACAGAACTATGTTTCATTTATGATTGTTTATTTCTTTGTAAAATATTACTTTTCTTTACTTAGTTTGTATTAAAACATAATAGTATTTTAGCATTATTAATCAGTAAGAACTTTTATTTCAACCTTTGTAATGTGAATAAAAATCTGAAACCCTCGCAGCTACTCGTGCAGACAATTTTCATTCCACGAAATTGCTGTTGCAGACACCATAATTTTCTGCCACTGGGGTACTCTGTACGGCCCTAGTCATGTCTGTTTAAACATAGACATTAAGTTAATCTTCTACCTCGGCACTTTTTCCTTTCACACTTTCAATAAGTTTAGAATTTGAAACCCAGTACATTTACATCTTGAATTCTTTTTTTGAAATCTTGAAAGCGATTTGGGTAGTCAAAGTTCAGATATATGGAGTTCTACTGTATATAGCTATGTCGTTAGAATCAGCTTCTTAATTGGTGTTATGTTTTTCATATTTTTCTGTTCACTGTAGATATAAGGATTGCCAATGTCAAGGTAACAATCTTTATTATGTACTTGGAAAAAAAATCATTTATGTACTTCATTAATTTGTTGCATGGGTGAGCTGAAACTAATCTTTTTTGCACCCGAGAAAAACATGGACTTTAGAACACACATACAAATTAAATTTGTTAAGTTAATTTTACTAAGCTTCAAATAATTAAGTTATTTAAAACATATAAAATATACATATTAAAATATACATATTAAAATATACATAATAAAATATACATAAAATGTTATATTAAACTACATAATCAGTTTTCTCAAATATAGATTTGTTGAATCCTTGAAAACAAGCAAAAGAGGGGAAAAAAACTGCTTTATACATAATCATTAAATTCATCCTTGAGAAAACTGCTTTTTTTTATTAGTAGAATTAAAATATTTTCCTGTGACAGATTGAATTTTTTTCCCTGTTAAGATATATAAGTATAAGATCTGTTGACATATTCAGACATCTTATTTTTCTCTGGAATTTTGCTTGATTTTATCCCTTGAATTAGTGCAAATATGCACTTGACATTTTTGTAGTAAGTAGGGATACACCAAATATTCGGTATCTATTCGGTATTCGGCCATGTTACCAAATATTCGGTTTGGCCGAATAGTAAATAATTCGGCATGCAGAATATTCGGTTTGGCCGAATAGTAAATAATTCGGCATGCAGAATATTCGGTTTGGCCGAATAAGTAAATAATTCGGCATGCAGAATATTCGGTTTGGCCGAATAAGTAAATAATTCGGCATGCAGAATATTCGGTTTGGCCGAATAAGTAAATAATTCGGCATGCAGAATATTCGGTTTGGCCGAATATCGAAATATTCGGCCAAACCGAATAATTAAAAAAACTTTTAAAACATATATTTCTATGTTTAACAGTCAACTTATAAAGATATTCAGAATACTTAGAAACAGAATCATATTTAAATAAAAGAGAATGTTTTTACATTATTTGCTGTTTGTTAAGTATTATTTAAGAAAATTAGCCAATCACGAGGATTTTCATAGGAATTAATTATGTACAAATGCAAGTTCCTCAACATTGTCCAGTAAATAATCTGTTTCTTGCTAAGATTTTAAGAACAACGTTTACAATCTCTGAAAATGATTGCCCACTCCAGACACTGATCTAGGTTGCATTTAAAAACTCCCTTGCTTAATCAAAAGGAGAAGAACAGTTATTCTTGCTAAGTTGTCACCATATAAAATTTGAATTGATTGTATCATTTATTAACTTTTACTTTAGTCTCTTCCTGACAAGCAAATATATGATCCTATACAATTTTTCTTCCAATTTTTTCAATCTCTCTTTGATTTTAAAATGTTTGTTTTAGCATTTAAGAAAATTTTATTAATTTCTTTTAATTCTCAGAAGAAGCCATGAAATTTAAAATTTTATTAATTAAAATTTATTTTATAACTATCCTCTTCTTAAATAACTCAAAGCAGATTTTTTTCAGCATAAAGTTTGCTTGAAAAAAGCTTTTGTTTATTAGAATAAAAGTTTCTGTTTTAAATATTATCTACAATTATTTTAAAATTTAACATTTTAATGCATTTAAACTTTGAAATATAAAAGTATTCGACAAGCCAAATATTCCGTATTCAGCCAAATAGTTACTATTCGGCAGGCCGAATATTCGGTCTAGCGGTTAGTATTCGGCTAGTCGAATGTTTGATATTCGGTTCGCCTGTTGGCCGAATATTCGGTATTCGGCCAAAATCACTATTCGGTGCATCCCTAATAGTAAGTAGGGATAGCAATAGCCAGGGGTAGGGAATTTTCAGAAAATCTTACCAGCCAAAGATTTATTTTACCAGCCAGAAAAATATAACGTACAGTTGGAAACTGTTAAAACAAAATGTGTACTTAAATGTAAAAATAGCTAATTACTATTAGTATAATGCAAGATTTTCATTACTTTCTCTATATAACTAAAAATATATAGCACAGAAGAACATTTAATATAGGATGAAATTATACATACTAAGTTTAGGTCGCATAAATTTAGAATGTTGCAAAGTTTAGCTAATAATTAAAGTTTTTTGCATATGTCTATAGCCAGCCATTTTTCAAAGGCAACCAAAAAAATTTTCTTACCCTGTCAAAAAATCCACTCGTCAGATGAATTTCCCCACCCCTGTCAATAGCTGATGAAATTTAACAAAAAACATGCATATTATCAGCATTGAATTGAGTATATTTCACCAAATGATCATAGAAAAACCTTAAATTCCACCACAGGATCGTGAAAAAAATGCAAATTTCATTGAAGGATCTCGAGGAGGGGGGGGGAGGGGGGTGCTCAATATGTCGAGTCGAAGGATCTTTGGTAAAATGCAATTTTTGTCAAACGATTATGTGAAAATGCAAAATTTGTTTTTATTTCCCTTGCAGCCCCATTTGAGGAGAGGGTATAAGTCAAAATTAACATTTTTTAACATCAAAATTAACAATAAAATATCATAATTCACCAGTTGATAATAGTTCAGGTAAAAATCTGGAAATTCTTCACATAATTGCTTTAAAATATTGCAAAATTTATCCATTGCTCACAGGAAAAACCATGAATTGTTTTAAAGCAAAATTTTTCAGCCGGCTACAGAAAAAATGCATAATTTGACAATTACTGGTTTGGGGGAGGGGGGTGCTCCATTGATTGCAGAAATTATTTCAAAATTCTACTGATACTCTAAATAAACATTTTTGCGTGAACAAGCCTTTTTCAGAGTAATGTATTACTTACACGTTAAGTGCCATGTCCAATCATTGGTGACTGATACTGAACGTCCTGTTCAGGCCATGTCAGTCACCGCTGACTGACACTTCAATTTTCATTTATGATGCATCAAGCACCAGTGACTCATAATGTAAAATGTAATGTAAAACTAAAAAATATATTGTTTGAAGTAATTATGGAAAATTTAGTAAATTTATTTAATACGTTGAGCGGACATCACTTAGCGATGACTGACACTGAATTTCCCGATTAAGTTGCGTCAGGCACCAATGATTGAGCTTGTAAAATATGATATAAAGCTAAAAAAATATATATTGTTCTAAGGAATTACTGAAAATGTATTTAAGTTTAACAAGTTGCGCAGTAAATCACTCAACAGTGACTGGCATTCAATTTTCTGTTTCGACTGCATCAGGCACAGATGACTGTCATTGTAAAATATGACATAAAACTAAAAAAATATATTGTTTAAAGTAATTGCTGAAAATTTATTTATAATTTATTTAACACGTTGTATGGACCTCAGTCAGCAGTGACTGATACTGAATTTTTGCGCTGTTATCGAAACAAGATTAACCAATCAGAAAATCTGCTTAATTAAAACAGCGAAGTGCATGCTATAAGCATTTTTTTTTCGAAACGTAAATAACTTCTACTGCGATAGCAAACAATATTTACACAGCTATATCGAATAAATTTTAATCTGTCAGTAGTGTGCTTTGATAGCTATACTGCAATATCAGTGCTACTAAGCGCAATGCGCTGTGGCCTGGTGGGAATTTCCGTAAGAATCCGTATAGCACTCAACGTGTTAAATTCCTACTTGACAACTTACTTTTCTAGAGTCAACCCTATTTAATTGTAAAAGTAATTGATATTTTACCTCATTGCATAAATCCTTAAATAATAAGAAAAATGAAAAAAAAAATGCTTTCACGTTGACATTGAAGATGGGTTTAATTTTGTTTCAGGTGAAATATTTGCAAACAAAAGGTGGTGTTGATTTTTCACATGTCACAAGGAGAATCTTGCAGTCCGTGATGACACCTGAAGTAGCCTCTACATACAACTGGGCAGGACGCGGAGATAAAATACCTTTCAAAACTACAAATATGAAGAAGCTTGTGCTTTGTAAGAATATTATTTCAAGTGCTTTTCTTATTTGATAAGGTTTTATTAAAAGTATTAACTACCTTATAGATTTAATGATAGAAAAGTGATATGCATTTCTATTGTTATGGATACCCTCTAATAGCAGAAAGTTTTGAGATGAGAGATGGACGTCACAGATTTTTTTCATCAAACCTTTATTTTACTTCATATGTTTAGCTGTTTATTACTTAATACAAAAGTTTAAGATTATTATTTAAAGAAAATTTATAAATTGCCTAAAAACGCCACATGTGATTGTTTAATTAAGTCTAAATTAAGTTGTAAAAATATTTTACCTGCAGATTACTTTTTGTTCCTGAAGTAAAATCTGTCGCAGACACTTAAAGAATTTTCTGCTATTGGGAAGATATACATATAAATTTTTATTGTTCCATTTACTTTGTACAATAATAAGCAAAATTTGAAACATTTCGCTATAGATTATGCTGTTACATCAGATAACATTTATAATTAAAAGTTGATTTTTTTTTTTCTTCACCCTATTTTTGAAAGAATATTGTGCTGTGCATTTGGTTACAATGAAATTTAAAATTCAGTCGAGGGTAGACAATCCACATATCCATTATTCATATTTTCTATAATCCGTGTTGCTTAGCAAAAATGTCATTCATTTTGCTGTTCTGTTGAAAAATATCATGTTGAAAAAAATATTGGGAGGTGCTGTGGGAATATAATTTCAATTAAGAATTTAAAAAATATATTGCACATTTTGTGAAAAAATCATGGAAGCACATAGCAAAGTTTATAAATCTCTCTGTAAAATATTGTGAAGTGTGACATATGGTTGTGAGGGGAAGTTAATTTGGGCTGTAGATCGTGAAGCAGTATGTTCTGTCAACAATTGTAGAAAACTTATGAGTGTTTTTAGATGATAGCTGAAAAAAATCTGAATTTGTGTGTGTTCCCAGCGATATGAAAGTCATGGAGTTTCAAAGTATTCATAAAAAAATTAAAAGGTATGGAAAAAAAATAATTTAAAATTTTATTAAGTTATTGAAAAGTATTTCAGGGGAAAAAAGAAAGACTTGCAATTAATCTCGGAAAAACTTGAATTTGAAAGAGCTTGCATAAAAATGTCATTAATTTTGTGAAAGGATTTCGTAAATAAATTCTGTTTATGCCCATTTAGAATTTAAGATTAAATCAGGAAAAGTCATGGAAATTGCCATACATGTTGATCTTTGATTCCTGTAACAATTCAGGGAAAATATTGTGAATTTTTTCAATAGTTTGCAGATATACATAGTGAATTTTGCCCAACAGTTGCTGAAAAATATTGTAATTTTTGACAAATGGTCGCAGAAAAATATTGTGAATATCAATCAATTGCAGGGGAGAATAGGCAAATTTCATCAAGCGATATTTCTTTAGCCTCCTTATCTATTCATTATGTTGTACAGTAAACTCCCGACTATCTGGCCTACTAAAAAAATGAGGAATGTTGCAAACGACCGAGAGATAGGTTCCCGTCCGTGGGAAAGGGCTATCTACGATAGGAAGGAGCAAGAAGGGATAGCAGAATGTAATATCAGAGCAATGATAGACAGAAAGGGAGGTTTAAATTATAAATATTTTCTATAAAACCTTTTTTCATTAAAGAAAACAGCCGCAGCTGCAGGATATAAGAAAAGCAAAGAACCAGTCAACATGTTGGCTTTATTTTAAAACTGTATGTACTTTATACATAAAACTTATCTTAAAATGGGTAACGATTGTTTTAAATATAATCCTGTGTATGGGGGACAAAAGTGAGTAAATATTTATAGCACTCCGGCCTACCCTTCCGCCACGTTAAGCCAGATAGTCGGGAGTGTACTTTAATTCAGTAATCTCTTTTCTTTTCAGATGCTGTTCGGGCTAAAGTAGGAGAGTCTTTGGATGAGAGTAAAGTCGAAGACTGCATAAAACTTTTCCTTAAATATGCACCTCTAAAAAAGAAATATTCAGACAAAATGCTAAATAAATCTGTATATTTTTTTTTTTTTTTTTTTTTTTTTTTTAAATAAATGGTTGCAAAAAGTATGTTGGCTTTCTTTCTTTAACGCATTCTATTGTCATGATTTCTTAACATTGAATTATTAAATAACCTTTTATAGATGATTAATGATAAAAAATGATTCTACTCCTTGAAAAGTTTATTATCCCTATTAGTATGAAGGTATGAGTTACTGATTTCTTACTATTTAATATTTAGAAGTTGTTTTTCATTTTTGAGCACTTTTTAGTAATCCATAAGATTAGTGATGCATCTTTAAAAGTTGTGTTCAATATTGATATTTTGTAACAAAATTTAATTCATTTTGAAAGTACAGTCAATTCTGTGAAATCTGCCAATGTATAAACCACAATTATCTATTATCTGTCATTCATATTGGAATGTTAACGATGAAAATTGTCATTAACATTTGAACACATAAAGTTAATTTTTTTTTTCTTCTCAGTTATCACTTTTTCAGTGAATAAATTCTTAAATATAAAATGGATATAAATATTTTAAGTTTTCTTGAATAACAAAATTTTATCTTGGAGCAAGAAATACTGTGTTCATACATTTACACTAAAAAAAAAATATAAAAAAACTACCATTGTGTTTTGTCAATGTTTAAAATAAAGAATAATCGGTAAAAAATGTATTATAATTTAAATTTTCCTTCATCTTAGTTATTAAATACACTATACCAGTATTGCATTGTAATTTTAGTGTATTTGTTCCTAATTTATAGTAAGTTAAAAAAGTAAAATATAAACAAAGGTATGATCTATAATCCGTCAAAATGTATAATTCATCATACCCTCAGTTTCAAAGTGCAGATTTCACAGAGTTTATAACTACATAATTATGTTCAGGTACAGAAACATTCACAACAAGAAAATACACTAATTTTAACATTTTACTGACAGTGGTTTTATTAGTCTGCTGTGTACAGTTGTATAATTTTTTAATTTCTTCTTCCTCAACCCTTCCTATCAATTCTCCTAAGTATTTGCAACTGTGCAGTAGTGAAAGCTATTGTGTAAAAAATATATAATACCAATGAATGAAATAATTTTCTATGCTTTCACACAAAAAAAAAAAGAGATATATTTAAATCGTAACAAAAATGGCTTTGAAAATTTTGCATGCAATATTTAAAAGAATTTTACTGCAGATAACAGCTTCAAAGTTAACTTAATAGCTATTAATATTTTTAAGGAAGACAGTTTTAATTATGCATTCTGTGCTATTGGTATTTTTGCAAATATGTATGTAAAGTTATCAACATTTGAGTGTATCAATCTGGAATTAAAAAAAAAATCCTTTTACCCTCAACATGATCTCCTTTAAAAGAAATTACTTGTACCCAAGTATTTCATGATATTTTGTAAATTTGAATCTAGATCTTCCCCTCTGTTCAGTGGTGGGATTCAGCCGGTTCGGTAGAACTGGTTAATTTGTGTTGAGTTTGGCGAACCAGTTGTTAAAACTATATATGCAATACTAAAATCTCATTTATATTAACATTTGGGCAGCAAACGAGTTCTTAGATTATTTGAATTCTATCACCGCCTCTATCTGTACAAAAGTAGTTTAGATTGTAAAATAGCCCTTTTCAAGCTGAAATTTTATGTAATAGAGTATTCAGATTTTCTTGGAGAAATAATGAAAAATGATGCGAAATTTATCAAAATGATAGCAGAAAAAAAAAAAAAGAAATTTGCAGGAAAAAAAAACATTGCTAATTCTGACAGACTATTGCGAAAAGAAAATAGCAAATTTTGTTGCCTGCCTATGTTTGGGTCAGAGGATTTTTTGAGGCTTGGTCAAGTACTTTTTTTTAGTCATTTTTAACCCTATCAGGGGCAAACAGTTGTTTCTGTAATGCTGGATTCTATCTGAATTTTTAAAGGTGTTGGTTTCAAATGTGGAAAAGCAGTTTAACCTTTTCCCCACCAAAATTAAAAAAAAAAAAATAGTAAATTTTTCTAGTTTTATCCCTCTGAAGGGTTAAATAATGGAAAAGATTTCTTAAAATATTAAATTTATGTAAATATATATATTTACAATATGTATTTATATATATTAAAAATAAGAATTCCAAATTACCACGTAGAGAAAAAGAATTTTTTTTGTAATTGTAGAAACAAAGTAGAATTCTCAAGCTCTAAAAAAGCATGTGGTTTCATCTCCGTATTAGCCATTAAAAAAAAAAAAAAAGACTACCAGCACACAATAAAATTTGGATACAACGTGTACTTGTGTATTCAATCCTATTTTTAATCCAAACTACAACAAATTAAATTAGCAATTAAAAAAGTTAGAAGAAAGCCTACACTCATTATCATAAATTTTGAGAAAGTATGATAAATGGATACTCTCTAGTCTAATAATAAACAGTGGAATAAATATTTCAGAAACAAGAATTCTACTTATAAAAAGGATTTTGAGAAATAACATTCTTTTTCAGTATATTTTACAGGGTGTCAACGATTTAAATCAGCGATTTAAGTCATGATTTTAATCAAGTGATTTAAAAAAAAAAATCATTGATTAAAATCAAAAATTTTCTGAATGCTTAAAATGACATAAAAAAGTATTCAAATCTAAGATGAACATAATTTGGAAAGTTTCTACAGGTATTGTGACTTATGAATACACAAAACAAAGCTTTAAATAATTGTTTCTAAGTGTAATTCCTGAGTATTGTGAAAAATTTAAGTACAGTAAGTTTGTAAAAAAGCATGGTTTTTATCTAACAAAAATAAAAAGCATTTAATTTAAAAATGATATTTAAATCTAATATAACTTACAATGTCATAATTTCCTTTTAATAATCAAGTTATTCATTCTTTTATATACAATAAACATAGCAATAGAGTGTCAATGATTTTAATCAACTGATTTAAATCAGATGATAAAATCACATATTTTCTGATCTTTTAAAATAGTGTGAAAAAGCATTATAATGAGTAATGAAAATTATCACTAAATCACTTGTAAAAAATGTAATATTTGTTATTGTTAATTATAACAATGTTAAACTGTGTAAAAAGAAGTATTATACATTTAAAAAACATCTAACTAAATGTTAAATAACTCATTATAATATTTAGTAGCTATTCAAATATTTTAATGTTGTGGGGAAACAATCTGATTTAAATTTCAAAATACAATTTTTGTAATCTATTTATAAATTATGTGCGAGTTTGCTGTATACATCGCTACAATTTTTTATCAATTTGATATACATATGCTTTAGAACCTGTGTAAAATTATTGGCCGCTTTATGAATTTATCAAACGATTATTTATCACCTTTTTTTCAACCACTTTTTCAAAAATATAGATTGTGTTCTTAATTAAACAGTTAATTGTTTAATAATCACAAAATTTAATCTGTATCATTAATTTAAAATTAAATGCAATTTATCAATCACTTTAAAATATAAGCATTATTTAATATTGGTTTACATAATTATTACAAAATATTAGTGCACATAATGTTATATGTTACTAAAGAAATTTTTAATTTACAGTTTTTTTTAAATTTCTATAATTACATAATTAAAATTTTATTAATTAAAGCAAAAAAGCATGGATTATGTTAGTAATTGGAGGGTTATTCATTGTTTAAATGTTTAATTCTTGGTAGATGTTTAATATTTTAACACAAGGAAAAAAATATAAAAAACTGATATAAATAAAAAAAATCCGATTTTTTTGATTTAAAAAAAAAATCATGATTTAAAAAAAAAAAAATCATGATTTAAAAAAAAAAAAATCATGATTTTTTTACACCCTGGTATTTTAAGATAACACGATAGTATATGAGAACTGATTAATACAAAATTTTAAAGGCAGAAATTTCAAAACATGTTTTGTACTTATAGTTGAGCTCATATATGCTAAAATAATTTTATATTAGAAATATTGAGAAAATCAACTGATAAATCTAATAACTGCAACATTTTTATTGTCAAATGCCTCTTTTATCAATTGAAATCTTTGAGGGCAGGGGTGATTCTGGTCCGAATTTTCTAAAGATTAAAAAAAAATAATTTGTCATAAATCTGAAAATTCGGACATAAAGTATATTGGAATTTTGACAAATGATTGCCGAAAAAAATATCAATGTTGTCTATTTTTCACAGAAAAATCATCAATTTTGTTAACAGATGATGGGAAAAACGCGAATTTCATCAATCGTGAAAAAACTGCAATTTTGAAGTAGATAAGCGAGTAGTTTAAGTAGATATATATACATAATATGAAAAGGAAAGTTAACAAAATTACTAATCTTAAATTTAGCTTAAAAATTTGTTATTTTCTTATGAAGTGTTATATACCCCCTCCCCTTTAATATTCCTCTAATTTTTAAATGTTTTTCATGACATTAAATTGCCCTTGGATAAAAGTGGAACTAACGAGACAATATTGCGGATTTATTCTTAATTTTAAACGTTTTTAAAGTGTTAAAGTGCCGTTGAAAAAAAAGGAAAATTAACGAGGTAGTATTGCGGATATACGCCCATTATTATTATTATTTTACGTTTTTATTCTCATTAAAATAACGTTGAAAAATAGTAATACTAACTATGATATTTGAGATTTAAACAACGTTTTCAAGACGGTTGTTATCGCGTTGAAAATTTTGCTAAATTAACCGTCGGAAAATAATCGAATCAAAGAGACATATTTTCGAATTTATAACGTCAACGAATACCGTCTTTTCAACGATATGCGTTGTCGTTTTTTCATCGTTTTAAAAACGAAACTGTGCTACTAGGGTTTATACAACTATGCTATTTAAAGCTAGTTTTACTTTTGTTTCTTTTCGTATATTCACTTTTACTTTTAATGGTAGAAATTTGTACCAACCGGCACATATGTAGTCTCAATCATACTTAGGGCGACGAGAAAATAAAAAAAAAAAGAGACGTACATTTCATTGGCACCGCCCCATACTGATTTTGAAAATTAATCAACACCATTCGTTTGTGCTACGCTTGTGCTGGTTTCTGCCGCAAAAAATTTTGTTTGTGCCACTTCTGTTCTCTCATTATAAGGAACAAAATTGGGCGTGGCCAGTGATACGAAGGCCCCACCCCATCAACGAAATTAAAATTTTATTACTCCATTCGTTTGCACTACGTTTGTCCTGGTTTGTGGCGCAAAAAATTTCGTTTGTGCCACTTCCGTTCTATCCCGTTTTAACGAATTTTTATAATTCAAGGTCCCTTACAGAAAATCACTTACGAAAATCGAAAATAAATACATGTCACGAAATGTAATACGTAATCCTTTAGTGCTATGTAAATGTCGGTTTGTACCGTGAAAAATTTCATTTATACCATTCTGATTCCCTCGATATAACGAATTTTCAACTTTTTCAACTCTGGGAGTCCATTTCGGTGACCCCGAAAAATCAACGAAGTCTAAATTTTATTACGGCATTAGTTTGTGCGGGTTTTTGTCGCAAAATATTTCATTTGTGCCACTTCCATTCTCTCGTTATAACGAATTTTTATAATTCAAGGGCACATAAAGAAAGTTGCCTATGAATAAATAGGTATCACGAAATGAGATACGTAATTATTTAGTACTATGTAAATGTCGGTTTGGACTCACAAAATTCTCACAAAGTAAAATATTCTTGTCTTCATTAGCATCTTATTACTGTCTGGATATAACAAATTACCTAACAGGAGACTCTATTGGGCTCTTTCAATTAACGTGCACAACAATTTAATTTCGCAGTCTTTGAGAAGAGACACCACTTTTGATTCGATTTTGAGATCAGTTTATTTTTGAAAATAACATGGAAATGGATGGTAGATTATATAAAGTCCGCCTCCTTTTTGAGCACTTCCACAGAGCATGCAAAGATTTAGACATCCCAGAATATCTCAGTGTAAATGAACCCATAGTCCCTTATTATGGACACCATGACTTAGACAGTTTATAAAAGGAAAACCGATTCGATTTGGTTGCAAACTTTGGGTATCATCTTCCTTAGATGGACTTCTTCACGCAGAACCTTATTGTAGTGCATCAAAGAACTTCCCGATACTGGTTTAGGCCAAGGAGCTGATGTTGTTCTTGGATTATTAGAAAAATGGAAAATACCAGACGGAACTCATGTCGTCATGGACAATTTTTCTGGTATTCTTTTACTAAAAGAACTGTCTAAAAGGGGTATTGCGGTAACTGGTTCATTGAGAGAGAACAGACAATTGAATGCTCCATTGAATTCCAGAAATATAAGGGAAAAAACACCAACAGAAACATGTGAATATGCTTGCAATAAAGATATCGTTATTGTGAAATGGAATGGCAATACAGTAGTAGGGGTTGGGAGCAATAAAGTACGCACAAAACCATGTGAATCAGCTAGTAGATGCAGTGCTTCTGAAAAAAGAAATTATTAGTTCCCATGCCACAGTAATTGAAAACTTATAACAAACGCATGGGAGGTGTGGATCTTTTTGTTTCCGTTGCAAATTTCCGTACTAGAATTCGTTCAAGAAAATGGTGGTCACTTTTTTTTTTCATGGATACCTAATTCAAGCGTTGTAATTGGATGGCAAGTGTACAGAAATCTCGGCAACGATATGTCACTACCTGATTTCACCCGACAATGCACGCAAGAACTATTAAGAAGCTACTGTACACTACCCAGTGGACCTGATAAACTTCTTACAATAAGTCATAAAGCTAAAAATGAACAAAGATTTGCTCAAGGAAACCATTGGGTAGTCAAATCAGAGCAGAAACGTGATCCAATGTAAAAATCGCGGCGGAAGAAATGGTTATAAGTGCAAAAAGTGTAATCAACCCATTCATCCCGAATGCCATAAAAGTTATCATATTGATTCTAATGCCTAAATATTCAGTTTAAAAAATATATATTACTGTTTTTTAAAAGTAATTATAACTTTTAAATATTTTTTAATAAGTTTTAGAATTTGTAAATTATATATTTTACAAAATTTTCTTTTCCAAATTGAATTGCAATTAATTTTTTTAAACATAATTTTAATTAAAAAAAACCCTTATTATGCAAGAAGTAAAATTTTAATTGTATATAAATCTAGAATCTATTATTATAATTATTAGTATTATTATTGCAATCAAACAATAAAGTCAAAATTTGCATTAAAAAAGTGATTTCATACTACGCAAACGCCGGTTGGTACAAAAATCTACCATTAAAAAAACTTAGTAAATACAACGGGAAAAATAAAATTACTGTACGATGTACTTAATAGACACAGAATGGAACAAATATGAACAAAAATTTCAAAATTGATCGAGTATTTTGAAGTCGGCATTAATGGGTTAAAAGAATTTTTTTTGTCTCTACTCAAAATGTCTCAGCCGCTGTCGCACACATTTCCTGGCGTACTGTATATCCATTTCGTTAGTTTTTGAAGGATGCTTCTTTTAACACCTACAAAGTTGAAAAGCGTTTATTATTTAAGCTTGTATATTTGTATGTCTGTCTTCTAACTCTCAAAAATATACTAGAACTGCCATGTAATATTTATATTTTATTGAGATTTAGAATTGAATATTTAGTATTGGAAATGAAGCATCTAGAAATATTAATTCACTTACAAAGACACAGCAAAGAATTCCGTCTTATTGTTGCCTATAAGGAAAAATTATTTATGATACAGTTTTTTGAGTTTACGAAATTTGAAACATAATGAGATTGGTATGCGTCACTGAGGTGGACAGCAACATAATTTCTCAGGAATAATTTGCATTTATAAGTTGTATTTATAGTTTGTTTATAGGGAACAAAGTAATTCCAATATATTAGGATGCATGATCAAACGTGTTGTGTTGAATTTTAATGGTGTTATGATACTTCTAACATATGGAAAACAAATAGAATAAAAACTGAAATACAATAATAAAAAAATGACTATAGATTACAGAATGCATAGCTAAATTCCTGGCGCTTACAAAGGTATTGGAATACGGGGCTGAGATTGACGGGTAATTTCTGTAGTTTCGTTTTCCGCTGTAGTATTAACTTTTATACCCATCGAATTTTTAGTCGATTATCAGATATATATATGTATTTTGTAGATTATTGACCGCGCTTCACGAGAGAATTCGTAATCCTTACATATGAACATTTATTGACAAAAAGAGATTTTTGTTGAGTTATGTGTTTTATCAGTTGCTAATTTACAAATCTAATTTCATTGTATGGAACTTGGAAATTTCTTAAACATATTGTGTTACTGTTGAAAAGAAAATCACAACCCATGACTGGTGCCTGATAAACATTTTTTCTTTTATTGTTTTAATTTTATATACGTTATTTAACTTAAACAAAGGAAAATATGATTTTTTGTCGGCAACTTATACAATAAGATTGATAATGTAGACGCATATTTATTAATAAAACTAACGCATGTCACCAAGTTTCATAATATAAGTCCAAGTGTTGACAGCAGCAATGCATCTTGCATGCTGCATGAGTGCGGATAATTATATCTACATAGTACTTAGACTAACTTAAGAAAATCTTAATTTCTTAATTTTTTTTAATTTTTTTTTTTTTTTTTTTTTTTTTTTTTTGTATATTAACCAAAAATAAAGTTAAGTTGTCATGAATTTTATTTTTTTTTTCACACTGTACTAATAAAACAGTACTGGCAATGATTTTTTTTCAAAATGTTACATTTCCCCAAATATTTTTCATTCAAGATAATCAAGAATCGACGCATCTTGTAACAAACAAATCTTCGAAACATTCTGCATTACGTTTTTAACTTTTGTCATACGTTTTATAATAATTAGATTATGATAATATCTAAAATTTGGAGTTTAATTTAATATATAATAACTTAATTTATGAGTTCATTTTTATGGCATAAGAACACACACATAGTTTAAGACACTGTGTATTTATTTTAAATATGATCGGATTATGAGTACTGTTAATAGCCTCACACAATCAGAATTATTTTTTCGATGAAATTGGGATTTTGAAGGTCTACAAAATATGGTATTTTATTAATGATATACAGTTGTTTATTTCATGTTCTATAAGTATTTAAATGTATCACATAAATTTCATCAGGATTTCATTAAAAGATGATAGGACATACATTTTCTTTTCCATTGCAAGAGATTCATCTATATTTTAAACTAGTCGGATGTACCAGTCCCAAAACTTTCTTCTATCTCATACATGTTAATACTTCAAAATTCGCTATCACACTACCAAAGTAAAATGGCAATCTATGCATCTCATGAGGATTCTAAAGATATGAAATTCCGTGCATTAGTTCTTGAGACATGACTATCGCTGAAATCGTCTAAATCCAGCAAAATGCTGCCTAGCAGAGCCACCTATTGGGTGATTTATACCAAATCCTAATCAGCAACAATGTATGTCAACGTCTGACTGAATTTGAAGTTTGGAGAAAATCCGTGCATTAGTTTTTGAGATAGAGCTATAGCGAAAATCGTGAAAATTCCTGCATAGCAGCGCCACCTATTGGGTGATTAACACCAAAACCTAATTAACAACAACCTGCGTCAACATACAACTAAGTCTGAAGTTAGATGAAAATTCGTCCATTAGTTTTATAGATAGAGCTATTGTGCAATCGGGAAAAAGGCAGCACAGAAACGCCACCTGTTGGGCGATTTACACCAACACATAATCAGTAGCAAGTCATGTCAAGGACTAACTGAACCTGAAGTTTGATGAAAATCCGTGCGTTAGTTCTTAAGATAGAGCTATTGGGGAAATCATGTAAATCCTGCAAAATTCATCATAACAGCGCCACCTGTTGGGCGATTTACACCAAAACGTAATCAGCATCAACTCATATCAAGGACTAACTAAATCTGAAGTTTGATCAAAATCCGTGCATTAGTTCGTGAGATAGAGCCATTGCGAAAATCGTGAAAAATGCAGCATAGCAGCGCCACCTGTTGAGCGATTTATACCAAAAACTAATCAGCATCAATATGTATTAGGGACTAACTGAATATCAATTTTTATTAAATTCCGTGCATTAGTTCTTGAGATAGAACGCCCACAAAATTTGTGTCACATACATGCAAACAGACAGACAGACTCACAGAGTCACAGACAGACATTTTGTAAAAACATGTTTTTTTGGAATCTCTGACCCCTAAAACTTGTAAATCCGTCGAAAACCGGAATTCGAAAATTTTCATGAATCCAATACTTTCTTCTTGTAAAGATAGAAGAAAGTAAAAATGTTTTATTAAGGTACCAATATAGTCCCATACACGCAAGTAAGCATTTAATAAATATCTAAAATATTAGCACGTTTGTTTACAAAAATCATCAATAATATAAAAGGTACATTAACATTTCATGTATTGTATTAAAAACTATTAGAAATAAGAATAATTTCTCTTAATAAAGTAAGAATAATTTCTCTTAATAGAATCATATTTGTTTTTGTATGAACCAGTTATTGCATTAAAAATTATGTTTATATTATTAAATATTAGAGAATGTAGATTTTGTTACTTTTTAATTGTCTTTCTATAATACAAAGGTTAAATTAAACGGTACATTAGATTTTATTATATACCTTTAAAAAATATATTGCAGTAAAAATAATTTCTCATTCCAGAATTGTACACGTTTATGTAGCAACGAATTATTGCATTAAATTTGTTGTTTATATAATTACATATTACAAAAAATAGACTTTATTATTCTCAATAAAATTGCTATTTTTAGATAATTTCACTCAATATGAAGTTTTTTACAGCACAATCAAAATTAAATATTATCTGGAAATTACATATGTCTGAGAAAGTAAATATTTTAGACAACACAAAAACAGTTGAGTAATATTTTTTTTACCTACAGTTTTGTCTGTACACAACAAATAGTGAAATTTTAAAATATCTAAAAAATATCTATAAAATCTGAAATCTGCACTAACAATGATGATCAAATATCGTTAGAAATATTTTTAAAAATGCACCTTATAATAGGTAAAATCACTATATTTAAGCTACCAAGATTTTCTTTAGGAAAACGTTTTTTTTTTTTTTTTTTAATATATATTACTTTTTTAAAAATATTGTGTTGTATTTTATAGAGAAAAGTACGATCGTTAGGAAAAAGAATACATGGTATTTATTCAAAACCATGTAAAATGTAAAATCTGCTTAAGTTTGTCCTAGCATTATGTGTTTTTTTTTTAGTATAAGAATAAGAATAAGAAAAATGATGCAAAATTTCATTTTATGAAGCTTTAACAACGGTATTTAACTATACTATATTTAGTAGTTTTATTTTCAATATCAAATCTTCTTTTTATGTAGCCATTACTCTTTTATAGTAAATGTTTTTAATAATTTTCGAAATATATACATATTGATGCATACCATATTAAATATTTTCGAAATATTTATTCACTATGGCTAGTCACTATGATATTTGTCTTATTTAATGAAAAATATGAGAGATATTAGAATTAAAAAACAGTGATAATATTTTAAAATAAGGAATTCATGACTGAGAATATATCGTCGCTACCACGTCAAACTATCCAATGTAAAAAAATGCGTTTTTCATATTTTGTGCCATTTTGTTGTATTTACTTTCATTATTATGTAATGTACTATTGCATATAATGTATATAATGTACTATTTACGTACATTACATGATACGTACTAATTAAAATTGTCACATATCCAGCTTCATTAGAAACTTAGATAAGGACTGTTTCAAAGTATCCAATATGCTTTCTTTCAAAAGTTTACAGTGTCAAACTGTCCAATTTGGCATATTCGATCCTTTGCCGCAAATGTTTGTATATTTTTCTTCTTCTAAGCATCCGTACCATGTTAAACTATCCAATATGAAAATAGTCTTTCTATCAGCAAGACAAAAATTGTTTTATTTATGGATTGAAATTTTACATCTTATTTTACATTTTAGGCAATTAACACATGTTTATGACGTTTATTATAGAATATGCCTTCTATTGTTAATGGAATGTGAAAAATTTTAGTTCATTTACAGGGACACTCAAAAGAATTCATTGCACTCAATACGGAAAAAGAGCGCTGTCGTTTAATGGTGTTACGATAATTAAAATATAATGAAACTAATATGATTTATCAAGCGTATTAAAATATGTTTTATGCAGAATATGGTTTGCAAGCCATTTGTTATTATTTATAGGTTCATATAAAAGAATTTTGTTATATAATGCTTAATAGAAAAAAATAAATGTGTCATATTTTAATAATGTTAAAATATTTCAAAGAAAGTGGAATTGGCATCCGTAATTGATTTAAATTACAAGTTGCTTACTGTAGAATATGACATGTATGATAGTTATCGTTAATTTACAGGGACACACAAACAAATTTGGTTACACTGCTGTCTAGTAGCGATAGTTGTTTGAAGAGAGTTTTCAATTTTAGTATGAGTTTTTAACTATTTGAATATTACGTGATGTATATAAATTCTATAGATCATATATAGGACTATACAAAAGAATTTGTAAACATTACTTTGTATGGGCGTGAATTTTTAAATGTAGGTTTTTAATTGAGTTATTCTATTTCAGTCTTTTTTTTTTTTTTTTACTATACTAAAATATGCTAATAGAGATTCCTAATATACAGGGCTACGAAAGGAATTGAAAACATTACGAGCTATGACTGGTAATCTCTTTAAGTGTGTTTATACAATTTATTGCCTGAATTAAATTTTCCCATATTACGTAACATGTATAGAAATTTGTTGATAATATATGGGGGTATAAAAGAATTTTGAGTATATTTCCGTTTATTGGCGGACATTACCAAAGATTGAAAGTGTAAATTGCTTACGCATTTTCTACTTAAACTAAATTGTCATATACTATCTAGGTTAAATAGAAATCTATAGATCCTCCGACGGACATGATAGATTCAAACAGATTCGAGTACTTTTTTCTGTATATGGACAGTAATTATTTTCTAGTGAATTCTTTTGTGCGGCCCTGTATACGAGGTTTAGAAATTTTATACAACATGCAAAAAAATAGATAAATTTAAAAGCACATACCGAAATATAAAAACGTACTTCCAGCAATTATTGCTCGAAGACCCTGTCCTAATTTTCTTGCAATGAAATTGAGTGATTTATACATTAAATACATTTCAAATAGCGTAATATCATTAAAATACTCTCGAAATTATTTTTTCCCATATACCATAATGTAATGGAAAACTTTTGAGTGCTCCTGTAAATGAACTATTTATGTTACACACTTCATATGCAATACCGATCATGTTATTGTAAGCAACATTAACATTATTCAGTAGCATGAATATCCGAGTATATGTACATGAGCTAGATCGTGGACAAACCAAGTTCAAAAATGCTTGTCAACCTTGTTTTAAAATGTTAAAAAGTATAAGTGGTTGAAAATTCACATTCAGTAATGTCCACAAATAAACGAGAGTAGCTGAATTATTTTGTACAACCCCGTATATTTCCTACAGATTTTTATACATGCTACATAATAAGCTAAAAATTTAATGCAAACTAAAATACGCTTAAAATTTCTAAAATGATACTTCCAGAAATTATCATCCATAACTAACCATGTTTCTAGTTTTTTGAGTGGCCCTTTATATAATTTTATTTATATTCCACAAACATCTCATCTACTAAAGATAGTTCAGTTTTGAAATGCATGACACAATTAAAAAATACGTTTAAGCAGTCCAGTATCATACTTAGTAATGCTAACGAATTATTTTAGGTAGTCTTGTATACAATCTATAAAATTTATACATGCCACGTAGTATGCACATAGATTTAAAACGCATCCCATAATATATAACGCATTTCCAACAATTATCGCTAATAGACTGCACTTTAACCGAAATATTTTGTATGTCCCTGTAAATGAATTGTAACTGTTTTACGTGTCATATTCTAACGTAAGCATGTTGCTGTGCACCTCAATAATTTATATAAATTTCATTATGTTTGAAATAGTGTAACATGATTAAACTAAACCATAAACGTGTCATTTCCCATCAAGCGTAATATAACGGGATCCTTTTGGGTGTACCTGTAAAAAACCTACAGATGCTGCACGATCCGTTTTCAGTACCAGACAAGGCATAGTAAACGTCAAACACATAAATAAGTTATATGGCATTACGAGTATATTTACGAGAGTTAGAGCTCGGTGAGACGATAGAAAAGTAAAAAAAAAGTCATAAAAACTTTTTAACGATCAAAAAAGTGTTGGAAAATGGATAGCACCATTATCGTTCTGTACGTTCGGGAGAACATTTGCAATTATTGTATTAAAAGAGCCTATTATGAATTTCTTCCAAATTTTCTTCAAAGTAATTTGGGGGATTAATGGATTTTAATGGGGGATTAAATAAATCAAAGATTTTTATTCGAAAATATTGGTAGAAAGCGGTCCATGAGTTTCTTAGAATAAATAGCGCAAAGATTACTATTAATAATTATGGTTATGAAGTGCCTGTTGTTGCCCTCCCCATTATTTGAGATATTTTTGTTTTCTCATACTTTATAAAATTAATAGAATGTATAAAAATAAGGTTTTTTTCTTTATTAAATTTCTGTATATTCGTTAATAAAATTATTAAAAATTTCTTAAGATAAATTCTTGAATATGTAAATAGCAATTTTTTTACAAGAAAAACTATTGAATACGACACATTTGCTAAAATGAAACAGCGAATCTGGGAAAAGAACAACATTTTTACAAGTCAAACTATCCAATATGGTATATTCATCACTATCGAATGGCAAACCTGCGAAAAGCACAAAATTTTTGCAAGTCGAACTATCCAATGTTGCATATTGGATAGTTTGAAGCTGAAAAAGTTCAACAAGCTGAAAGCATACAAATAAATATACCATATCAACTATCCAATGGGATTTTTTGGTGAGTAAAATTATTCAAATGATTTATCTCAATAGCTCGCTTAAATGGGATATAAAACAGCACCCAAAAACTATAATAATTGTTTACTGCTGCTTGGCGCTAATTTTCAATTTAAACAGTTTTTTTTTTTTTTTACCCTGTTCAAAATTGGCTATTTTCACATTGGATAGTGTGACATGGTACCGACGATATGTCTGGGATAATCAAAATAACTAAACGTTTAATCTGCAGTAACTTTTATTAGGCGTCGACAATCGTCACGAATAACTTCGTAATTCATTCCACACTCCTCATTGTTTATATTAAGAAGAAAATAAATTAAAGATCACGTTAAAAAGCGAAATTCTGCAGTTTCTGAATTAATTGTGCAATTCCGAAAATTTCGAACAGCTCAATGCTTTATAATCGTTAGCTTTCTAAAAAAGTTTAGTGTCTGGCTATGTTACTCAGTATAATGCAAGCTGTTTGTTTTTTATACAATTTTTCATAACACAAGGTAACATAAATGTTGGATAAAAAAAAACACTGATGTTAATTAAAATATCACCGTAATGTAATATCAAGTTGGAACATCACTACTGAAGTTGCTTTGTAAGACAATCTTCTCCAGCTCTTGAGATATATGAAATGTTGTTGAACTAAAAAATAAGTATTGAAGTAATAAATATGACAATTTTGTAGCATTATAAAATTATAAAGGTAGATTTACCATTAAAAGTTAAATTGTTACATGTATTAATAATTAATTAATTTTTTACCACATGACTTTTTTTTTAAATGATGTCTCTCACACTTCCATAAAACTGTTTTGATACAGATGGAGAGTAATAACATAATTTCAAATGTAAAATTTAAATTGATAACTAACTAAACTTCAAATGAGTTTTTTAAAGGAAGGTATGAAACATAATCAATCGTAAAGCAGGAAGCTGTAAAATAAAAATGAAGTATTGACTGTAATTATACATTTACACTGATAAATTAATTAAATACTTTAAAAGCACCCACGTGTGTTATTAGCCATTATCATACTTTTGAACGATTTTTCTTAAGGCCATTAAATTGAAACTTTATCTTCTTATACGAAAATAAATCGTTATAAATTATGCAGAAAAGTGTTACTCACAATCACTGTTTTTATTAAAAGGTAATTTCTTTGCTAGGTTTCAGTATTGTAATGAGAAACAATAAAAAATAGAAATAGAAACTTAGATACATACTGATGGTAATTTATTAAAGGATATTTACTAAGAAGAATTTATGCTTATAATCTTGGGAAAAAGGAAAACACTTGTAATTTAAGAAGAGTATGTCCCAAAAGCGCGGTATTAATTCTGATATATGAAATATGTTTCATTTCACTGAAATATTCATTGTATGAAAGAGCAATATATTAAGAATATCTAATTAAATAACTTTTTAAATAATGTGTTTCATTTTATACAGTATATACAAAAATTTAAGACAGCTAACAGATTTATCATTTCATTGTCTGTCACTTTATGCTTTGAATGAGAAAAAAATTTACATAAGTTCTACTGCATAAACGTTTTATGCATAGACGGGAAAGTGTAAATTATTTAAATCTATACATGCGTGAGTAATACACACACACACACACACACATATATATATATATATAATTATAAAAGATTCATTTTTAGTGTAAAATATGAAAGCGTTATGGAAAATATGCAACTCGTTCTTCTCTTTCTACGTCTACTTCTTCTTCGTATTCTTATTATTATTATTGCTGGGTGTTTGCAGATCGGTAGATTTTCGAGAATGTTTACCTCTTTTAGGAAACATTTGATATAACATTTAATGTAATTTTTAATAAAGAAATTATTTTATTTAGAATTATAAAACACATTTAGTGAAATTCCACGCATATTTTGTGTGTATTTTAATTAGATTGTGTCGCTATGCTATAAATGCAATTTTTAAAATTACAGAAATTAAATTATATATATATTCTTCTTTAGAAAGGAATACATTTTAATTTCATACGAATAAAAAGTCCCATTAGTAAAACAGAAATAGTTCAAAACTGAATTCACACTGCTCAAAACAATTAGGGGAGCACATAGTTTTAACGAAATTACGCAAATATTTACAGCGATAAGTAACGTAAAATAAAACATCCATAATTTAAAGTGCTGTAGAAAACGGATAAAGAAAACTTCTCATGTAAATTAATGTTTATGACGTCAAAAACTGGAAAAAGCAGGTAAGTGCAGAAATCGGGATTTTTCAGAAACGTCTGTTTCACTGTCCCAGTTATAAAATTCAATTGCCCTGCTTGTGTTTTGAGAAAGAGTTGCTTGAAAATGCCAGAAAAACATGATTTACCGCTATCTATGGCTTGGCGTGTTATCGGGGCAGTTGAATTTGGGGAAACACAATGAAGTGTAGTAGAGGCTGTTGGAGTCGCAAGAAGTGTCCATGAGAGACTGTGGAATCGATTCCAACACACATGGAATGGTAGTCATCGATAAGTGCAAGGTCGAAAATGTGCTAACACACAAACTGATGACAGGTATGTCCTGTTAACAGCTCGTCGAGACGGAATGGGCAGTGCTACTCAGCTGAAAACACAGTTGTTCTTGGCCACAGGACGAAGGGTGTTCAACCAAACAGTCCGAAATAGGCTTCATCAGGGTTGGTCTCTATGCACGTAAGCCACACTGTCAAAAATAATTTACTTAAAAATGAGAACTTCCATGTACTCGTATTCTTTTTAGTACAATTGTTTCAAAAAGAAGTACATTGTTAAAAATAATCTACTTAAAAATGAGCATTTCTATGTACTCATATTTTTTAAGTACAATTGTTCAAAAAGGAGCATTAATCTACTTAAAAATGAAAATTTCTTTGTACTCGATTTTTTTAAGTACAATTAATTCAGAAACGAGTACGTGATATTTTGGAGTTGTGTATACTTATACTTGATTTATAAATGTATGCGGAAATGAATACATATATTTTGTATTTTAAAGTCTTAATATTCATGTTTAAATCCTATGTGCTCAAAAATATGAGTTTTCTGATAAACCCTTTTCTTATACCGAATTGACAGTAGGGATTTCCAAGCTTTTATTTAACCCGTTCGGGACGAGCGAGCGGTATTCTTGCCGGCCTCGTTTGCATTGTCTTTCCGCGTGACGGGTATACATGCCGACGTTTTTGGCACTCACATCCCGAATGACCGGTATTCGTGCCACACAGTTGGAACGTTTAATTCGAGAAAGTTTAACTCAGAAAAAAATTTCGTAATCAAATTTGAATATACATTTGGGAAGAACATATTTCCTTTTGTCTAGGAAAGCAAATGGAATACATTAATATATTTTTAATCCATGTCAATTTAATTTTTTTTTTCAAAAATGGCTGCAATGAAAAAAAAAGGTGTTTTTATTTCGCATGCATCTATTTATGCTTCTGAAACGTAATTTTATTCTATCATAAATCTTTTATACGTCAAATGAAACTTTATTTTTTGTTTATCAGAAAATTTTCTACGTCACTTGGGAAAAAGTTGTCAGGAAAATGTCTTAGCCAGCTGATCAACTCTAAGCTTATGACGTAAGCTTCACGTACGCATATGGCTAGGCTTGCAGTTGATTCATTTTAAATTACTTCTTTTCTACTTTTATCTCGATTGGAAATAATTTATTTGTACGTCGTGGTGATTAATAGTTTCGACTTTCTTTCATTTATGAGGAAAGCGGGAGGCCTATTTATATTTTTATTATGTTTCAACAAGGGCTGCTACGCAGTTTAAATATTTCCGGATGCTTGTTCAAAATATTTTCGGTACCGTCAAGTCAAGAAAACTTTTGTGCGCTCCTTTTCTTCTTTTTTTTTTCCTTCAATAATTATTCATACCGTTTCAAGTAATTTCGTCTTAAATTATCTACATTTAAGTATCTTCTTTTACAAACTCTTTAAAATGTCTAAAAACGCAAGTATTTGACTGAACATATGGAACAGCTGGGATAGTGAAAAACATTTAGCGAAAGAAAAGAAAATGTATGAAACTTATTTATTTTCAGAAAGTGAAATTTAAGAGGGTGGTGTGATTCTAACACAATCATTGAACTCTGACATTTTAATAAATGTTCGCAGATTTTAAAGTTAATAGTTTCAATTAATAGCCAATTTGCCACTTATAATTGGATACATTTATTTGATTTCGTTAATATTTCCATTTTATAAAATATTTTTAACATTAACGGTATTTTTTATCAGTATATTTCAAATTATTATTCAGTTTTAGAAATTATTAAAAAATATTATTCAATACTTTTAACCTCATAAATTTATTTATATGTTTAAATATATATATATATGTGTATATAATACAGTAGCGCTCAAAAGTATTTTGACAACTTTATATTCTCTCTTATTTTATGTAATATAAAAATGTAAAAGAAAATATATTCCCTATAAATGAGAACACTATGACTGCAGTTATTCAAATGTATCAAGTTTCAACTTGTTTGTTTAAATTCGGCGCCACCGAAAAAATATGACTCATCCTTAGCTGAAAAGTATTTTGACAATTAGTTTGCATTTAATTGTTGAAGGTGTCAGTGGTGCTATAGCTTCGATTAGTGTTTATATAGACTTATTGTGATTATTTTTAAATGCCGAAATGTAAAAAATATTGAAGTGATTCTAGAAAAGCCGCTGTAAATGCACTTAAGAAAGGTAGACTGCTAGCATAATTAGCTCTTTCTTCTAACGGGTCTCGTCAACTTGTTATTACATGGAAGATAGTTTTTAATAAACAGAAATACATCGAAAATAAGCCTCAAATTGGCTATCCGAAAAAAAAAAAAATTGCAATGTTGACTGTATTCTAAAAATGATATCTACAAGTCCGCTGTAATAATAAAAAATGAATTCAAAAAAATTACGGCAAGGAAATACACGTTTCATCACTCAAACGGCGCCTAAACCTCTATGGCTTACATGGCAGAAGACCAGCAAAAACACATTTGTTTTCTACTAAGAATAGGAACGCTAGAGTTGCATTTGTAAAACGGCATAACCCTTTCAGGGGCAAAGCAATTCCATTGCTAAAGTGTTGAAATTAATGACTGACACCGGAATTTTGGTTAAAAAAAATTCGGTTTATTATGTGTATGATATATAGCATTTTCTTATTTACAAATAAATTTGTTTTCAAATTCCGGTGTCAGTAATTAAATTCAACACTTAACAATGTAATTGCTTTGCCCCTGAAAGGGTCATGCCGTTTTACAAATGCGACTCTAGCCTTCCTATTCTTAGTAGATAACAAACGTGTTTTTGCTGGTCTGCTGCCATGTAAACCATAGAGGTTTAGGCGTCGTTTGACTGATGAAACGTATATGTCTATGTCGTAATTTTCTTTCAATTCATTTTTTTTATTATTACAGCGGATTTACGACAATCACTTGTAGATATCATTTTTAGAATACAGTCAACATTGCATGTTGTTTTTTTCGGATGGCTACTTTGAGGCTTATTTTCGATGTATTTCTGTTTATTAAAAACTTTATTATATGTAATAACAAGTTGAAGAGACCCGTTAAAAGAACGAGCTAATTCTGCTTGCAGTCTACCTTTCTTAAGTGCATTTACAGCAGCTTTTCTAGAATCACTTCAATATTTTTTACATTTCGACATTTAAAAATAATCACAATAAGTCGATATATACACTAATCGAAGCTATAGCGCCACTGACACCTTCAACAATTAAATGCAAACTAATTGTCAAAATACTTTTGAGCTAAGGAGGAATCATGTTTCTTCGGTGGCGCCGAAGGTAAGCAAACAAGTTGTAACTTGATACATTTGAATAAATGCACTCATAGTGTTCTCAATTATGGGGAACATGTTTTCTTTTACATTTTTATATTAAATAAAATAAGAGAGAATATAAGGTTGTCAAAATACTTTTGAGCGCTACTGTATATTAAAAGATGTTTATAAAGATATTTTAACATAAAGAATTTTTTGGAAGAATGTATTTTAAGTTATTCAAGTTTACTCATTATTATCAAACATTCTTTATTTGATATTTCGTTTTATTATACGTTACTATATGTATTATTTCTTTTATTTTCAAAAATATTTTTGCCATCGACAACTTTTTGAAATGTTTATTTTAAAAATTTTAAGTATAATTCTATTTTACTTATTATTTATATTCAATATTTTTTATTTTATAGATATTTTATGATTGAATATATATTTACATGTAAATTTTGAATTTTCACAAATATTTTAAATTAAATTAAAAGTTTTCAAACTATTTTTATGTCTGTCTGTATAATAAGTATTAAAAAGATGCATGCAGAAGTTGCTTGCAAGTTTTATTTAATTATTTAATTTATTTAATTTTATTTGATTAGTTTTATTATTTGTGAATAAATCAGCTTTTTAAAAATACTTTTCTTATTTACGGAATGTGTGAACAATTATTTAGAAACAAAACTAGTATTTTTTTTTATTTTTTATTTTTTATTTTATTTTATTTTTTTTATTTTTTTATTTTTTTTTTTTTTAACAAACTATCCTTTATTTAAGCAAAACATTTCACATGTTGCTGTATTAAAGGAACGTAAGTGTTTTATAATCATATAATATTATTTTTAAAACTGAAAAACGTGTTTAAAACGTGCATTATATTTGTTTAAAAAGTCATTTTTACATTATAATATCCGAGAAAATATTTCAATTTTTTGTGTAAATATATTTAATAACAACTTATTTCATGTATGTGCATTTCAAAATCCTACATGGAAAAATGAATCTTTTATAATTTTTTGAAGAACTCTTTAGAATTCTTTACAAGAGTTAGGCTTAGTTTCGCAAAATCCTTTGGCCCAGTAGATGAAATCAAATTTTCCCGCTCCGTCCTCAGATGCGCAGTTCTGAATGCGGGCGCCGTCGTGAACAGGTTAAAGAAATTTTTATCTTTGTTATAATTTTTTATTTATAATACACACTTTTCAAATTTAATTACAATTTCATTAGAGATGTTAAAGAAGAAAATTTAGTTTAAAAATTGTTTTATTAAATTAGAATATTTAATAAAGGGAAAAATAATCTCTGCTGTTAGCTATCGCTGATTCATAAAAGGTGTCATTTGGAAGCAGCTGGTAACTGCTCTTATAGCACAGTCAGTACAACACAGATCTTCCACCTAGAGAACTAGGGTTCAAATCACGGGACGGCTCATACACAAAATTTCAAGAATTAAAATAGTAATTTCGTTGTTCTTTATTCCAAAAATTGTAGTTATTCGCAATTCAAAATTACCGTAATTAAAAATGGTGATTTGTCGGTTCTCTGTAATTTCGCTTCTTATTCTTATAGTGCATGTGTGTTTCTATAAATACTTATTTTCCAGTCCCTGTATGTACTCATAAAATGAGTCCATGAGTTTTTCAAATTTAAGAATTAAGTACTCGGAGCTATTTTAAGATCGGGAAGTGCTCAATAATTAGTATCATTTACTTATTTTTAAGAACAGTGTTTTAACTGTGCAATGGTCTGTATTCCGTTGATCTCAAGCCACTGTGCGGCCCAAAGAAGGTGGGGAACTGAACATCGAGTTTGAAGGCAACGTTGTTGGAGTCAAATTCTGTTTACAGACGAGTCCCGATTCAGTCTGGAAGTGACATCTGATGTATTTAGGCATGGAGAGATATAAACACTCAAATTATTCCCACATTCGTCCGTGCAAAATCACATTACAGATGAGGCTATTGGCTGGAATCAGCATAGGTGGACGTGCGGCCTGCATATCTTTCGAAATGGCACTCTGATGGTCCGAAGTAATACAGACCAGATACTGAGACCTCAAGTCGTATTTTATGTTGCATTAATTAGTGATTTCTTTTTTTCCATGCATGATAATGAAATACTTTATACAGTTCGTCTTGTGGAAAACATGCTTGAAGCTAAAACAATACAGCGTATGGAATAACCAGCATGCTCTCCTGACCTAAATCCGATCGAGCATGTTTGGACATACTCAGACGATGCATTGCTGCGAGACCAAGGACTCCTTTTACTGTCCGAGACTTGGAGATTGCAAGTCTTGAACAGTGGAACAGTATTCCCTAAAGTCTTATCGATAACCTCATCGCATCCATAGAAAACAGGTGTGCAGCAGTATCAGCTGCTCGAGGAGACCACACGCAATATTGAAAATATTGCATCCTTTCAAAACAATAATTTTTTTTATCATTTACATGAATTCAAATTGTTGCCCTAAACCATCCTTTCATGTTCTTTTCATCTTTTCAAATGTACGAATTTAATATAAAACGTCTTAAAAACTAAAACAATATGGGAAACATGATATATATACAGTTTCTGTAAGAAAGAAGCCATGGCCTTAGTCAATGATGTTTTTTGAACAAAAACCAGAATTCTCGTTTCAAGATGTGAATGTGTTAACCTTCTCGCCGCAACGAACTGATATATCTGTTCACTAAACTGTAGGTTTCACTGCAGCAGAAGTATTTTTTAAAATAATATAATTCTACAAATATAACGCAGTTTTAAAATATTTTGTTATGATTAATACTCTCACGCAGGGCCCGACTAGCAAGTTTCTGTGCCCAGGGCACTTTCAATTTTTCGTGCCCCCTTACATTGGTTAATTTAAGGATTTAAAAAAAAAAAATTATACTCAGAAAAAGCTGTTTTTATCTACTTATATTTGAATTTAAAATGCTAAAAAAAAGTATTAAGAAACTGTACAAATGCTACAACAGAAAAAACTGCTTAACGCGACTTCGTTAATTATTATATTCCTTAAATATTAAAATTTTGTAATATTAGTAGGATTATATTTTGTAGTCCTATCTGCCGTTTCTCTCTTTGAGTGAATAACTATATTTGAGATTAAATTAATTACTACACTGAACCTGTTAATTTTAATCTCTATCTCTTATAATCTCTAATAACTTATCTCAAAAAATTAACTTTTCCGGAAAATTGAAAAACGGTTCCAAAAAATAAAATATTTTTTCCATTATTTATTCAACAGTACTTTTAACTAGAATTTAGATATATTTTTGTCATTTCATTGTATTAATGTCTCAAATATCACATTTTTTCACAATTATGATTTTTTTAAATGGAAATTTAGATGAACTTATAAAAAAGTTTGTGCCCCTCAGAAATTTCGTGCCCAGGGCACGGGCCCTGGGTGCCCGTGCGATAGTCAGGGCCTGCCTCACGGCTTATACTTCGTTACGTAATTATTTTTTTTTATGTCATGTTTGAAAAATAATCTTATTTGAGACTTTTTAAAAAATTACAAGGAAAACATTATTACAATTCTGCCCTTTTGCTCGGCGGTCAGGGGGTTAATGTTGTTGACTACGAGACAAATTTAATTTGTTATTATTTTTTACGAGACAAATTTAATTTGTTATTATTTTTTAAGTTCAAATAATAGATATAAACTTTCTTTAACATTACCAATAATTAACACCTTTGTCAGAGATAGACGAGATAAAATTAATGAAACCAATAGCTGGCACCCCCTAGCCCCTTACGCTAAATTATATAACTATAAACTGAGAAATCATGGTCCTAATGTATCATAATCATCAATTACCTGATTTCTATAAGTTTCCTACTCATTGAATATGTTCTTAGCTTATTGTTAATAAATTGACTCCTAAATAAATATAAGTGTCTATGTTATCACTATATGATATTAATTTGCAGAATATTACAAGAAAATTCTTATCTGAGTTAGATTTTTACTAAAGTGTCAATAACTGGGCTATCACCTTGTATATATAAGAAGTGTTTTTATTACATATTTGCCTAAATTATTATTATGTTCTACATTCACTCTCTGTTTCTTAAAAGTCAAAAGTTATAAATATGACAATTTTTTTTTATTGTTAGTTTTTAAAAAAGATTTGCACTTAACAATGTTATATTAAAAAAATGAATGAAATAGAGGAGAGTAATACACAGAGAGACATGGTACACAGTGAGACTCCAGCCACTTTGACATTTAGTTGTAATTTTTTCTCCAAGCTGGCACACACACATGACGACCTCATCTTATGCAACACATGAATGTAGTTTCGACACTTCAGTTACTCGCCCGACAAAATAATAAATAATTTTTTATTTTATAATGGTTAAAGTTACATAAACGTCTATTTTAGAGTTTATTTCCTCCAATATGACATATATTTACTTAACCAAACATAGCTATATCTAATAATAGACTATTTAGACAAAACGACAAAAACTTTTTAAAGCGGTAAAATTGATGTAACAGATGTGGCATCCATTTTGTTACAACGTAACGAAAACACAGAGTGAGACACACACTTGTGGTACACAGTGAGACGTGTCTCATTCTGTACTAACTATGTCCTTCTGCTGTTAAAAAGAGTTATTTGTTAGTAAAAGAAGATTTCTCTCTCTCTCTTTTTTTTTCTTCTGTGTGTGTGTGTGTGTGGGGGGGGGGGGGGGGGTTATATGGCTAGGGAAATCTACTAAACATAAGAGGCTGAAAATTTGCATGAAAGCAGACAAAGATCTGCCATTGTCCACCCGAGGGTCATATTTTTAATATTATAAAAATCTGGAAATATTAATTAGAAATCATAAACTACAGTAAATTATTGATAGGTTGTAAAATGTATGATTTATGAAAATAAAACATTGTCTCACTGTGTACCACTTGTGATACACAGTGAGACAATTTCAGATACTCCATTATGCTGCTTCTGTGCTTTTATAAATAACTTTTTTAAAACCATTTATACATTAATGTGTAGCGTATTTGCTTAAAGACGTAGCAAAAATGTTTTCAGACGAATAAAAATCGTCGCCATTCGTTAAGTAAAAATTATTTTCGTCTCAGTGCTTACTAACCTCCCTTATATTTGTTTTATCTAAAATTTTCAGATGTTTAATACAAAATTATTTTATACTTAGAGAAGTGTAAACAATTTTTTAAATCATTAATAACATTTCAAAACAAAATGCACTTGTTAAACTTACTACACAGAAAAAAAATAATATAATTAAACGCATGAAAACAAGATTTCAACTTTCATTATTTTAATGTGTTTTTATGCTCTTTCTTTTGCATGATTACTGATTATGTTCTGAAATTAACTTCTGTAAAGAATAAAAAAATATATATATATTAAAAATAAATCCATTTTAAAGAGAATTTCTTTCAAAGTTATAGAATAAACGGTTTGAAATTGAATTTCGATAATTAATGTATGTATTTTAAGAAATAACATACTTTATAAAGTAAACACGAAAGGAATTTTAATACTCATTATTGATAGGGTTTATTATTATTGGTACCTTTCTACATAAGTTTTTTTATATATTCATTAAGGAACAGAAAAATAAATTCTTAAAATTAATTTGCAATTTGTTTGGTTGTGCAATTTATTTTAAAAATAAAAACACAAGTTTCATTTCAAGTAAAATTGTTTTGAATTAAACTTAAATTACTAACGTGTGAAAGGGTTTGAAAAAGTCTTAACATTTTTCAAATGACTAAACGTAAATATGTAACATAATTATAAATTTCTATCATGAACAGATTTCGATTTGATAATTTGTTAAATCTTTTCTTTTATCTATGGAAGGCATTCAGTTTAATGTTTGTTTTCTTCAAATATGCATTTTTTTGTCTTTTCGCTTGTTTTTTCTTTAGATTTTCTTCGTAATAATAATCAAGAAAAAATATTCATATTGCAGCTATACTTTATGAGACAATTTCCAATACTAATAGAATATTTTTAAGAAATTATTTTTCTTTCATATAATGAAATGAATTATCTTAAAAAAAAAACCAACGTAGTATCAATTTCTTTTTTAATTAATATTAAATGAATGAAATATACTTTTTTAAACTAATATTCCACATGCTTAATACAAAATTATTTTACACTTTGCATAAATTAATATGATTTCAACTTTTGAATAACATTTTCAAACAAAAGGTCCTAGTTAAATTTAGTACCAATGAAAGTATGAAAACGAAAATTCCACTTTTATTTTTTTAGTATTTTTCTATACTCTAGCTTGAATGGTGATTACAATCCGAAATTATCTTATTCGGTAATCAACCTAAAAAATCTTAAAAAGACATTTAAAACACAGTAATGAACATTTTTCATAGATTTTGAATAAGCTGTTTCGAAAGAGAATTTGGATAATTAATGTATAGTTATTTAAAAAGAGAATATTTTAAAAAGTAAGCATGAAAGGGGTTTTAATATTAAATTTTGAAAGAGTTAAAATAAAATAAAACAGATGATTGAAATTTTTCTACATAAGACATTTCAAATGTTTATTAAGGTACGGAAAAATATATTCTTAAAAGTAATTTACAATTTGTTTGATTGTGTAATCTATGTTGGAAACTAGCAAAACATGTTTTTTTTTTTTTTTTTTTTTTTTTTTTTTTTTAAGTATAATTGTTGGAAATGCATTTAAATTGTAAAAGAGTTTGAAAAAGTCTTAACATTTTTCAAATGACTAAACGTAATTATGTAACATATTTAAGCATTTCTATCATGAACAGATTTCGATTTCATAATTTGATATGTTTTTTAGTTTTTTTATCGGAGGCATTCACTTTAATGTTTGTTTTCTTCAAATATGCATTTTTTTTTTTGTCTTTTCGCTTCTTTTGCTTTAGATTTTGTTCGTAAGAATAATCAAAAACAACAACTCATATTTCAGCTATACTTTATGAGACATTTTCCAAATCTAATAGAAATATTTTTAAGAAATTATTTTCGTCAAATAATACTTCTTCGGTAATCAAGCTAAAACAGCTAAAACGACATTTTATTCCCAGTATTGAAATATTTTCATACATTTTGAACAAGCTATTTGAAAATAGAATTTTTATAATTAATGTATAGTTATTTAAAAAGAGCACCTCTTATAAAAAGTACACATGAAATGAATTTTAATAATAAATTTTGAAAGAGTTAAAACATAACAGCTTATTGAAACTTTTATGCATAAGATTTTTTAAATGTTTATTAAAGCGCGGAAAATTATATTCTTAAAATGAATTTTCAATTCGTTTTGTTGTGTAATCTAATTTTGAAAAGTAAAAAAAAACTTTTTTTTTTATGTAAAGTAGAATTGTTGGAAATAAATTTGAATTGTGAGAGAGTTTGAAAAAGACTTAATGTTTTTCAAAGTAATAAGCATAACTCCGTAACATATTTTTAACTTTCTATTACGCACAGATTTGGATTCGATGATTTGTTAAATAGTTTTTCAGAAGGAATTCATTTTAATGTTTTGTTATTCTTCAAATACGCAATTTATTTTGTTTCTTCGTTTGTTTTTCATTAGATTTTCTTTGTAATAAACATCAAGAACTTAAAATAAATCGGGAATAATTTATGAGACTTTTTCCAACTCTAATAGAATATCGTTCGAAAATTATTATTTTTATTAATGCAATGAATTATATTTAAAAAATAACGCAGTGTAAATTTCTTTTTTGCAATTAGAGTCCAAGTCGGATAACGTGTGAAAAAATTTTACTGAAAACCTGTAAGTGATCTGTAGAGTCCATACACATCAAGTAATGTAGTAATAAATTGTTAAAATTAAAAATGCATACTAAAGTAGAAAATGCTCTTCCAGTATTTTTCAATCATATTCTGCCCTGTAGTCGAATTAATATTAGTGTATACGTAACTCAAAGGCATATATTACGCACTCTATAACTTGTTAAAAACATAGTGTTCACTTCAGTTATCAATAATGTTTTCAACATGACTGCAATATCTTAATATCATTAAAATGCACCACAAACGCATTTCCATTATAGATTATATTTTAATTTAATTTCCTCTATAAGTTAACTTTAAATGCTATTTATTATTTACTCTATAGAATTGTGTTGTAGTTCTCCTCGGTGTTGCATATCAAGGTCGTTATGTTCGAAATATCTTAACATGATTAAAATGCACGGCCAACTATTTTTTCCCATGAAACATAATGTAACAAAATTATTTTCTGTATCCCTATAAACGAACAATAAACTCTACGTACTTCATTTTCAATGGAGAACATTTTTTAATGAATATGAATTTTTAGTAAACATTTCATGGTAATACGAGAGTTAGATCGCACACAGACACTCATACAGACGGCCAGATGGACCGAAGTCATAAACAGTTTTCAAAAATGTTTTAATGTCTTAATAAAAATATAAAATCTTACAGTTTCCAAATAATCAATATTCACTTATAAACAAGAGAAGTGTCTATTTATCTAGACAGAAGGTTTACGAAAATGTAAACACTTCCAAGACACGTCCTAATCCCAAATGCGTTTTTTTTGTTTTTAAAAACCTAAGAAATCTACATACATCATAGGTTTAACAAATCAATTCTGAAACAAAATGTTATTTTGTTGCTCGAAATTTTTATAACGTTTTCAAGTAGTTTTTACAATATTTTAGATTATATGTTATCGGTATCAACAGAAAACATTGGCTTTAAAATGTTGTTGTTATCAAGCAAGCATTTTTCATTTCAACAGACAAATTAACGTAACGAAATGAACATTAATATGTGACGCATGCATATAATAATTATGTTCACTAGCTTAAACGTTATAATGTAAATATAAATAACAGAATTTAATACAAAGAGCTCAGACATATATAACAGTAATAATAAAATAGCTAACTATTTTTTTAATTATATTGTAATAGATAATTTTGAAGAAATACGTTGGCACTACTTAATCTTTAAAGAAGAATTGCCATTTATTTTTATTTTTTTCAATTTTTGTAATTCTCAGTGGTCAGTTATGTACACACATTAATGATGATAGTAAAAACTGTGGTATTTAACTATGCTGGTATCTCTTTTTTCGTATAATCTATATTAAAAGCACAAATTCTTGAATTTAAAATTGGACGTCAAATTTATTTCAGTTCAAATTTTCTTTGAAATATGAACTCTTTTTCACTTTGAATATTGAGAACCTTCTCCCTGTAAGAAGAAAGATTTCACTATGTATGTTTAAAATTTTTATTTCTATAAAAAAGTTATTTAAAAGGTTTAAGGTTAAGAAGTCTTAAAACGATACTTTGTTATTTTTTCAAACATTTAAAAGATGATTGCATAAAGGTAATAAAAGAATTTATAACTTTTTCATAGGTCTATAACTTGATAAATTATTTTGTATAAAAGTATTTAGATCAATTTCTATTAAAGCATTTTTATCTGTTTTAATGAAACTAAATGAGTGAAAAATATATAATACTTTTTTAATCACTAGAATTAAGATTTAAACTACAGTGTTGTGGATCTTGAAAAAATATAAATGATTCATTTACTAAGTTTATATTTGAGATATTAATTACTAGAGCTGTATCAATGCTATTCCCCTAGCTAGCTTTCTATATCATCTACACTCTTTTTTCAACATATTGGATTTTTTTCTTTCATTATAAGGTCTACTACGTGCACGAATTGCATTGCAGAATAATTCTTTGACTTTTTAAAGCTCATGAAAATATTGTTCTTTCTTTCGCTTGGGCATCCAAATAGTATTTTGTCAGAAAATGACAAGTTTAGACTATTAAGTTCATCAAGCAATTTATAATGATATTTGTCTTTGATTACAACAGTTGTGTGGTGTTTTGTATTGTGCTGGAGAAAATTAATATTCCGTTCGGAATGGAACGTTTTACGCTGATGTGCAGTTTTAAAACTTTTCAAAAATAAGCATTACTATAATGCATTATATGTACATGACTTACTAAACTTACTTACAAAATACACCCCGCAAATTTCAAAATTTATCAATCAGCGCTTAGCAATTTTTATTCAGTATGTGGGTTTCCCTTTTTGTGCGGTAATACGCACTTGATTGAGTTATTTCTTCCTTTCTACGGACAATTTTAAACAACTTTTCCCATTCGAGATATCGTTAGATTGTAATTTCCCTTTTTTATACATGCAATCAGTGCTAAATTTCATTACCTTAGAAGTTTTATAATTATAGTATTTTGCTCAACCGCATAAGGTACGTTTTGTTTATTCGTAAAGTCAACAACATTATATATGAATTTATGAGAAATGAAATGGAACAATGCAATTTTACATACGTATGACAAACAGAATATTTAAAACTAGAATTAAAGAACATATAGCAAGTAAAGAATACAACAAGAGAACTACAGCTTTCGCCAGATTATATAGCAAAAATCTTTAACGATTGATTTAAAAAATAACATTATAATTTATTCATCAAAATTTTATATACCATCCATCGTTCAGGATTCATGCGAGATCTTTTTACGCAGTGAGAATATATATATTCATTGATTCAGCCTCTATTAAGATACCTAAAATCGTGAAAGAGAATCTGTGAGGAATAAGAAACAACAGTAAAAAATAATTTACGTTCACAAATATCCATTTTTATTTTATATTATTTTATGTTTAAAGTTGTTTTTCATTACACAAGGTGAATCTAAACTCTTGGGTAAAACTTTAAGAGGTGATAATATACGTCAAGACAAACAATATTAAATAGGAAACTAAGGGTCTCAAACGTGTTCCGAAGGAGATAGGCGCCATTAAAATTTAAGGTCCAAAATTTCAAATCATTGTAAAAAACGGAAAAAATGTGTCGATTCGTTTACGGTTTTCACTAAACTATTCTTTATATCAGCATTTTCTTGAAAATAAAGATAAATTAAAAAAAAATGCCAATAGAGGGCGTTTAAGACGTCGGAGTAACGAACAACTTTTCTTTACCATTATTTTTATATCTCATTAAAGGCTTTCAAAAGCTTAGACTTAAATATTGAGTTAAAAATCTGAATCGTTGGGAGTGGCTAAGTAGTGCAAACTGATCTTTGTTCAGGAGAGGGAGGTGGTGTTTCAAATTTCAACTCCTGAACACAATTCAGTTTGCGCTACTTAGCCATTCCCAACGATTCAGATTTTGAGCTAAAAATTAAAGTTTAAGTCTAAGCGTTTGAAAGCGTTTAATGAGATGCAAAAAATAACGGTAAAAAGCAGTTGTTCGTAACTCCAAAACCTAAAGCGTCCTCTATTGGGAATTTTGGAAATTTATCTTTAATTTTATTTTCAAGAAAATGCAGACACAACGAATAGTTTTAGCGAAAACCGCAAACGAATCGACACAATTTTTCCGTTTTTTATAATTATTTGAAATTTTGGAACCTAAACTTTAATGCCGCCTATCTCCTTCGGAAGACTTTTCTGACACCTAGTTTCCTATTTAATACTGTTTGCCTTAATGTGTACTATCACCCTTTAAAGTATTGATCAAGATTTTAGATTCATCCTGTATATGTTCTTACCAATTCCTTGTTTCTAATTTCTTTTTGCGAAAATATTTGCATCAACAAATGTCTTGAGAATGTCGTCTTCTGAGCAAAGAAACACATGATGATCTGAATTAAGATATTTACATGTCTTTTAAGTGTATTTTTTATCACTTTTAGCAATTATTAGCTTAGTTTGGTTTTATAATCTAAATATCGATGGTATATATTTTGTAAAGATATACTTTAAAAATTAATATTTAATTAAAATATTTTCGAAAATTTAAACTTTCTTTAAAAAGTTTTTTTTTTTCCACTGAATTGTTTGTTCTAACATTTGCATTTAATAAAAATCTGGAAAATGGCATGATTTTATGATGAATGATGACAATATAGAGATGACTGTTAGTAAAATGTTCCTATAAAAGAAAGTTTCATTTAATTTTTTAAAAAGTACAGTCGTGGAAAAAAAGGGAAGCACCTCATACTAACTCTGCAACTAATTATAATAGAAAACAGTTTTTGATACGAATCAACTGGAAATAAAGTCTACTTTTAAATAATGCAAATAAACTTTTGCCTATGAAGCCATCTGCATATTCAAATTAGACCAAATTTTGTTTTTTCCAATGACGAAACCGAATTTTGACAATATATTTAAATCTCGTGTTCAAACTATGCCTAGAAACGAAACCTCAAGTTAATTCAATGATTTGAATTATAAACATTCAAAATTTAGTTATTCTAATATTAAATTAACTGTTCATATATTTATTAATATCTCCTTAAAATAAAATCTAATGTGATAATTTTGCGTATGGTTGTAATACTAAAAACCCATACATAAATACATCCAATTTGTAATTTCAAAAAATGTTATAATACGAATTATGAATTATGAAATTAATATTCTATAAAAATATGAATTGCAACCTAATTTTTTATATATATTTATATTTATTACCTCCTGCGCTATGCAATTTCCCAGTTTCAAATTTTCCTTACAAGTACTTATAAAATTATCATCAACAAATTGCAAAATGATGGTTGAAATCATGGGCTGAAAAGCATAATTTGAAAAAAATATATTTTACTCCTTTTATTGAAATATTTGGGCTAGCAATTGTGGAAACCAATTAAGTTTGTAAAATTGTCATATTGGCAAGACATAATACACCAATAGAAGTGATATTGGTACGAAAAAAATTGAAGACGTACATTCAATAGCAGTGACTTCTTAGTTACTGGCCTTGCGATTCTTATACTTTCCAGATCGTGTAAAATATTTATTTCCTTAACATAATATTTACCTTTATTAAAGAAAAAAAAAAGATTTAATAATCAAAACACTTTTTATTAAGGAGTTGCTAACAGAGATTTAACTACTTAAATCCTATAGCAAAATGTTTTATGCAATTCAGCGAAATAAACACAACTTCCGTGTATTTAATATTACATTAATTTTTTTATAAGAACACATCAAATGAAGAGAAGATCGTGTAAAATGTTTCTTTTCTTAACACAATATTTACCTTTATTAAAGAAAAAAAAAAAAAGCTTTAACAATCAAATTATTTTTTATTAAGGAATTGCTTACAGAGATTTGACGACTTAAAACATATGTCGATCTGAATAAATATAACTTATACAAAAAAAAAAAAAAAAAAAAAAAAAAAAAACTTACTGACCTTGTTATTCTTACACTCTCAAAAATAATTTACTTCAAAATGAGAACTTCCATGTGCTCGTATTTTTTTAAGTACAATTGTTTCAAAAAGAAGTATATTGTTAAATATAATCTACTTAAAATCGAGCATTTCTATGTACTCGTATTTTTTTAGTACAATTGCTTCAAAAAGGAGCATTAATCTACTTAAAAATGAAAATTTCTTTGTACTCGATTTTTTAAGTACAATTAATTCAGAAACGAGTACATGATATTTTGGAGTTATGTATACTTACACTTGATTTATAAATGAATGCAGAAATGAATACACATATTTTGTCTTAATATTCATGTTTAAATCCATCCTATGTGCTCAAAAATATGAGTTTTCTGATAAACCCTTTTCTTATACCGAATTGACAGTAGAGATTTCCAAGCTTTTATTTAAAGATATGTCTATCTTCGTTATATTTTTTTAATTTATAATACACACTCTTCAAATTTATTTAGAATTTCATTAGAATTGTAAAGATGAAAATTTAGTTTAAAAATTGTTTTATTAGAAATTAGAACATTTAAGAAAGGGAAAATTCATCTCTGCTGTTAGCGATCTTCCGTGGCTGATTGATAAAAGGTGTCATTTGGACACAGCTGGTAACTGTTCTTTTAGCAGAGTCAGTACAATAGTAATCTCCCACCTAGAGGACTCGGGTTCAAATCACGGGGCGGCTCATACACAAAATACCAAGAATTAAAATAGTAAATTCGTTGTTCTATACTTCAAAAAGTGTAGTTCTTCGCAATTAAAAATGGTGATTTGTCTGTTCTTTGTAATTTCGCTTTTTTTTCTTATAGTGTATGTGCGTTTCTATACATGCTTATTTTCGAGTCCCTGTATGTACTCAAAAAATGAGTACATGCGTTTTTCAAATTTAAGAATTAAGTACTCGGAGCTATTTTAAGATCGGGAAGTGCTCAATAATTAGTACAATTTACTTATTTTTAACAATAGCGTTTTAACAGTGTATATTTTCCAGATCGTGTAAAATGTTTCTTCGAAAACTGTTACTAGCATATTAAGTTTCTGTGCTTCAGCATTTTAATTTAAAACATTATAACACTGCTAATTTTCTTCTCTTCATTTGATGTGTTCTCATTAAAAAAAATAATGCAATCAGTAGTAATGCAATCCAAGTCGGTATCAAGTGGATGACAAATCATCGTAGAACATGGGGTCACAAACAACTCATTCAGTCACACATACAGTGTGTTTCACCCTAACTGAACTCGGTTTGACCGTAATAATTAAATATATATATATATATATATAAATACTGCAGTAAAAGTGTAACGATATGTGCCTCGTTCGGTATGAAAGTTGAAAACATCAGGAAAATTTCAGAAAAAAACAGTGTGTTTACGGAATCAATGATACCATATGTACTAGTAATCTTAGTGTAAAATATGAAGCGTAATGTGCATATCGCTGGCGAGTATAATGAAACTTTTTGCATGATATTACATTTACAAGAAAAGTGAGCATGTCTATTAAAAGTTTCATTATAATATACTTCAGTTTTCTGAAAGTTATCACCGGCAACCCAAGTTGAGATAGATAACACACTGTATTTTTGATTAAATAGGTGGTTTGCGACACGAAGTTCCACTGCAATTTTTAGTTCTCTTGATGCTTACTATCACGAATGTGAGTTTGTCGCCGGAATACAGCTGCACCCTGTATACCATAAAATCCGTATATATCATAAAATGTTTTATAATATCTCTATGAATTACTATTCAAATTTAATTTTATGAAATTATCAAGCAATCTTGACTGCTGGACAACGCCCACGTACGATGCGTACTTGATAGAAACCACTGAAACTAGAGTAAGTTCCGCTCACGACGTAGTCAAGGGGTTTTAATAAAGGAAATTGCTGGGATTCAAATGCTTCATATGAAATTCTTGCTATTAAAGAATACAGTATATGACAGTACTGCTGCGTGAAAATTTATGATAGATTTTGTACTCTATTGAATTGTATATGTGTTTGGCTTCCATTAGATCTGAAGTTTTAACATACGTCATTACTTATTTATGTTTTCTGTAAAGATTATGTCTCTTTATTAGAACGTTGTTTGACGCATATGCTTCTTCTATCATGTTTAATTTTTCAGCATTAGAAAATTTCATGTTTAACGATCTTTAATTTCATGGTGAAACAATTTTAAATTATTCATATTATATTTGTCTTAAATGCAGTGTTAAGGCTTCAGACAGCGTCATTGAACATGCACATTGTATTCTTAAAAACGGAGAGAAACAGCAAGTTAATTCGAAAGATAACAAACAGTTAATTTATTCAATTTTTAAGTTAATATTTTCATTTGCATAAAATTGCTATTTTAGTGGCTCGAGCGTTCTTTCATCTTCTGATTAGAAGATGAAATCCAGAGGTAATTCGAAGGAAATTTTCACTATGTATGAAATGACCTGTAAAACAGTCTTTGCATGGGTTTAAATGTGTGTGTGTAATTCTAGTGAAATTTTTCAAAATTAGAATAATTTTTTTGTAAACTATATTTTAAAAAGTAGCTCTGATAAAGACTGAAACTGCCATTTTGTATGTTTTTAGTGAAACTTTAAAGTTTCTAAAGTGTTGTATCATTTAACAATGTATATGTTTTTTACGACATTTTATTTATTTAAAATACTGCTTATATTTTAAAGTAGAATACAATAAAAATATTTCTAAGCAATGCAAAGAGGCTATTATATTAACAAAAATGCTATTCTTTATATTATATAAATATTGTTATTGAACTACTAAAATATAATTTTATATTTGGTTAATACAAATCTATCTGTTTTAAGTAACTTTGCTCTACACTATCATTAAACTTGCATATATTTCGGCGTACTCGAAATTTCGTTGGCTTATGTAAATAGTTTCATTTGGAAGGATTGTGGGAACTCATGAATGTATTCTGAAGAGATTTAGGAGATCAAACTTATTTTGACAATTTAAGCCTAATGGATTTATTTAGAAATTTCATTATAGAGTTTCAAATCTATTACCAAAAATCAAACGGTTTATATTCAGAATGTTTGGAGATTAGTTTAATGGGATTTATGAATGTAAAATTTTCAATATAACATCCAATGAATGTTAGCAAAATTTGTCTGTAATCAGTAATCGTATTCTATCAACTAGAAGTACTTTTTATTTCGTAACATACAGACCATTCCTTCTCATATATGCTAAATATGTATAAAAGTTTTCTCGTAATTCTAGTCATATTAAAATGCTTGATTTTTTAATTTATCTTTTGTGCTTTTTGTGATAACCCCATTTTATTGGATGAGTATAATCATAATCTCTGATTTTATCAAAGAAAGCTTTAAAAAACCGTATAAAATTTATTTATGTATAAACACATTTTTGTTATTGTTCAGTTTATATTGTCCTGTTTATACTTTTCTTTTCATATTTATGTTACCAATATTGCAATGCAAAATGACTCACCATCAGATATTGTTTTTTACTTAGAAATGAATGAAATACATAGCAGCGATTCAGACTTATTCTTTATTCTGAGTGCATGTTTTAAGAATCGATAATCAGAGAAATTTGTAATTTAAGATTTTTTTTCTTCATCATCACTATTTAACTAAATGGTTTCTGTAAATATTCATTACAAATAAACTCTGTACAGTCTCCTAATATTGAGAAATCCTGTCCTATAGCTAAAAAATTTGCGTTTCACTTTTAAACAATAGCTTTTTATGATGAAGTTATCAGAAAAGTTAAGAGATCTGTGCACAAAAAAGAACATCTAAAAGTTTGCACTATTTATACTTCTGCATCGGCAGGAAATACAGTCACACTCGATTACGATGCTGACGGTTAATACAAGGACAAGCTTAAAATGCAAATTTTTCCATCCCTTGAAAATAGCCCATAAGACTAATGAAAAAGTATCACGTTTAATTCGAGAACGGTTACTAAGCGACCCAGCTTAATACGTGATAAAATTTCCATACCTTGTATTAAAAAACTCGCTTAATATGTGAATTTATGGTCTAAGATACGAATTTCATCTCTCTTTTTCAGTGTAGCTGATTTAGTGGGATTTTTTATTGAGATAAATACCATTTTTTCGAACACTAATAATCGTGTTATTTCATGACATATTATAAAGGCGAATATTACTAACCTTAAATTGTGATACATTTTTTAATAAAAAATATCACGCTATATTAGCAACATTAAAACTCTTCTTTGATTCACGTCCTAATATTCTTTGTCTGTCGCTTAATGTATGTTTTTACTGCAGTAACTGCAGTACAGATGAATTTTATTCATGAACTTATTGACATGTAAGATGATGTACTTATTGAACCTTCTTTGCGCTGCGTACGGTGTTAATTTACGGTGTTGATTCTTTCTTTTGATTGTATTTGTAGAATTTACTAAATAAAGAAGGTCTAGTAGTGTGTTCTTTAAAACGCATTTGAAGAGAAAGGGAAACGTTATTTCGCTTTCATTTTTTTATTAATTTTATTAATTTCTACTGATTTCGGATTGCTTGTGTTTTATTTATGTATGGCCGGTGAGTTTCGTAAAATCAAGTCTTATCTTAATGAGTTGTAGAGTTTATACAAACAAAGAAAATACATCAAGAAAAAATATAAATCTTACGAATCTCTTTTAAAAAATACTAACAGAATTGCTAGTTTAATGAATAAGATAACTTTACACAAGGATATTATTAGGAATTATTTTTTAATTAAGACCTTAAAAAAGCTATATATATGTGTTAATACAAAATTAAAGGAAAAATACGAAATCGTAAAATTTCAGATTTAAGTATTTTCTGTCATGTGTTCCGGAATCAAATTAAAAATACAAATAAATCTCCCACATTCATTGTTGCGGTGGCAAGATTTCGAAACATTTAAATGACAAAATATGCATTTTTTTATTTTATCAAAATAGGATTTCAATTAACTGTAAGATAACTACATATCTCTCTATTCTAAAAAATTAACTAACGCAGTCACCACCATTGTAAATTATTTTTTTATGGCTGGGGGTTTTCTTTGTTAATATTAAGAAAACAAATCCATACAAAAGTATAATGTTTGAGAAACACGTTCATGCAGACAGTTTTTAAATGGAAGAACTATTTTAAGAGATATTCAATGTTAAAATTTATCAAAATCGTACCATTAAAAAGTGTTATAGAAGCAAAACTATACGTAGGAAATTAATGATATTTTTCTAAGGACAATACACTGTACGCTCCCGGTGTACAGACTGCATTTATTATTTTTTTGACTAATTTTTCGATGGCTTATTTCCATTTTAAATTAAATTTTTAGCATTTCGAGAGATATTTTTTTACATTTTTTAGAAAAGGTTATTATTTTAATTTTTTGCCAATTTTAAAACAGCGCAAAGAATAATATTTCATTCAAATAAACATAATATTTACACATGACTATTATAAACAGAGAAATGTAATTAGCATTAAGTGGTTACCTATTAAAAGTAGGAAAGTATTGAAAATTATATTTACAACATCACAAACATTATATTTACACGTGGGTTTTGAAAGAAAGTTTTTTTGTAAAAATAATAAGCACATTAATATGCGTTAAAATCCGCAAAATTAGGAAATCAAGTCTTACCTTAATGAGTTGTAGAGTTTATACAAACTGTCTAAGAAAATTCTTCAGGGTAAAATATAAATCTTACGAATCTCTTCTAAAAAATACTAACAAAATTGCTAGATTAATCAATAAGATAACTTTGCACAAGGACATTATTAGGAATTATTTTTAAATTAAAACCTTAAAAAAGCTATATATATGTGTTAATACAAAATTAAGGGAGAAATATAAAATCATGAAATTTCAGATTTAAGTATTTTCTGCCATGTGTTCCGGAATCAAATTAAAAAATACAAATAAATCTCCCACATTCATTGTTTTGGAGGCAAGATGTCGAAACATTTATATGACAAAATATGCATTTAAAAAAATCGAAATAGGATTTCAATTAACTGTAAGATAACTAAATTTAAGTATTTACACTAACTAAATTTAAGTATTTACACGACGCATTTATTTTACATTTCTAGATGATATTTTAAGAGTTTTTAACTAATTCAAAGTCAGCGCATATAAAAATATTTCTTTTCTAGCAACACAAGTATTTACACGAGAATTTTAAAAGAGAGAGAAATTTTTAAAGTAATAAATATATTAATATGCGTTAAAAACCGTAAATGGAGGATGTTACGGAATATTTAAAATGACAAAATAATAATATTTCCAATCAGTTTAAATTTAAATATATATTTACACGACACATTTATTTCACATTTCTAGATTATATTTTAAACTATTGTTGCCAGTTCTAAGGCAGCGCAAATAAAAATATTTCCTTTCTAGCGACAAAAGTATTTCCACGTGAATATTAAAAAGACAAAATAAACTTTAAAATAACAAATTTAATATGCTTTAAAACCAGTAAGTAGGCGATATTACGTCTTATTTAAGATGTCGAAATAATAATATTTAAAACAGATTAAATTTAAAAATATACTTACACTAGACATTTATTTCATATTTTGAGATGATCTTTTAACTATTTTTGTGAGTTCTAAGGCAGCGCAAATAATACATCCTTTCTAATAACAAAAGTATTTTTACGTGAATATATGTATATATATATATATATAAATGTGAATTCAAACGTATTTTCTATCTTCAAATGTTTAACTTTTCTTATTTAATCAAAGATGGACACAAACATTGGATCTTGTAACAGCAGCTGATTCAGCCTTAGAATTCCCCATTCAAAGGGAAATGAATGGAAACGGAATATAGCAACTCTTTTATTATTATTATTATTATTATAACTCAGCTTCAGTAATCTTTTTAAAGCCGGTCAAGTTAGCGTATTTTTAGAGTTTGCTGTGTCTGAAATGGGTTGGCGACCGTAGCTTGTAGGCGCAGAGCTCCGTAGTATTTAAAAATTAAATTACAGTAGATTGCCGATTATCCGACGTGCTCAATATCGAAATTGAATCATTTAATCAAAGTCTGGAAAATTTTATAGAAGTCCATGAGTTCATTGAAAAAGTTTGAAGTATGCATTAATCGTGCCTTTATACTTTGTTTAATCGTGAGAGTGGAAGCACTATTCCAGTCTCACGATTAATGATTAACGCACGTGAATGTTTAAAGTTACAATTTTCCCACTTTTAAATGAAAGACAGAAATATATTTTTTTTAATTTCTACATTTCAGATGGTTACAACTTCCCAGCAAATACAGAGCTATCTGTAAGCAATCCGACGACAGCCCATTGCCGTTATCCGCGATATTGGCACGATGCCGGCTGCGGCTAAGGGTTCCAAAACTTCTTTGATACGCCGCTCGAATGAGGCCAATAGTCGGTCAGATATCGCCAATACCAATCGCATTGTCAGCATGATACTCTGCAGACTGCACACCGACAGTTATCTACACACTTTCCGAATATGGTCCGCTATCGGCATCGTCTATAGTGGCGAAATATCGTGCCGACCGTAAGCCGGTAGTTGTCTGCACACCTACCGAATATGGTCCTGTATCGGCAAAGCCGGCAGTGATACTGTGCAATCGTTTACCCATTACTATCCCTACTATTGTCGAATAAGTTCCGATATCGGCAAGCATTAAATATCGAAAGTACCCTTTTTTCACGGGCGCTAGCAGAAAGGACGGGCACATTAAAATGCCGAAAGTACCCTTTTTTCACGGGCGCTAGCAGCAGGGGCGGGGAGATTAAAATGCCCAAAGTACCCTTTTTTTCACGGGCGCTAGCAGCAGGGGCGGGGAGCATATCCCCGCTTAATTTTAATTAAATTTTCCTGTAACTTACAGTATTTTGAGACATTTTTAATCACCATCTTGATTTAAAAATATCTCAATCTTTATTTCCCTATACTAAATATTACATTTTCTTCTCATGGGCGCTAGCAGAAGAGAAGCTGTGTGTATGGGGGCGGGGGGGGGGGGGGGGTGAGGAGATACCCCACTTTATTTTTATTAATTTTTCTTTTTTTAAAGTATCAGAAACATTTGTGCTTTTTAATGTCATGATTGACTTTGTAAAAAGAAAGCAGTGAACTCAATTACGAATACCTTTTGCTAAAAGTGGTAAAAATTAATATATATATTTATTTCCACATACATTACAAAAGGAGTTTCATATTTGTTAACGGCAAGCGTGGAAAATAACGCCTGCAATTACAATGCATCTTTCAAGGAAAATATCGCATTTTATGCATTTTACAATGTTTCATGCATTTAAAATTTTGATTGAAAATTTTTAATATATCCAACTGAAAAATACTGATAAATGAATAATAGCAATAGCTTTAAGTTTTATTTTAACTAAATTAATGTGTTTTTAAATTATTTCACTGTTTGTTGTAATGAAAACATTTCCACAGTATTTATTGACCAAATAACATATATAATGAGAATTACATCATATATGTAAAAGTGTTTTGGAATGACTGCCAGTAATCTTTAGTGAAAATTATATTTAAAAAATTCATTATTCTACGGACAAACTTTATTTCATAAGACGTCGTAGCTACTGTCATTGACAAAACTGATACTTTTGTATTTTAACAGTATTAAAGGTGATCTGCAATCAAAGAATTGCACTCATATAGCAAATTTGTTATGATTGTACTCAGGGTTCGTTGATATATATCAATGGATATATATCATGATATATATCTTGATATATATCCGATATTTATTTTTAAAATATCAAGATTTCTGATATTTTCGATATTTTCAAATTCTCGACATTTATTTTCAAAATATCAAGATGTTTGATATTTTGTATATTTGATATTTATTTTCAAAATATCACCGTGCAAGTAAATTTTGATATTTCTCACATTCAAAGCAAGTGTAAATGAAATTTCCACCTGTTATTGACTGTGTCATTCTGTAGATTATGAACTTTTGCCTCTGGCAGTGACTTTTTTAGGAAAAGAAGAAAACTAATCTTTTCCAAGCTTTATGTTTAAAACTTTTATTTTTAAATGTAGAACTAATAATTATGTTAGACAGTTAATTCAGAACAGCCATTGGAAGATAAAATGTAATTCTGATAATCATTTATATACAGCCAGGGTTCGTTGATATATATCCAGTATTTATTTTCAAAATATCAAGATTTTTGATATTTTCATATTACTTGATATTTATTTTCAATATATCAAGATGTTTCATATTTTCTGCATTTGATATTTATTTTCATAATAGTAATTCGTAATATTAGTATAATTAGTAGTTAATTTAATTTATTTAATAATAGTAGTTAATTCGTAATATTTCAGTGTAAATGAAATAAATTTTCAACTGTTATTGACTGTGAATCTGTAGATAAAAAACTTATCTCTTCTGGATGTGACTTTTTTTAGCCAAAAAAGAAAACAAATATATTTTTCAAACTTTAGATTTGAAACATTTTTTTTTAAATGTTGAACTAATAATTATGTGGGACATAATTAATTCAGAACAACCATTGAAAGATAAACTGACTAATTTAAATAAACAATTATATACAGCTTCATTAGAAAAGAATATTTTCTCAAGTTTTGGTTCAGTTGAATTTGAACTATACAGCATGTTAGGAAATATGAAATAAAACATTTTATACTTACATTTATGTTAAAATTTTGTTTTAAAAATATCTGATTTTTTTGTACTTGATCTTGATACTGAATCCTATAGTTAGTTTTTTTTATAAGTATATAAATCAAATTGTTACTGTTTTCAATTATTTCATCTTCAATTTTGTTCTAAGTGAAAAAAAAAAAAAAAAAAAAAAAGAAAGAAAGAAAGAAAGAAAATGCATTTTTAGAATATTCTTTAAGTTTTCATGTTAAGTGTAATATATTTTAGTTTCTAATCTATATTAGGCTCAAAAACATTTATTATCAGCGGTAAGTTGGCTGCTTTGAAAATATCGGATATATATCGAAAATATAGGATATATATCAAAATATCGGATATTTTTGATATTTTCGAAAATATCATGATATTTACGAACCCTGATTGTACTTCATTAGTTCTAATTTTCTGAGACAGATTGAAACATCTTCATTTTTTTCACACTAAAAATCTCTTGAAAAATCCTTTCGCAATAAATCGAATTACACATAAAGCTTGGTTTTATTTTATTTTCGTAACTTAGTAAATTAAAATATCTTATATTTGCTAAATATTGCATGGGGTAAGTGACATATAATCATTTATAATAATGCCAAATGCGTTTACTCATAAGAAAACTTTCTAAATTTCAAATATTTTACAGCTGAAAAGTTTTTGGAACAACTCTTTTTAAAATTTTGTCAAGTATGCTACCTGGGATATTATCGACGCATACATACATGCAAGCATATATATCCATTGATTTATTCATATATACATTATTTACTCGTGTATAACGCGCACTTTTATTAAAAATTTTAGGGCAAAATCCCTAGGTGCTATTTTACACGGAATATTTTTTTACCGCTGGATGTAATCACACGATATACATATGAATCAAGAAATATATTCAAAGAAGAAATTAAAACTGGAAAAATCTTACTTAATATACGTATTGGTGTTTCACATCTTGCACTTTTTTATACAAAAGGCTACTAATGCTAATTAACGTTAATTATTATTTAAACTCTAATTAGCAATTCTCGCTGTCGCTACTGCTGATGTCCTCGTCATCACTTGCACAGTCAATATCCCTGTAAATCATATCGTCTTCATTTCCATCAATCTGATTGGCAATTACAGTCACTTTGGAGCTCTTTATTATAATCTTGGCTGAGTTGGAATTCCAAGCTTCTCATATCCACTCACATACAGTTATGGGTGACGCACGCTTCATTCTCCCACTTGGAGTGTAGTTGCGATCTGTTGTTGTCGTCCACTGATTGTAGCCGTGGCGAAATGCAACCTTAAATGGTCGGTTGATGACATCTAACATCTGCATCGCATTCTTTATCCCACCTGGTATCCCAACCAAATCACTCGTGCGACAAATTTTTGCATTTACTCCAGGCGTCGTGTATACACAGAAGTTATCCAGAACCAGCATCGATAGCTGAAGTAAATCACATAGTCGACGTTCCCTGCAACGTTAATACAATATTTCATCAGATCATTTTTCATCCACCCTTTTTCCTCTGCACTTATGAGTATTACGACAGGAAAAGATTCTTTTACGATAGTTTTACGCTTAAAAATCACATATGGTGTCAACTTGCGGCCGTCAGCTTCAATGAAAAGCATAAGGGTTCATCCTTGTTTGTCTGCGCCTTTTGTGCGTGCTTGAACGCTTCTATCTTCAACGGGATGAATGGTTATGGCTTCTGGATAACAAATCACCGTAGAGTTTTAACGGAGTTATTTTTTTTTTAAACTTTATTTCCTGAATTTCATTTAGTCATTCATTCACTTGCATGTCAAATTTATGGTGCGCGTTATATTCGAGAAAAAAAATCGACATTTTTTTCTTATTTATATCACATATAAACAAATATGCACATCATATTTATATCTTATTTGTTTTCTTATATATATATATGTGTGTGTGTGTACTGTACATATACAGTGTTTCAGTCACAATAATTCAATAACTATATTATTTTTACTATCTATTCAAATAAAAGTTAATTTCAGTTTTAAAAGATATAAAAAAAAATCTCATAATTCCTATGGTTTTCACTTTTATCCCTTTCATCCACAAAATGAGAAATTTTGTTGCCATCATTAAAGAAATGCCATAAAAAATTACAAAAACTTATTATCTCGAAAACTAATGGAAATTTGTAAATTCTAACACCAATTTTGACATCGCCAGATCCGTGCCGAAAAATGGACACTCACTTTTTAATATAATATTTTAATGAAATATTAATTTCGTTATGAAAAATTAACCAGAGACAAATGCTGAACTATTCATATTGTTTTTAGGTGCAAATGGGTTTTCTCGTAAAGACGTTTACACTAGATGCAGGTAGATTAGAAAAATGCATGCTTGGGCATTATTTTAAACGCCATCATAAATCAGTCAATTATGATACAGTTTTGAAACGAATTGCATTTGAATGTAGATGTGTATTCCTGTATGACATTAAAAAAGGAGAATATGTGATGTTTTGTTAAAAAAAAAATAATAATAATAGTAAAAATAGCAAAACCGAAATTTCATCATCAAATGTTGCCATTCGCAAAATGACGTCACAGTTACGCACGGTCAAGTTTGCCCATTATAATCTATATAGTTGCAAAATTAGTTATAAGTAGTGAATTTCAGAGGCGATGTATAACATTACATAAACAAAATAAGCGCAATAGGAGAACAGTAAATTAATTTGTTTTTTTAAGAAATTTTCCAAACATAAAATTAATTTCAATTTATGTTATTTAAATAAATATTGAAGTATAAATATTTTGCAAAATTTATCGCCTTATGATAATTAACGATCACATGTTAAAGCAACCTTATAAAATATACACATCCTAACTATACAAATCTGACAATCCGATATTTGACTTTTAGTAGTATCATTAAATTGAATCACTAAGGGATTGATTTTACATTAAACGTGGAATATCTTAGAGTAACCTCTATTATTCCTTATGAAAGTTAAAGGCAATCTTAATTAAAGTAAGATGAAGCTGAAATATACTCCAAACGTATATTATTTCATTATCTAGGGCATGTATGTTCAGCATACTGTCGATAAATAGAAACATAATGACATATATTTTAAGATTTACTGCTCAGAGTATGCACTGAATACCGTCTCTGCGGATTTGAAACTAACGGGGCAATATATCATTTTAGAATTATTCTTAAGTACTTAATGTCAGATAAATTTCTGCCTAAGCAAACAGAATATGATTTGATGTCCAGCTCATTTTATCAATAGTTAGGCTCGATTCCTCTATATTGTTTTTTTTTTTCTTTATCTGAAAACGTATTCCTATAAATATCGACCATAACAATTTAATTTAGAAAAAAAAAAAAAAAAAAAAAAAAACCTAGCATTTAGAGATTGCGGTTGATAAATAAATAAGAAAATGTGGTCAATCTAATTTGAAGGTAGTAATCCTAAGATAATTATAAAAATATCAAATAAGTAGTCATTATGCCCGATTAATTGATATTTTTGTAACTTTTCAACTTTTATTTGGGTCTTACTTTTCATGTGCCTATATGTGCGTGTAGGTTTATTTTATTATTTCACCGAACAGGACATTTTTCGTTCAATAAAAAGTTTAACATGCCATTGAACGTAGCAAAAATTAATATTTTAAATTAATTTTTGGAATTATATAGAGTATGAAAGAATTGTTTTGTGTTTACACGCTATTATTATCCAAAACCGGTCTTTAAAGTTATTTAATTTTTGATTCTTTTTATTTGTAGTATAGTGGATAGTATTGTTCTAATGATACTAAGAGATATAAAAATACATTTACATTTAATGTTTTAAATATTGGTACAAATTAAGGGTACGTGAAACATAAAACTGTTAAAATGTTTGAGTTTTTATGAACGGTCTAAAAAATAGAGCTAAATGATTATGGTGCGAAATGCTTATGGACCTGAAAGATTATGGTACTGGAAGGTTTTTAAATAATATATTTTAAGCACCGTGGTTGTGTATATATATATATATATATATATCATTGCCTTTTATTTCCAGATGTGTTTTTTATGCCTTGGTACACGTTTCTAGAATTCTTTTACAGGTAAACAGTTAAAAATTTTCAAAATTGTGTAACTAACTTGTTTCTTAAACAATATCTAACATTGGAGGTCTGAGTGCAATTTTTTTTAAAATAATGAAAAACATGTTCATAAAATTTTGAGTTTTGTAGTAAACTATTGTTATTTTTATTTATTTTTTAATCTGAAATGAAAATTGATTCTTATTATTCTCAAACAGTATGTTTTCTGACACCACAACAAATCTTAAAGTGATATATTCAACAACTTCTTTAGAAAAGTGTACCGAACACGCATATGTTTAAAAATAAGTATGAAAAAATTAATTTGTTCTTAAAAACTAATTTATGCACGAAATTAATTTCGTTTTATTTATATATGGGCTATAATGTAAATATTTATAGTAATTTTTTTTTTCTATCTCTATTTTTAAGCAAAATACACCATGTTATAAATTTCTCAAAAACTGCTTCATTTTACTTGTCGAGATGTTCCTTGAACCCTTAAGTGCAAAATCGTTCTATAAAATATATGATATTGCAATTATGAAGAAAAATCTTCTTTTAATGTGTAATGCCTAAAATTTTGACCTTTACAGAGAAAATTATGAATAAATCATAATGAAAATTTAATAGAGTAATTTACTAAAATGTCTTTCAATTCTGGCATTTATGCTTGAAACTTATATTCTAATTATTTTATAAATGTACTAACCGCTTCCGCAAATGTTGGTATACTTAACAAAATAACTATTTTGTTCCTTTAAATACATTATGGATGGCTGTTTCATCATACCAGGTAAACAAGGCCATCTGAGAAAAATAAGCACCTGGTACACTAAATTGATCGTATCCAATTTCGTGGAAAATTTCTCCCCCAACTAAAGACCTGTCAGAAAGAGCACGCCCTCAGGTACTGATGATGAGTGAAAGTTCTGTGACATAAACACGATGCCAACAGTAGCGCAATGTTCCTGCATTTAAAGAAAAAAAGGTAAATGTTCAGTAAACTATATCATATCTTTCTTAGTGTTTACGAAAATGTACTATAAAATATTTCGACTTACAAAATATACCAAAAATTGTTTCTTTATTTTTACTACTCTCTACTTAAAACCTCGAAATTTTATTTGCTTCTGAGGATTTTAAAACCAAGGAAAGACTTGTTATTATCGGGTAATTCGGAAGTAAATATATTATGTTTTCTTAAACTTTAAGATTGTTAAAAGTTTTAAAAAAATTAAATAAAAGATCAATGTAGTATCGAACTTCATGAGTATTCATCGCACCTGGTACTTTTACCATATTTTTATTGTTATAAATGGTACACTACGTTAAAGTATTTACAATGCATATACTCTATATTATAGTACGCTTGATACATTATTAAACTTTTATTTTTTGAAAAAATTTAGAAGTCATTCTGTGGAATATATTTCAGAAATACTTTTCAAATGACAGACGTTAATAAAATTTATTCTATCATTTATACAACTAAATATAAAACTACTGAAAATTAGATAGTTTAAAAAATTTAATTACTTATTTCTTACTAGTCAGATACAATATTATCGTTCAACATAATGTTAAAGAAATGCATCAATTGCATGATAACATGTTATTATGAAATATATTATAATATAATATAATAATATAATTTATGAAATATTTACATGAAATGATAACTGTTTTCTTCCTGCTTATAAAAAATATATTAAAAATTTCAAATATTAACTGCACTGTAAAAAAAAAAAAAAAAAAAAAAAAAAACCCGACAAGTACTGTTCATCTCGCGCACAAACTCGATCACAGTGAATGTGCTGTTTCTTTCGTTGGTTTCCTGACTGTATTAATATGGAAAATACAGTAGTTGCGTAAAATTAACAGCACAATGTGCTGGCAATTTGGACGCCAGCAGTGTGTGCTGTAAAAAAATGCGTCCAAATTGCCAGCACATTGTGCTGTTAATTTTACGCAACTACTGTATTTTCCATGTTAATATAGTCAGGAAACCAAAGAAAGATACAGTACATTTACTATGATCGAGTTTGTTCTGGTAAATTTACAGTGGTTTTTTTACAGTGTGTGTCCTTATGAAAAAAAAAAAAAATAAAAAATAAACTACGCGACTAAAACATTGTAGCAATTTTGTATCACGAAATATTAGTTATGTACCCGGAAATGTTTTTATATTACATTGAAAAATGACAAAAACTAACTTCAAAATAAAATAATGAAATTTTTACAACTATTTCATAGTGTACAGCTTTTATATGTGATTGCTTATTGAAAATAAAATATATAAAGTGACGAGTTTCTTATATTCTGTTAATAGCAATTCACATTAGCCATCTTATGAAAAAAATTTTCTTTTGTAATTATTATGTTTTTTCGTTTTAATATGTGTATTAATTCTGATAGAAAACTTCATATATTATCATTACACAAAAATCAATTGTAGCCAACATATAAAACAAAATGTGAAACTATTTTACAAATAAAATTATTAAATAAATATAGATATCGAATAATTTGTCTACAAGTGATTTTTTTTTTTTTTTATTTGATTCAAAACATGAGTGATTTATAAATACGCGAAGATAAATTTGCAAATAAGTCGAGATATATTATTGTACAATTTAGAATGCTTGTATTTATAATAAAAGAGCTTTTCTGATTTTAAAAAAAAAATCCCAGACACATTTTATATTATATTGTGCACATAAGTGTATAATGGCTTTCTAATTCGAAAACTTTCAAAAAATCGATTTTCATTTTATCATAAGAAAGCCTTACACGCTTTGCTGTGACATCATGAAACTTCACAAGAAGCAGGGAGAACTAAAAAAAAAATCAAATAACTTTAATGTTTCGATTTCTTTGGATGGTTCGATGGCGTGTCACCGGATTTCTCCAATCTAGGGAGCGGTGATTTATCTCCCATACGAATGGTTATTTTGCAGGTTCATTGTATTTTTTTTTTTTTTTTTTTTTTTGAAAAATATGCAAAATCCTTTAAAAATATTATTTTATTATCAGCTGTATGCTACACTTATAAATTTGAGTTGCCTTTTCTTCTGTTTATGCAGCAACGCATTTATGCTGAAAAAAGTCTGCAATGTTTACAGTTTTTAACTCGGGAAAACCAGTCTGGAATTTTCAAAGGTTTATTATGTCATTATAAATAACTTTTGATATTGAGTAATAATAGAATATAACGTTATAGGAATTTTTTTAATTTCGTTATATCAGCTTTCTAAAGCATTTCCTCTGATTCCCCATTATTTAAATAAATTTTTTTATACAATAATTTATAAAATATATGCAATTTTAGATTATTAGAAAAAAAATTTCGTGTGTTTGCACGCATTAAAATATATTTTTATGTAATTTAGAGTACATGCCAAAATCTCGATGTTTCAATTATTACAAAAAGCTGCAAAATATTTTTAAATTAGTTATACGTATTTTTGTACAGTAACAGTCTTCAGCTATTTCAGCCACTCCTACTTACATAAGTTGACGTTTCAGTTGACAGCGCGGATTTTTCTCTCCTACAAAGGGTTATTTTACAGACCGAGTGTACTTTTATTTAAAAAAAATATACAAAACCATTTCAAAATTTATTTTAATATTTCAACATTATACAACATTTATAAATTTGGGTTGCATTTTCTTCTTTTTAAGGAACAACGCTTTTATGTAGAAACTATTCTGCAATGTTTGCAATTTATCCTTATGAAAAACCGTAAGGATTATTATGCCAATAGAAACAACTTCATATACTGAATAATAATAAAAGAATATAAGATTATATGAATTTTAAAGTTTCCTGATGCCTGCTTTTGTAAATGTTTGTTCTAATTTCCGGTTATTTCATTAAATTTTGTTATATTATATTTTATAAAATATATGTATTTATAAATATATATATATATTTAATTTTTGATTTTTAGCAAAAAATGGTGTATTTGCATACGTTAAAACATATCTTTGAGTATTTCTATAATACTCAAAGATACTGGTATTCTATATACCTGTTACATGTCAAAATCTCGATTTTTTAACTAATATAGAAACCTTTATTTGTGGACCTATAAACTGGCTATAGGGTAGAGTAGACATATTTAGACCGCCTCTTTAAATGGACCTCTTTAATTCTGCCGTTAATTACAGATTGAGACGTCATCTACTGCTGAAATCCAACTCCACAGAATGAGGACATTTAAGTTAGTAGAATCATCCGCCTTTCACTTGCTGTTTTCAGTCAATTTGAATATACCTAAAATTAGCTGTTTTGATCTATTTTTTCCTAAGAAAATACTTTAAAACAAAGGTAAGTTGTTACGTTTTCATATGCTTATCTAAATTCATGTGTTTATTGCGTATGTTTTTCACACTTTTTTTTTCACACTTGTTGTATTTGTTTGCATTTGTTTTTGTTCTTAGTCTTGATATTATATGTTTCAAAAAATGGCTCAAATGCCTTAATTGGGCTTATTTTGGTTGCTTAAATTGGACCAATATTACGATCATAAATTTGAAAAGTAAGTAATAAATTTCAACGCCTGTACGCCTTGCATATTTATTATTATTATTATTGTTCTATAATCGATTACTATCTTCATGCTTGTTTATGAATGTTTTATTTATTCATTTACTTATTTTTTTTTTTTTTGGTCTGGATCAATTTCTTTGTACAATGTTGGCCTATATAAATAAAAAAAATATATCCAAAGTGAGTAAATATACATACATATATATATATATATATATATACATGAAAGCGACACAGATACACAGTGTTGAAGAAAACACACCAGTGACAGCAAAAGTTGTTAAAGATATAGGAAACGGAAAGGAAAGAGTAAGTAAGTTCTGAAGAGATTGACCCGCATGAAGGCTGCAGCTACAAAAGCCACTAAACAGCCAAGAATCATTAGAAATGTTATCTCCCTTGACACAATATATGAAATAAAAGTACGTGGGGGGTCAAAAATACAGCTGTATTAACATCTTCACCATATAAAGTAAACTTAAAAAAAAAAAAATTTCTCAGAGCACAAAAGCATTTGGAACATCAAGTATTAAAAAATACGTGTAATTCAATTAAAAAGAAAAAGATGGAAAGAAAAAAAAACTATAGACATAAGGCAAAGAAACTTTCTGTTGAAAAGAAAATGCCGAGTGATGCTGAATGAATATATAAGAATAAATAGACAGACATAATCTACCAAACAATGCAGAAAAAAATACAGAAATAACCAAGAAAAAAATTCATGCATTTAACTTCTGAGCTTTTTACTTATTTTTAATACTTTTATTAAATAATAAACAAATATTGCTAGGGAATAATTTTCTAATATATAGGTGTATACAAAAGAGTTATTTCTATTTCAAATATTTTATACTTTAAAATATCGGGGTTTGCTTCTCGCACTAGGTTAATATCGGTAATATAATAAAACTAACATTGTGTAGTGTTAGACACGTTGGGATTAAACACACACACACACATATATATTAAAGGGATTTGTTTATACTTAAAACTGGTCTAAGGTACTTTCTAAAAAAACCTTCAGTACTTATTCTGTACTGTCTTTTCATATTCATATAATAATATCAATTTTCAGTAGAATATACAAGAATTAAAAGACAAGCATAATCTACCAAAGAATGCAAAAAGGGGCAAAAAAGGGATTTTCCAAGAAAAGAATAATACATCTTATTTTTGAGCTTTTTACCTATTTTTAAACCATTAACATAACAGTAAAAATATTTCCCGGAATAATTTCCCAAAAGAGTGGTGGTATGGATATAACACAGCGTTGTTCTTATAAAACGTTTATAAAAGAGTTGTGTGTTCTTAAATGAAAAAGAAAAAACTTAATTCTCTATATAATTTTATGTCATCTTTGTATAATATATAGCATTATGAGCCATGGTTAATGAATATTTTTTTATGAAAATAAACTTTTTCTTTATACGAACTGCCCAAATTTGTTGAGTTTTATTTTTTCTTAAAAATTATAAGGAAATTATTTGCAAAATTCTAAGTATACACCGTACAGAAATAATAATTTAGCTTAAATTATTATTCTTGAAAAGTTTGTTTTGCTTTTTTAAAGAAAAACTCAGAAATATACACGAAAAAGATTTATGCATTTATTAACTTCTGATCTTTTTACATATTTTTAATAATTTTACTAAAACATAAACAAATATTGCTTGAGAATAACGTATGTTTCAACAACATGTAGATGTATATAAAAGTGTTAATTTATTATTCAAGATATTTTTTACGTAAAATGCACACCACGACATTTTCATTAAATAACAAGTAAGAAAAATCATGCGTTAAGCATAGATTATGAAACACTTTCCAACACTTCCTGAATGCTTTAAAAAAACTTCATTATTTAGGGAAATAAGGTATATAAGTGAACTAAGTAAACATTTCAGAAAACATATAAAACATTTGAAAAACTGATTTCAGCAGTTACCATCCATAGCAAATATGTATTCCAATTCTTTTGAACAGCCCTGTATTTGATCTGTAGGTTGATATATATATATACTATATAATGGAGAAATTTAGTTTAGCAAGAAAACACATAACAGGTTGACATTTCTCTTTCAGCAATTTTTACTAATAGATTTAAACATACTTGTATACTTTTGTAAAACTCTGCAGTTAACCTAATACCTTTAATACACGCCACTATATAGCTAAAGAGTTTAATTCAAATTAAAACACTCTTAAAACTACCGGAATCACATTTCCAGAAATTATCATTTATAGGCGGCCATGTATCCAATTCTTTGCGTGACCCTGTATGTCATTTTATATATGTTTTACAAACATTTCTTAGTAAACCAAATGCAGTTCAGCGTAAAAATGCCTAACTCATTTAAAAATCACCTTTAAGCAATTTGCAATCATACCCATTAACCATTATGAATTCTTTTGAGTAGCCCTGTATATCAATTACAGCATTTATAAACACCATATACAATGCATAAATATAGTGAAACATAAAAGCACATAACATAATTAAAAATGCATTTCCAGCAATCATCGCTACTTTACAGTACTTCGGGTACAATATAGTATCTGAAATCTTTTGTGTGTCCCTGTAAATACTCTGCATTTCGTATTATCCATGAAATAAGTTATAGTAAACCTTAGCGCCGTATATCTATTTGATTATACATGTAATAGTTTAACATAATTAAAATACGCCGGAAAAAATTCCCTCCACTTCTATATCATTAAGTAAAGGAATTCATTTGTGCGGCCCTGTAAATGAATAATAACTATTTTTGGGCCGCATATTGTACAGAAAATGCATATTGTAGCCAACTTGATAAATGCATATCAATTTATTATGTTTGAAAGCATGTAATATCATTAAAAATCATTTTAAACGATTTTTCCCCATAGGCCGTAATGTAACGGAAAATTTTGACTGTCCCAGTAAATGAACTAAACATGCTACAAACTTCATTTGCAATAGGGTTCGTGCTATGGTAGAGATCACTGACATCTGAAAATTTCAGAACGATCCGAGTATATTTACGGGAGTTAGAGCGCGTACAGTCGGCCAGACGGACAGACAAACCGAAGTCATAAACACTTTTCAACTTTGTTGGAAAGTGTTAAAAAAGAAGAAATCAAGTTCTTTTAGATAATTTGAAAGAAAAAAAAAATCTCTAATTTCAAGATTGTATTATGTTTTTCTAGCTGAAAAGCAAAGTATGAAAAGCACATAGTAAAAATTGACAAATGTATGTTAATAAAGAAAAATAGAATATATCCACAAACGAAATTATACAATAATCCCCTACGATTTATCCTGGATTCCGAAAAGCGTTCGTTATTTTTAGAAAACCTAGAAACTAATATACATTTGAGGTTTATTAAAACGAAGTTTCTTTAGCTGCCACAAATTTTCGGAAACATTCCCGAGTGGTCTCACTAGTGTATTGAGGAATTTCCTCAAACAAAAATATTGATTTTAGGATGCTATTAGTTATCAAATAAACTATTAAGCAGAGTAACCGAATTTATACATGATGTATTAAAACTCTAAGAATACTGATTAGCACACATGAAACTATTCGTTAATGTTTCCTAAATCAATGGAAACAGAAGAAAATTTGTCCTTATAAAAAGGCTTTTTTAAAGATAAAGAGCGCTTTTCGATATCTTGAGTAACTCGAAAGCGCTTATTTTATATTTTTGTACGTGGTTTTATTATATCTTTGTAGATTCAGAAATATTTGTCTTTTTTTTTTTTTTTTTTTTTTTTTTTTACAGTGTAATTATGACATAAAATGAAGCCATCGATTTTTTTTCTGTGAAACGCAGCAAAGAAAGTAAAACAAAACAAAAAAGTTTTCATCGTTCATTTCCTAAGAAATCTCTTTTATTGGGAAAATTATAACTGTGACGTAGAATGTGCCATCGATGTCAGAAAATTTTAGTTTTTTGTTCTACGCTTTCAAAAGATATTAATGTAACCCCGAGAAGGGGTAACATTCTTTAAGGTATAAATAAGATATTTAATTCTCGTAGTTAAAACAAAAAAACGAGTTTTCATATGGCTGATAATTAAAAAAAAAGGCTTTTTTAATAGAGGTTTCAGATCATTGCTACTTGAAAAATGATTAATTTTTAAATTCATTATGTGTGATTGGTGGGAAATATCACAGTACGAGACAGGTGAATCCTTATTCAAAAGTGAATATCTAAATTAATATCAGATCACTGATATTTAAAATAACACTGATAATTCGCATTTATTAATAAACGTAATGTTTCCAAATGCCTATTTGCTGAGGAAGGGGAAAAAAATATATATTGTGATTAACTATAGAAATTTATATTATGATTATATCTATGTCATAAATTTTTGATAGCTATTAGAAAGACATGAATGAAGATACGAGGGTATATAAAGATAGTTTTGTCTCTCACATGGAAATAATTGAGTGAAATTTATGAAATTGCTTCATTTTATTAATCATTTTCTATATAGTCAGTGTGCGCAGTAACACATATGTGCGATCGATATTGCAAAGAGAGGGAGGAGGATGTATTCCAGGAGGCGCGATAGTAGACACAAAGGGATGGCATTTTTCTGACTTTTGCCAACCTCCACATGTGACATATTGTGTCAAAGGCATGTGACCACTTATTTATGCTATGCACCTCTTGAGCCCCTCCTCCCAAAATTGCCCTCCGGAGGCACTTTTCAAAATTTTGCGGGCACCATTCATGCCCTCCTGGGGGCAAAGTTTGGGGAAGGTGGGGCTCAGAAGGTTTAAATTTGGTAACCACCCGTCTGTGATGGAAAAATAATAAAAACATGTTTTTCATCTATTCCAAATTTCATTATGTATATTACATCGAGGATACAAAAATTAGTCCGGTGATTTGGCATATATTTGTAGACGTTTTACAGTTTTAAAGACAGTAATGTATCAAAAAAGAGCAACCTTCAATATTTTTTATGGTTCCGTATTTAAAAAGTGAAAACGGAACCATTATAAGATCAGCCCTGTGTCTGTCTGTCACAGCCATTTTACATGTAAACTAAGGAACGTGGAAAATTCATATTGGGGGAAGTAATAAAGACTATTAACCCACATATTTAGAGATTTTTAAACATTCACAAATATATTTAGGGAAAATGTACAGGGGCTAATTAAGTCACTTGAAAAAATAATCATTTCTTTGCATATCGTGTAGGTATCGTGTAAAAGCAATTGTAATGCTGAACTCAAAAATACATTTCTTTTAATTTTAGGTATTATATTTTCAGAGATATCGTCTGAAATGTAATGCAAAAATATGTGTCCCCTCCATCTATTTCTGAATCTACTGAAAATAAAATTATGAAAATATTAGCGGTAATAGAGGTTAATTCAAACCTTGCAGGAAAAGTATAGCGATTACCCTAGGTAACAAAGTTATTCAGAAAAGCGCATTTTCTCTTACACAAAAATTTTAATTTACGGGCATTCAGAAAAGGTGATGAGAAGAACAGAAGGTACTTATAGTAGCAGAAAAATAAAAGCATGATTGATAATGATTTTCGAAAAAAATCTTCGGGAATTACCCGAGATATTAACCCTTAAAGACACGGACGGTTTGGACATACATAATGACACGGGCAGCACACTCCATATATCATCGGCTTTTAAAGCCTAGATAACAAATTATAATGATACAGTTGTGTAAATCAATGTCCAGTAGCAGTACAAAAGCAATAAACGTCAAATTGTTAGAAACAAACAAATTTCATTCAAATTAATCACATAAATTCTATGAGATTCGCGACTAGTTTACATTATGTGTATCTATCAACACGCCTCTACCGTATTTAAAAATTAATTAAAAACCTATTTGGGAAAAGGCGGCATGAACCAAGTCATGGTTGCAACTTTGCGACTTCCTTTGGAATCGCGCCTAGCGCAATACCAAGTTTAAACCTTAAACAAGTGTTCTTTTTTCGAGACTGCAAAAAAAATAATTTATTACTACGCTGAATTTAGTTTTATGAAATGCCAAACGAAGCTTAAATATGCATTACTTTTATCGTCAGTACCAAATTCAGCTCATATAAAACAGATTAGGATAAGATTAAAAAAATAGTTATACAGAATAGCAATATTTGGTATTATTTAGGCTTCATATGTCTTTGAAATTTTATTGTATAAATATTTATACTTTTCTAGCATATACAGCTATACCCATATTTTCGTTGCATAGTTTTTTTTAAATTCTTATTAATCTTTTAGCAACGATTTTTTAATAGTATAATACCGTTAATAATTTCTTTATTTATTGTATGGAATCCTCTGTGCGCGAGTAATTCAAGCAGTTAACCGTTTATTTTCATTAAAAATACAATTCTTAATTTTTACTAAAAAAATGATTTTTTTTTTCGCAACATCAGTTTTTCTATTTATTAACTATAATAATATATGTATATAATAAGTAAGCGTTCATCAGTAGAAACAAAATTCTTCAAGGTTCTTCAAAGGGTACCGAGTCCACAAGACGTTAATAAATAAATTACACATCTGGCAAAGTGAAAATATTATGGTGAAATTAGATTATTAGAGTTACTCTAACAACTTAACTTCAACATAGCATACTCATAATTGAATGAAACATCATTACAAATTTGAACAGTTATTTTCTGCGAATATTTAGAGATTTTTTTATTTTATAAATAATTGACATAAGATTAATATTTAATTGAATTTTAAATTAGGTAACCATCCGAATGTGATGAAAAAAATATAAAAAATATCTTAATCTAGTAATATACAAATATTTTATATAATATGATGTACAATATTTTGAGCATGCATCAGAAGATTTGAAAAACAAAATGTAATTTTTATAAAACTATTTTTCTCATCCACATCTGTACACTAAAAAAAAAATTAAATACACAAAAGCAAATATGTTTTTCCCTACCAAAACTCTCTTTTTTAAAAGGTTTCAATTTATTGAAATATCCATAGATAGCTGCATGAATTTATGTAATAAAAGAATGAGCTAAAGTATAAAAGTAAAATTAAACAAAAAATTCCCCATAACTGCAGTTGATTTAAACACTCTATTTTAATGCCGCTACATTAATAATCATTACTTCATTGATGATACCCTTTATGGAACACGTTTCCTGAAAATATAAAACTAAAATGAGTTTGACCAATCTACACCTTGTTTGAAAATGGGACAAATTGCTTCAAGTGGCACGTAGCACTACACTAGGGAATGATACGTTACTAAGTCTTTGTCTAGGGAATAGTATGTGAACCAAACTTCTTTAGCATATTATGCGGTTTTATATAATTTATATACACTTAACATGCCCATGCACAAATCCTTAATATCTTTTACGTTCTTTTATATTTATAATATACGTCGATGTGATTGAACGGTGTAATTTTTACCCATTAGTCTAATTAAGGTATAACACAAATTTTCTTAGTGATAATAGCTAATCAGATCTACTTTTATTACCCACTTCTATCTTTAAAAGAGGAAAGTATTGGATTCATGAACATTTTTCCGGTTTTTGACGGATTTACACGTTTTAGGTGTTAGATATACTAAAAACATGTTTTTACAAAATGTCTGTCTGTGTGTGTGTTACACAAATTTTGTGGGCGCTTTATCTCAAGGACTAATAAACGGAATTTAACAAAACTTTATATTCAGTTAGTCCATGATATAAACTGGTGCTGATTATGTTTTGGCGCATATCGCCCAAAAGGTGGCGCTGCTCTGCTGCATTTTTCACGATTTCCGAAATAGCTATAACTCAAGAACTAATGCACGCATCTTTATAAAATTTCAGATGACATTAGTCCTTGATATAATTTGGTGTTGATTAGTTTTTTGTGTAAATCGCAAAACAGGTGGCGCTGCTATGCGGCATTATTCATGATAATCGTAAAAACTCTATATCAAGAACTAATGTATGGATTTTCATCAAACTTCAGATTCAGTTAGTCCCTGATATAAATTGGTCGTGATAAGTTTTTGGAGTAAATCGACCAATAGCTGGCACTTTTGTGTAGATTTATTTACGATTTCTGCAATAGTTCTAACTCAAAAACTAATGCACGGATTTTCATCAAACTTCAGATTCAGCTGCAAATTGACATAAGTTATTGCTGATTAAATTTTCACGTAAATCACCTGACCGAAGTCACTGATATGCTTTACCCCTTACTGATACCCTTTATCAGAAAATATTAACCTGTATGAGATAGGGGAATGTTTTGAGATTGCCACATCTGAGTATTTTATTTTACTTTATTTTCCTAAAATGGTTAAAGGAATATTTAAAGTACATCCGAATAATTAAAAATGTGTAATTTTTAATTGCCTTTTTTTACAAATTTAAATTTCGTTAAGCTAAGTAAAATTTACAAACCGTATGCAAAATATGTGGAAATTTCTGAAATGCTACATAAGTTGTATAAAAACTGTTTTTCAATAATATTGAAACAATCATAACTCTTTTTATTGGCAAATTTGAAACAATTATTTTATTATTTAAATAAATTCAAAAATTTATGCATATATTTATCAATACATGCTCTTAGAAAACAGGATGCTCTTGGTAACTGATTTTTTTGTTTAAAATAGTTTTAATGAAATGCACTAAATAAAGAATCGTTTAAATATCTTGAACTTGTTTTGTAGCAAATGATATGTTTTTATAAAGTGCGTAACATGTTAAGATATGTGAATTATGACAAACATGCACATTATAATAGCATTCGTATTTACTGCTGTATACATAGGTAGATTTTCAAATAGGATTAATCTCAAGTAATCTAACACGATAGATCTCACATAATATCATTAGCATGCATGCAAAACACGACAAACATCAATGTTGAAATACCACTCATATTGACTGAGCCATAATTCGGTAGGTATAAAAGATAAAATGGTAAATTTCCAGTAAGATATATTGAGATATATATGATATTTAAGCTATTACAAATATCAATCTCCAAATTGCTGTCATACTGATTGCGCCGTACATTCGAATGTAGAGACAGCACAAGTTAACGCATTGCTTAATATATGATAACATTAAGAAAATTTGGTGTGTTGTTTATGGCGGCGAATTATCTACACGAGGGATATGGGCCCGAAGGTGTGGAAGGGGCTGCCTCCGTGGGGTTATTTCTAAGGGAACATAAACCGTATTTACGCAAGAAAATCCAAGGTTCGAAGGCAACCACGAAAAACTGCGAAATATTAAGTCTACGGGCGCGATTGGATTCGAACACAGCACCTCCTGTCTACCAGCTTTGAGAGCAGTTAGGGACAAAAGGTTGTTGCATACAATATTGCAATCTATGGATTGTTTTCTTAAAACTACTGCAAAACTTTGTATTACCATATTTATTATAAAATTAAATAATGAACAGGAAATCAATCTAAAATTTCAGATTTATTCAGTTTTCCATTTAACAAGCAAATAATCAAGGGTGGCTTGTTTAAACAATTCAGTTTTCTTACAAAGTTTATCTGATAGTAGAGGCATATTTTTTTTGGCCACTATAATTTTAATAGTTATTTTTCCTTTTGTTAATGAGTTTAAAAAGTAATCTAAAAATCATATTTATAATCTGAATATTCTTTGAAATATTTCTAAATAAAATTTGCATTTCAGGTATCAACATTTTTATATTTAACAGTTCCTAAAAGAAATATGGAACAAAATTACCTTTTTGACATACATTTTTAATGGGTCATTACCACATTTAAAAATAACATATTTATTCACAAAACTTTAAAATAATGCATTAATTCTTTGACATTCCTTTTTGCTCTATGTTTCAAAAGTTTCCACGAAATTAATTTTTTCCTGTCATGCCCTTCCTTACTTATCCTAGGGCATTTATACGTTTATTTATGCATATTTTACACCACCAAAAGGTTCAAAAATTCGAAATTTAAGATTTTTTTAACAGCCCTAATTTTCGTCCCCATTTTTAAAATTTGTAAAAATAGTAAATTGTTACTTTGTTTTTTTTTTGTTTTATAGTCAGTAGCTGAAACACTAGGGAATATTTCAGCATTTGTTATATGTGCAGTAGTTAGTGGTTTATCATCTATGGTCAACAAATTCACTACAAAATCTTCTGTTACATATTCTGAGACCTTGTTCTGGACATTTTTTGCATACTCATCTTAAATTCCTTGTGCTATCTGATGAAACAGAGGCAAGTGATTAGAGAGTCCTCATTTTTAATTGCATATATTTTTTATTAGTACATAATTTCAAGAATCATTCTTTGCTTAAGAATTTGTTTGCCTGTTTGTTTAACAATTTATATTTATTAAGGATTTCAAATTATAGAAATTTATTAGTTAGTTAAAGATTATCAATACTTCACTATATTATTTCTTAATATTTAATAATATTGCAGAACATAAGTAACGAACAATATTCTTTTTCAAAACAGCTCTAAAATTAAGGGTGTTGTTTAGGGGGTTAGAACCTCCCAAAATTACCACTAACTATGAATTCTCATATATTTTAAAATTCTGCATATTAATATAGAACAAACATTTTCCTACCTCCCCCCCCCCATTTTTTCTGACTGTGCTATAATGCAAAAATAGTTATTGAAAATTATGAAAATGTTTCGCTCAAAATGTATGAAATTAGTGAAAACTTGTTTTCATAAGTGATCGTATTTCTTTTCATTAATCTACCCTATACATATATAAAATCCTAATGAAACGAATTTATGAAGTGACTTTATAAAACGATTTTATGAAACGACTAAATAAACAACTGATTATGTTTCACGGCGATTTCTCAAATATATGAAATATTATGCGATGAAATTAACACCAAAAATCCGTATAAAACCGCAGATCTCAAAAATGGTATTAGAATTTTTACATTCGATATAGTTTTCGAAATATTAATATTTTTCTAATTTCGAGATATTGACTTTTTTTCTAATATTATATACTATTCTCTAATGATGGCAACTCAAATTTTAATCATAACAGATATATTTTTATCATATTTCTGAAAAGGTTATTTTTTTAAAACCAATTTGGCGATCAGTTTGACCTCCCTTAAATGTATGCTAAGAAATATATCCTGTTACTTTTATTACTAATTCAATTTATTTGAACGATCGTTCGCCAAATCTGAAGATTCTGATAGAGAGAAATCAAGGAATCGGTATTTTTATGTTAGCGCAACGCAGGTCATAAATCGCGAAATATTTCTCCTGTCGCATTTTTTTTTTCATTATCATTTTATTTAATACAAAAGTTTCATTTAAAACAGAAACATTTAAAATTAATGGCTTTCACTTTTTTTTTTTTTAACGAAACGAAAAGAAAAATATTAGGCACAGATGTCATATATGCACCGGGGTACATACTTGGCGACAAAATGGCGTAATTTTGCCTGACATGGTAAACCGGCTATTGTTGCTTATTTATTAATAAATATTTATTTACATTTATTTTCTTCTTATAAAAAAATATTATAAATTGTTTTGTTCTATAATTATTATTAAACTATTTTTTTATTTATTGTTATTTCATTTTAAAAACAAGTAATATAAAAATTTTGTTTTTAAAGTCAATTCCTTCTTAGGTCATCAAAGAAAAATTTCATATAATCCCTTAAGCTATTATTAGTTTTTGTTGCATTAAAATATCTCAATTTGTTGATTTCTATAAGCCAGTAAACACAGCCAGATTATGCAACGAAGAACCGTTACAGATCGATTTTAAAAATAGCAAGTTAATATATACATCAAGATTTTATTTACCATCCATAATCCGAGAATCAATAGAGATATTTTTACGCAACAACAACATTTGCAATGATTCAGTGTCCCTTGATTTACCAAAAATTTGGAAAGAGATGCTGTGTAATTTTAACAATAATGGTAAAAATTAATCCACACTCGCAAATAGGCAAGATAATTTTATTTTTATTGTATGTTTTGCAATGTTTTTCATTATGCATGTTGTCTCGTGACATTGTTTACCATGTTATAGTTTTGTTAAATTATATGATCCCGACTTAATTGAAAATTTCATACTATCATTTAAATGAGGTAACTCATCAATGGATAAGCCTATGGAAAGAATAACTTCTTCCACATCGATGGATGGAAACAATGACACAATGCCAAAACTTGCCAAAATTGTATTATTAGGAAGATTAAAATCATTAATACGATTAATGAATTCCAATAATATTTTAAAACGGAAAATGTTCCGGAAATCTATGAAATTAAACAATGTTATACCTGTCACTGTAGCTTTCCCATGGAGTTATAAGATTGCAGCATTTAGGTCATTTATCCACCGTGCATTACTTGTTTGTTCCGAAGAATTTTTGGATGATGAAATCAATTTCATCGTTAATATTGGATATGTCATGGTTTTAGTTCAAGCCTTATCTAAAAATTGGTTGATAAATATAAAGTTTCCGTTAATCCCCCCTTCCCCCAAATTAAATCAAGTTTACCGAAAGGGTCCATATTTTCCCATCTTATTTCAAAACTTTAAAAAGTTATTCATGACATACAACATTCAACTTGTTGCCTCTAATTCTATGACATTGTTTAATCTTATGAGTAAAAAAATACATCCAATTCCTTTCTCATCTTTTCCTGGGGTGTATGAAATTCCCTTTAAATTTAGAGATTGTATGTAATTTACAGTATGAAATTAACACCTCTTCCTATATAGGTATGACTAAACGTCGATATTTCGAAAGATTGAAAGAACATAAAAATGATTTGAAGTTTCGTAAATTTTCTACAGCACTCCCAAGAAGCTACCATAAAGGACTCATTTCATTTGTAAAATTTGACCATGCTAAAGTTATTTCCAAGCAAGTTATTCCGCGCAATGCTATTATTCGTGAATCTTTAGAAATTCGTCTAAGAAACCATGAAGTGTGTAACGATAATGTTTCCTTTCACATTCCTGAAATATGGCTTTCTATTTTGAGATGTCAATGAAAATTCCACTTTTTTTCAGCAATTCTTTCATCGTTAGTTTCTTTGGTGAAAGATGGCGCCATTGAACTGTTTATTTGGGATTAAGAGGTTTCCGTTAGACTGATTTTTATTTTGAATTGATTTCAAAATATAGCATGTAAAGAGTTTGTTGTCGATTTATATTTTAGAAAATTTTTCTCCTGACGAAGGTTTTAAAGATTAAACCGAAACGTAGAGTTTTATATTAAACTTGTGAATAAATTGTACGTTGGTTAGCATCACCTATTTGTTTTGTATTTAAGAAGTACTTGATATGTTTTTTATGCTAGTACAGTATACGAGATATTAATATAGAATATCGCTTGTTATTCGAATTAGTAAAGGCATAACTAGTTAAATACGTGTATTATACAATATTATTTAACATCATATGTTCATTTTCAATTTCTGCATAATTATAATGCGTTATTAATTCAAATGTTATGAAAAGAAACATTTTCTAATAATGGGAAGTGACCATTAAACCATTTTTCTTACTAAGAGCATAAATGTTATTAACTCAGTTATAAATGTCCTAACCCTCTGAGCGTCTGAGGCCTTTCCTGTATTTACATAAAAATGTTCATAATAACAATTTTAATTTAAATTTTCTTTCCTGTTTGTTTCTAAAATCACATTATTTTACATATATTTTAAATACAGTTGTGTTAAAAATATTTTTGTCTACAGCCGAAACAGAATAAATTGAAATAATTGAGATAAACGTTCATTTTATAGTTTGTCACAATATATTTTTAAACGTTAATATTTCTCTACGGAAGTTGCATTTAAAATTCTTATTAAACAATTTTAGTAATTTTAATTAAAAATTGAATTACATTCGCTGTTCTGTATCGTAATGAAAAATATTAAATTTTTAATATTAAAACGATCCCCTAATGTTTTTGAACTCCGAACATTGTTTATGATTTCGTAAGGAATCATTTTGCTCTCAAGCTTGCTGACCCGCAGGGAAATACTGGCTTTACTAAATGTTCTACAATGTGTCCTAAAATTTGCCGTACTCCAACTTAAAGAACTCATTGTCCGCATTTTTTATATTAAATTTTATCCTCTGCTTATCATTGTATCAGTTCTTGAGTTTTTATCGTTTGCTTCTTTTCGCACTTAATTGCTTGGAGAATAAAGTTCTGTGTTATTTTTTCTTCATAGTGAAATAAATTTATCACGCGTTGAGAGAATTTCGCTTTTCGAAACTTATTTTGAATATTAATCGTTTTGAATGGTCTAAAGATATTTGGCAAAATAAATATCCAAATGATGGAATACCGAGTAAAGATATGTTATATTGCTCGTTCGACGATTTCGTAATACAGTTTCGTTGGAAGACAAGAATAGGTGTGCGGCGCCAAAAGTTGTTACACCAATCTTTTACATTCTCAAAAAATTGGTGTACGGTGTGGTGTATCACGCAAAAGGATAGTTGGATTTCTGTTTTTCGAATCAAATGTTAATAGTTTTGTATACAGGGAACTAATACAGCAATTTATTGTATTGTTAGAAGGGAATGGACGAAATTCTTTGCACAAACAAGATCGTGCAACAATCCATACAAGGGACGAACCCATGGATATGTTTGGAGAATGTTTTGGCGATCGACTCATTTCAAAAAATCTTTACCATCTCCATCCCCTGAACTGAGCATCCCGGACTTTATCCCGTGGTGATATTTAATAAAACATTTTATACAAATAATCCTCAATCAGTAGATGACCTGAAAATTGCCATTACTCAAAGGATACAAGAAGTTACTCCCAGTATGTTAAAGCGCGTTTCTACAAACAAGAAAAATGTTCAGCTTTGCCCCCTAGAAAACGTTGGATATTTTGGAAATTTATTATAAATATAAGTTGGGTATTTTTTCCTACGTGATGTTAAAAGTGCTTTATACCATTAGCATAAATGCAATCGTTTTAATGTTTGTTCGTTTGTGAATAATAAATACATATGTCGCCAGTACGGGAACTTTTAGGACACTTCACTACTTTGTACTTTCACTTGGTAACAAATACCAGGCATTAACCGGTCAACAATTCATGTACATCCAAATTTTAGCAACTTCCTTTTTGCTTTTACTGTGACTAGACTTCCGTCCTTCGGGTCTCGTGTGTCCCAACTTGAGATAGGATGTTTTATTACAACAAAATTCGTCGTTTAAAACTTCTGATTCTTTGTGTTTTAAATTCTGTTCCAAAATATCTGTCGAATTTCAGTATTGCTTACAAATCCAAGGGTTAAGTACATCTGCAGAAATAAAATGTATCAATAAAACAAATCACCGTATATGAAACATATACTTTTTTACGCTTTGCGCGGCTTTGATAAATGGTAGATTCAAAGAAAAAAAATGTCATAACAGCAGAACACTATGATCATTTCTAAAAGAAGTTGAAACATTTTTCTATAATTCCAATACAGGTAATTTAAAGTTTTTTATATTATTCTTGTTATATTATATTAAGTTGCATTAAAAAGACAAATTTTCTGGATAACGAAATAGAAAAAAATTAAATTATAAAAATAAAACATTGTCTCTTATTATAAACATACATTCATTTTGTTATTTTTATGCTTTGGAATCATTATGTGTTTTGGGAGTTTTACAGAAAATTTGGATTTCGATATTTTTTTTAATTTAAATGTTTGTCATAAAGATATTTTAATTTATAAATTGAATAGTTTGAAAATTTATAAATAAAAAATATTATAAATATGTTTTTTTACTATAAATTAAAAACATACAGGAATAGCGTTAAACGGTTTGTTGTCTCCTTGAAAATAAAAATGAAATTTAATTTTCTAATGCTTCTCTTTCTTCCGTATATTATTTCAATTTCTTTATAACTTTAATAAAAAATAAAATAATTTTAAGCTACCTGCTGGTTGTTTGGGGGGTTGAAGATTGAATAAAAGTGTTATAAATGGTGCTATTTTTGAGAAAGATAATTCGAACGTGTTGCACGTTTTCTTCTTAGGAGATAATTGTTAGGCGTGAACTTCGTTAGTGAACGACGCCAATGGATTTTTTACCTGAACGTAAATTTTTACAGCTACTGTTTCAGAGATTGATAAAAAATCACCGTAGTTTGAAACATACGCCTGAGGCAAGTTCTCACATTGCCTGAATACCATGTATCTCTATATAATGTGGGTCAAAAACACAAAACACTTTCCCACGAATGAGATCACATGAACAACGTATGAATTGTCTCATTATACATTGCTCCATCTACAAGTCGCTTTATAAACATTACCCACAGGTCTACACCGAAAACCGATCATTCTTCATTAACTTATCTTTAAAAAATGAAATTTTATACATTATAAAAAGCTTATTTTAATTAAAAAAATTAAGAAATATTCCGATTTTTTATAAAGTTCATTTGTTTCTATTAAATGGTGTGTTACTCTATATTATATAAGTAGAATTATTGCCCGAACTTCAGTAAAGGCTTACTGTGGAGACCCGAAAATTTTTGGTATCCGCCTGTTTGTTAGTTAGTTAGTTAGTTAGTCTGTCTGTCCACGGATAACTGCTGTAAAAAGCATCCGATAAGCTCGAAATTAAGAAGGCATGTTGGTGAGGTTCCCGGATCTAGCTGCATAGTTCTAGGTTAAAATTGGTTCATTCGTTCGGAATATATAGAACATTTTATTTCGCGCAATAATGCTTTTCTATAGCAGTTCAGAAGATTTTCAAATTTCTATTTGTTGAAAGAAAATGGCGCATTTGATTAATGTATTTAAATGGTAAATTATGGATGCTGAAATTAACAAACAAGGGTTTTAAATTATTTATATTATTTTGAAATTTTGTTAATAAATTTATCGGATTTTTTAAAATTAGGTGTATGAATTTTGGCGGAACTTTATACATGTTTTACAATAATATAAATTATTTTGTTATATCATTTTACTGATTTGACATCATACGTATTTCATTTATTTTTTCTTTTGTCAGTTACCAATAGCAACTGCATTTTGTAGTCTATAAAGAAAAATCACTTAAATAATCTCCATTACGAAAAATTAAGTAGAAAGTCTCGCTGAGGGAAATAAAAAGTTAGTTAATATTTAATAATTCAGTGTGCAATATAGCTTTGCGTCAAACATTAACTATGTTAGTAACGTTAAATTTTTTGATTTAATGTAGATAATAGTAAAAGACTATCACAAATAATTTTTTATAGCGGCAAATCGATGTGATTTAGGCAATTAGCAGTGGATACGATGATGAATGATTATCCAGTAGATTTAAAAGCCTCCAAATATGCCTATTCTTGGTGATTTTTACTTTCTTCTATCTTTACAAGAAGAAAGTATTGGATTCATGAAAATTTTCGAATTCCGGTTTTCGACGGATTTACACGTTTTAGGGGTCAGAGATTCCAAAAAACATGTTTTTACAAAATGTCTGTCTGTGACTCTGTGAGTCTGTCTGTCTGTCTGTCTGTGTGTATGTGACACAAATTTTGTGGGCGCTCTATCTCAAGAACTAATGCACGGAATTTAATAAAAATTGATATTCAGTTAGTCCCTAATACAAATTGATGCTGATTAGTTTTTGGTGTAAATCGCTCAACAGGTGGCGCTGCTATGCTGCAGTTTTCACGATTTTTGCAATAGCTCTATCTCAAGAACTAATGCACGGATTTTGATCAAACTTCAGATTTAGTTAGTCCTTGATATGAGTTGATGATGATTACGTTTTGGTGTAAATCGCCCAACAGTGGCGCTGTTATGATGAATTTTGCAGGATTTACACCATTTCGCCAATAGCTCTATCTTAAGAACTAACGCACGGATTTTCATCAAACTTCAGATTCAGTTAGTCCTTGATATGACTTGCTACTAATTATGTGTTGGTGTAAATCGCATTTAAACAAGCAATCGCAAATTGAACAGCAATCGCATAAAAGGCGCTTCACTGCTGCCTTTTTCACGATTGCCTCAATAGCTCTATCAATAGAACTAATGGACGAATTATTATCTAACTTCAGATTTAGTTGTATGTTGACACAAGTTGTTGTTAATTAGGTTTTGGTGTTAATCACCCAATAGGTGGCGCTGCTATGCAGGAATTTTCACGATTTTCGTTATTGCTCTATCTCAAAAACTAATGTACGGATTTTCTCCAAACTTCAGATTCTGTCAGACATTGACATAAATTGTTGCTGATTAGGATTTGGTATAAATCACCCAATAGGTGGCGCTGCTAGGCAGCATTTTCTGAATTTAGACGATTTCAGCGATAGTCATATCTCAAAAACTAACGCACGGAATTTCATATCGTTAGAATCCTCATGAGATGCATAGATTGCCATTTAATTTTGGCAGTGTGATAGCGGATTTTGAAGTATTAACATGTATGAGATAGAAGAAAGTTTTGGGATTGGTACATCCGACTAGTTGTTATTGCTATCGAGTAGGCTACGATGTTTTTAAACTAAAGTTTTAACATGTTAAAAGTGAAAAGAAGTACATTTAAAAGGCATAAAAATATTTTTTAATAAACAGATCTGAGATAATGAGAAGAAATACTTTACAAAATTAAAAACAATGAAATAAAATAATGTACGTTCACAGATATATTATTATATTATTATTTTTATTAGAGCACATGAATTCATTATACTTGAAGTCTCGTTAATCTTGTTTTACCAAATTTATATTTAAAAGTTATACGGAAACAGTTTTTTTTTATCAATATTTATCTTAAAAAAGTCGCCGATTGTGCATGGAAGTCAGTTTGTTATTTACAGGGTATTTATATGTCTTTAAATGTACATTTTATCCAATTTTAGCAAGTGATAACTTTGATTTAATGTCAGTAAGAGATTTTCTTGCGCAATTTTATAGCATCTATTTAGACTAGATATTACATCTACTTATTATAGAAATATTGTTATTTGCATATTACGGTAACATAATATCATTAATCCTGTCGCTTATCCTAAGAAAATTCAAGTGTAAAACGAAATTCAAGATGCACTATAAACATTCGCCAAATCAATAAGAAATTATGAATTGAAATTTAATAAGAATAGGGGGAGGGGTTCAGGGGGCGGGCAGACCCCCCCCCCTGAAGAAATGTATTTTTTAAACTAAAAAAAAAATACTAGAATAAGTAATTCGTCAGAATTTCAGAATATCATTGTCATACCGTGTATTATATATTGTTTCTAATTTTCGAAACCTTCCAAAAATATAATACGTTACTAAATATATATGATATATATATATATAAAAAGTAAAATGCGGATTGTAGGATGTTGAATTATATGCAATGTGAGTTTAAAAAGCAATCACTTTAAGATCTGACGTTGGGGCTCTTGATCTGCAGATTTACTAGTCATACTGTAAACAATTTTCGTTTTTTTCTTCTTCGTAATGAAAGGTGGAAATAAACTAAGGTAGATGTAAAAAGTAGAGAAACTTGCCTAGAACACTTCTACATAAAGTGTGCAATAAAGCCAAGTTAATATATTTTTTTCCGGTAACACAAGATTTAAGTAGGAAATAACCTTTCTCCATTTAATGAGACGTTATACAGTAGAAGGAACTACCCCAAAAGACGGAATCAACTTTTATGTAAGTCGCAGACTTATTTGCTAAAGGATTTTTTCTTATTATTTTTCTTATTAATGTTATTATTACTATTATTATTTTGTGATTGATTGAGATAAAATAATACAATCTTATTTCCTGAAGAATATTACTATAAAAAATGTTGTTTACTTACAATTTAACTTAAGATAAAGCTAGAAGAGTCTGCGCAAATTTCAAAATAATAATAATAAAAAATCTAAATACTAATTTTTTGCTAAGCTATGCATGAATAATTTCCACTCCATTTGTTTTTTATGCATTTCCGCGGTTAATTTGATGTTATGCTGTAATGTAATAAAACCAAGAAAATTATTTTGCGTGATCTCTCCTTACGTTAAATGACATTGCTGTAATGTTTTTGTGAGTAAATAGTATTCTATTGGGAGTGAAAATTTCTCCCTAATATTTAAATAACAAGAAAAGAAAGAAATTTAATTCTAGAAGAAGATTGAAATAAAGGTAAAAACAAGCCCCATTAAGATTAAAAATAGCATTAATCTACTTGATATCATGTTTAACTTGAAAATTATCATTTTTATTTCCCCAGTTTCGGTGTATTTTGTTTGGTAACCGAAGTTGTTGTTTTCCACAATCGATGCACTTATTGGCATAAATCATGAAGCTTTCATATAATCACCAGCCGTAAATAATACATTGAATCCTGTCAGTGGTAGAAGTTGTCTCCTGATATATTTCCAGACATTCAATGCGCTCATCCTCATTGACTTTCGTTTTTTTTCCGTCAGTTTTTTTATCCCAATTTTTCTGGAAGTAAGCATCTTATCTGCAGCTTCTTTTTTTTTTTTAGAGGCATCCTTCTTAAGTCTTTTTTATGTATATTTATTGGATCAGTAACATTAGTTGCACTCTGTTCCTTTTTTATTTTGATGGCATTAAACTACTTGCAAAGGGTGAAAGCTTTTCCAAAACTTTGTATGTGTTATTAATTTATTAGTAAATTAATTGTTCATAAATTAAAAAAAATATATAAATATATTTAATTAATGTATTATTAATTTATTAACAAAAATAATTACATAAAATTAATTTAATTACAACTGTATTATTAATTTATTAATAAAATTTGTATCTACAAAAGTTTTTTTTTTTTTTTTTTTTTTTTTTTTTTTTTTTTTTAATTTGTTGCCAAATTTAGTTTCAATAATTATGTGTTTTACGAAATTATTTCAAAATTGATTTATCCATATGTTTTGCACGCAATTTGCAATTCATGCAAAGTTAACAATAAGCTGCGTAATCTCTCCTAGTACTGAAACTTATGGGGAAATGCGCCAACCTTCCTAAGTAGTAGATGCGCAAACTCTCCTATTTTGGTAGGAGGGATTCCGCGGCCTTTCATTTAAACATGGTTTATTATGGTTATTTAATCATCATTTTAACATTCTAAAATGAATTGTTTATTTTTGAATCCGTAGTCTGGGTTAGTAGTTTATATGAAATCGTTTAAGACTAAAATATTTTGTACTAGTGACATTCTATAACAATTCTGACGAACAGTTATGAAAATTCAAGCACTTACTTTGGAAAAACAAAAGAAAATAGCAATGCTTATCCAAGACGCTTGGAACAATCATTGTGCACATTCATGTAGGCACTGCACTAATGCTGCTGCACAACTACTCGAGTCGCTGCGCTCTCACTCTGCTCCCTTTCCAAACTCTTTGTGCGTGATCTATCCTACCGATAGATCTTTCTTGGCTTTACAGGATGTAATTTGAAACCTTGAAATTGTAATTTGTAGGAAGTTGAATATTACGCAAAATGTGTTAATAAACGATGAGTTGCAAAGCTGTCGTTCAGGCTCAAGATCTGCAGATTTACGAGTTATAAAATATTTTTGTGTAATAATAATAAAAAAAAAAAACTGATCTCCATTGGCTAACCTATACATAATCACATAAAATTAAAATTTATAACTGCTTTTAATGCATGAAATTTTTTAATTTTTGTATTCAGCTCGAATATAAAAAAAGACATACTGAAGTTTTCATAAATTCTATTACTTGTTGAGCCGCCTTGCTTTTTCTTGCCGCGTGGTGATATGCTTAAATATACCTAATCGCACTGATGAATGATTTAATATTTTTCAAAAAAATTTTTGTAAGCGAAAATAATATTGTCCCCATTGCTTACGACAGCGGTCACAGAGAGTGTTCATTTCTGTTTTGATTTTATATTTTTAAACAAAACTCTTTCTACACAAATCTAAAATCTGCGTACTCTACTCCTTCCCGTCTAATTTCTTGGAGCGCGATCTTCTTAGCTTTACCTTATATTTTAAAGTTTGTGATATTTAAATTGACAATCATGCAGATGAGAAAAAAAAATGTAATTTATATGAAAAACTAAGAACTTTTTCTTTTCTTTCTTCATAGCATTTTTTATTTGAAAAAAAAAAAAAATATATATTTTAAAGCTTACTCAACCAAAGAACAGTATATATAAACACATGTGTTTTTATGTGTGTACTTTTGTTAGTATAACATCTATTAATAATACCTAGATGTGTTCAATTTTTTAATTAATCTGTCATGGCACTATCCTTTTACCCCTAATCTGCAGTACACTAATCTGTTTAATATTGTTTGGTTGGAGAATAGTAACAGCATATAGAGGATATAGTTATTTTAGTTGCGTTATTTAAAAGGCACATTCTAAGATACAGCAGGAAACTATAGCATATCAATTGCCATAATTCTTGTAATTTGGAAAATACATTTGCCTGGAGTTATTGCGCTCAATGTGATTTTATCTTATCTAAACCAAGTAATGGCATCTCCCGTATATGCAAGAAACGAATCGGACTACACGCATAAGAGTATGGGTCTTTTTCATGCATAATGCAAAACCTCATATACTCTCTTCTTTATTCCCATTTGTATGCGAACCATGGTTTAATAATGCCGCTCTCTTATTACAACTAATTCTCTTAACTAAGGAAGAATGCATAACTATAATATTACTTATAGTTTATTATATACATTATATACAACAGCTGCTCAATACAGCTTTCAGAACAAGTCACATTTTACAACTGCGTAGAACATTCTGGTAAGATGCGATATATTACAATTCCAGACTGTCCGTGTATGGTGCTGCCATCTATAATTACAGATCGTTACTAATTGTTGTATTCTTATTTGAATCGAGATATAACACCCCTCCCCTCATAGTTCAAACGAACTGCAGGCAATCTTGTTCTTTGACTTCTTCGAACTGGAGCACTTTTCTGACAGTCCTCGTCATTGTTTTCAGTCAGCTTGTCTTTCACAGATTTATCTGTCGTAACATCATTTTTATTACTGTCAACTGTACCTGTTACAACATCATGCGAAGGCTGAGATTGGCTTGGTTCTATAGTATAATCATTATTAATCTGTTCTTGTATGTTCCCATTAATTCCAGAAAAACGGTTTTGGTTAACCATTTCATACCTATCATAATTACTGTAATTTTTACCACTATGTCCCATATTTTCAACTTTGTCTGACATTAGTTTATCATTTCGATTTATCTCTACAACTCTCTCTGGTATTTCATCACTTATCTCTTTATTACGTCTCAACTGATCAACGTGACGTTTACACATTACTCCATCATATCTATTTACTAAAACCCATCTACTCTCCAATAATTTCATAATTTTTCCTTTTACCCACTTCTCCCCTTTTCCAAAATTTTTAACAAAAACTAAATCATGAAGCTTATATTTGTGCAGGGGTTGCTGTATTTTAGGTTTTGATGGTAATACCAAGTGAAGGGCTGTTCGAACTGGCCTTCCAAACATTAATTCAGCAGGAGTTTTACCAGTCACCGAATGAGGAGTGGAATGATTTTCTAACAAAAATCGTGAAATTGACAATGTTATGTCACTTTTATCTAGCTTTTTAAGGCAATTTTTCACAGTTTGCACATACCTTTCCGCTTGTCCATTCGAAGATGGATGATAAGATGGAACAGGCGTATGCTTAATTCCATTATTTTTAAGAAATTCCTCAAATTCATCACTTGTGATCGCGGGACCATTATCACTGACCAATTCAACAGGTAATCCAAATGTGGCAAAAATTCTCCTTAATACCTTAATTGTAGTTTTACTATCAGACCTGGATACTACCTCTACCTCCAACCATTTAGTATAAGAATCGACTACTATTAAAAACATTTTACCTTCAAAAGGACCGGCATGATCGATATCGATCCTTTCCCAGGGCAGTTCAGATTTCCATTTCAAGTGTTCCATTTTGGGACAATCCCTCGCAAACATCTGACATCTATTACAAGAATTCACCATTTGTTCAATTTCTTTATCCATATTTGGCCACCAAACTACCCCCCCCCCCCTAGCTTTCGCTTTCATGCTCGATATACCCTGATGAACAGAATGCAGTAATTTTAATATATATTCACGACCTTCCTCTGGTATGATCACTCTATGTCCCCACAATAGACAATTTTCTAAACAGGAAATTTCCTCCCTTCTACGAAAATATGGTTGATATTCTTCTTGTTTAACCTTTTTCGGTCACCCATGTAATACCCACTCTAAAATTTGTTTAGTTATAGGATTATCAATTGTCCACTTTGCAATAGTTCTAGAAGTAATAGGCCAATTATCATTATTTGAAACAAACATTATTTCCGCAGGGTTACTCACTATATTTACAGTTTCTGGGAGAGGTAATCTACTTAATGTGTCAGCATTTTTATTATTTTTATCCTCGCGATACTCAATTGTATAATCATAACCAGCTAACATTAACGACCATCTCAGCATTCTAGGTGATAATGTATCAGGTACCTTTTTAACAGGATCAAATAATCGAATTAAAATTTTATGATTTGTTATAATTTTAAATTTTTTTCCAGCTAAATATTGGTGAAATTTAGTGACACCAAACATTACAGATAAAGCTTCTTTATCAATCATTGCATAATTCCTTTCAGTTTTATTTAAAGTTCTCGAAGCATAAGCAATAGGTTTCTCTTTACCCTCAACAATGTGGCTTAAAACTGACCCTATGCCATATTCAGAAGCATCACAGTTTAAAACTATCTCTTTGTTAACATCATATAATTCTAAAACAGGAGATGTAGATAATAATTGTTTAACTTTTTGAAACGCTTTTTCAGACCATGTCCAGTTTACATTATTATCTAATACTCTATGTAAAGGTTCTAAAACATCTGAAATATTAGGCAGGAAATTTCTATAATAAGAAATTAAGCCTAAAATTGAACGCAATTGTGATACATTATTTGGAATAGGAGCATTCAAATAGCATTAACTTTTTCTGGAATAGGTCTAATTCCTTCCTGAGATATTTTATGACCTAAATAAGAAACTTCCGAAACCATCAATTTTAATTTTTCCTTATTAATCTTATACCATGCTCAGAAAAGCATTTCAGAACATTTTCAACTCTTTCAGAATGTTCTGATTCATTACTAGCACTAATAATAACATCATCTAAAAATACATCAACATATTCAAACTTTTTAAAAATATGTTCAATTTTTCTTTGAAACATACCAGGAGCACATTTTACCCCAAATGCTAATCGTAACACATTAAACAAACCTTTATGAGTATTTATAGTCAAAATTTTGATACTTTCGATATCTACAGGTTGTTGTGAATAAGCATCTTTTAAATCAAAAACTGTAAAAAATTTACCACCTGATAATTTAGAAAATAATTCTTCCATTCTAGGAAGGGGATAATTATCACTTTCAGTATTAGAATTAACTGTTGCTCTATAATCACCACATATTCTAACAGAACCGTTAGGCTTAGGAACAATTACTATAGAACTAGACCATTCTGAATGATCAACAGGTTTTAAAATACCCTCATTAGTTAATCGTTCCAATTCAACATCAGTAGCTTTCCTGAAAGCAAAAGGAATAGGTCGAAACTTAAGAAAAACTGGTTTTGCATCTTTTTTCAATTTTATTGACGCAGGTGGACCCTTGATTGTTCCGATCCCGTCAGCAAAAACATTAGGAAAATTTCTAATTAAATCATCTTTCGAAATGCTTTTAATCATATTTACATTAGGCCAAAATAATTTTGATGCTTTTAACCAAGTTTTTCCGATTAGACTCGGACCCTCCTCTTTAATTACTAATATTCTTAAATCAGGTATACAATGTTCACTAACAACAGCATTTACTTTTAATTCCCCCAAAACAGTTAAGGAATCTTTAGTATAAGTTTGCAATTTTATATTGGATTTAATTAAAGGCAGCTTACCTGAGAACAATTTATGAGCAACACTTTTACTTACAATCGTATGCGCCGCACCGCTATCAATTTCAAATTGTATATTTACTTCATTTATTTTAACCGATTTTACCCACGACAGATTATTGGAATTGTCGTCCATAAAATTTAAACAGTATTTTTCCTGAACAGTTTTAATTTTTCTGTTCTTAAAAGGTTTCTCACTTTTCATCCCAAATTTTCGATTTCTGCAACAAACTTTAAGATGACCTAATCGATGGCAAAAATGACATTCTGCCGATTTAAAAGGGCATAACTTGGGGTTATGATTTTTAGAACATCTATAACACGGTTTCTCAGGCGCGTATTTATCTTCTTTAGGCTTAGGTGCATGAGTATACTTCTCTACTTTCGATTTCTCTCCTTTCGGAACAGGCACTTGATTGACAGTTGTATTATCTCCAATGTGTAGGGATTTTACTCCAGCCTCAACACACTCGAAAGACTCATCTATTTCTATCGCTGTTTGGAACGTTAAGTCTCTAGGATCCAGTAATTTTTGAATCCCAAACACTAACTGATCATGGAGGCGGTCATTCAGCGTATTTACGAAATTACAATGTTCGGATAAACGACGTAAATGTCGTACGAACTCGGCTATATTCTCTCCTTTCTTCCTTAGTCGTTTCTGGAACTTAAATCGTTCCGCAATTTCACTAGGGCGTGGTGAAAAATGATCTTTAGTATTCTTTAAAAGATCCTCGTAACTGATTTCTTTCAGCGTATTCGGAACAATTATATCACGTAAAATAGCAAAAGTTGTTGTTCCCACAGAACTTAATAATATGTTCTTTTTTCATTTCATCATTTTTGATGCTATTTGCTGAGAAATAAAAATCAATTTTCTCGACGTAAATAGTCCAAGGAACATTTGCATTATATTCTTCCAAGCGTCCCAGAGAAATTATTTCTTTATCTGCCATTTTCCGTGCCACTTTTTCTTTTTCTCTTTCGAAAAAAATTTTTCACAACATTTCACTTTGGGTTAAATTCCCATTTTCGTCGCCACTTTTATAATGCCGCTCTCTTATTATAACTAATTCTCTTAACTAAGGAAGAATGCATAACTATAATATTACTTATAGTTTATTATATACATTATATACAACAGCTGCTCAACACAGCTTTCAGAACAAGTCACATTTTACAACTGCGTAGAACATTCTGGTAACATGCGATACCTTACAATTCCAGACTGCCCGTGTATGGTGCTGCCATCTATAATTACAGAACCTTACTAATTGTTGTATTCTTATTTGAATCGAGATATAACACAAGGTAAACCCTTGTTCTGCAGGCATAAAATGAAAATTTAACTCTGGATTCGTAGCAAAAGTACCCGACGTTGCCCGGAATTTTAAGAATGCTTGTTTTGAAAAATAAATTTCAAAATTAAACATACAGTTAAAAACAAACAATAAAAATAAATAGTTCAAGTGTTATACACATAAATCAAAACAAATATAAAAATGTATATATTTATATATCAGCAATTCCAAAAGAGGCATCAGCAATAGGCATCGAAAAGCATACGAAAAAAAATTTTTTTTTTCGAAATTACTTTTGGCGCGGGGAGCCAAAGTTACCTTTTATGTATTCTAGTTTACACTTATTTTTTATTGAAACCCATTCATATCTTCCAGTGCCCCAAGCGCCCCAAAATCGTTAAAAATTGAATTTTTTATGAAAATTTATAACCTTTTATTTTTTTTTTTAAATTAGTTTTGGTGGGGTGCGAAAGTCGTATTTTATATATAATAGTTTTCTTTTTTTTTTTATCCCTTTATATCTTCCGGTGACCCAAACGCCCCCAAAATAGTTATAAATGAAAATTTTATGAAAATTTATAATTTATTTTATTTATTTTATTTTAAATTACATTTAGCGCCTTGTGTATTGGGTGTACTACATAACTATGTAATTTAGATAATTCGTTATCTAAATCCATTGATATCTTCCGGTGTCCGAAGTATAGTTCAAGATTGTAATTAAAAAAAAAAAAAATGTATTAAGAATTTTTAATTTAGAAAAAAAATGTTTACAAATATGGCAAACTGCTTAGATAATAAAGAATAAACGTATAAATAATAATAATTTTATAATAATGCGTGAAGTATAAATTGAAAAAATAAAAGAACTAAATCATTCAAATTAAAAAAATTGATCTTACTTAGAAAATGTTTTACTTCTTAGATTTTGAAGAAATACATATTTCTGAAGTTTGTAATAATCTTGGTGATAAAATGTTTGATAAGATTTATTATGTTATTCTATTCAATATGAAATCATGTCTCTTTTCTTGTTCAGATACGGTTTGCGATTCTTCAGACACTAGACGATGCATCTTTCAACATGTGGGTATAGCATGGATATTTTGACCATTCTTCCGTTTTTCCTACTTTTGCCATGGCCTTAATTCATTTGCAAGGCACATTCATCCAAAGATGGGGTTCAACTCGTTGCCAGTTAATAACTCCATAATAATACTTTGCATTGAAGTATATTTTTGGTTCTCTAAAAGTCCTTATTTCTGGTGTTCCTCTATTTTCATTTGTAGCAGAAATTATCTTTCGTATTACTGAAGACTTGATATGCTCTCTGTTATCTGAGAGCATTCACAATAACAATTTTTCAGGATGAAAAAAGAAGCTATATCATTGAACAAAAACGTCTACTATCTTTCGTAGATTGGGTTCAAAATATCTAGAAAACGTGTTAATTTTCCAGATATACTGAGATTCTTTTGTTATGAAGGCCTTCGTTTTGAAATGGAACCATACAGGGGAATATGCCTCTTTAGCATATATTGTAAGAATAAGGATATTCTCAAATGGATTTTCTGTGGCCACGTACAACCTTAAAATTCTAACTGCAGTTGTCAGCCATCTTCAGTAAACAACTGGACCAGTTTTCTTTTAATGACAGGCCAGGCTAATAACTTATCCTTTCTGTTTAGATTTAGATTTTTTCCGTCGCATCCAATTACTGTAAGGTCATATAATTGTAAGTTATTTGATAATATATATATATATATATATATATATATATATATATATTATTGCTATTTTATGGCTTTAGCTTCTCCTGTTGCAATTGAAACGTATCCAATATATTGAGAATAATGTTAATTTACAAGATTATAATTTTCCCTCTTTGTGGTTTTTGAACCATCACTTGCACTTTTGCGTGGTATTTTCTATATAGTATAAAAATAATTTAATACATTTAACAATAAACGATATACAAGTTTTCATATTTTATAGAGAGCACTTTTACGCTATACAAATGATACTTTAACTCTTACTTTTACTTATATTTTTTGTTCAAAATTCGCATAAAAATCGACTTTTGGCAACTACTTAAGTCTCTTGGGACATCGGAAGAAATTTATCGAATTTGAAAATTTTTGCATGTATACCAATATGTTTAAAAGACAACTTTCGCACCACGCGCTAAAAGTAATTTAATAAAAAAATAATTTAAAAATATTGTAATTTTTATAAACATTTCCATTTTTAACTACATTTGAGGCGCTTGGGGCGCTTGGGGCACCCGAAGATATGGATGGATTTCAATGGAAAAAAATATATAAAGTAATATACGTAAAAGACAACTTTCGCACACCGCGCCAAAATCAAATTAAAAAATTAAATAAGCAAAAAAATTATACATTTTCACACAAATTTAATTTTTTATTCATTTTTGGGGTGCTTGGGGCACCAGAAGATATAAATTGATTTTAATAATAATAAAAAAAAACCATGTAAACTAGTATACATAAAAGGCAACTTTTCCAACCCAAGCCGATTCCATTATCCACATATCGATTTTTCGATCCGCTCTAATCAGCAATGGCTATATGGGAATGTTCTCGAATTTTAGCAAGTAACAACTTTATTAGAAACATCTTAAAATTTCTTCCCGGTGCTTCCAGAAAAAAAAATGCTCTCTTTTTTTGTACTTCTTCCAAGATATTAGTGTAAACAGCTCATTAAACATCAGTCGAAAATATTTCATTCTGTGATATGAAACTTCTCAATTCTTCAGTGCTGTTTGATGTTTCTCTAATCCACTCTTTAGCGATTGTATTAGACTTTTTGTCAGGGGTATTAAGGATATCCCGGATACTTTTTCCTGTCATTATTAAAATCTTGTCTTCGTTAAGGATAAGAGCTTAATTGAATATTTCAGGGTAAACTCAACATTTGAGTTTACTTTAATTGGGTATGCTGTACGATTGGTCGTCATAACATTCTTGACTATTTTTACACAGGATTTCGACAGATTCTCTGAGTGTGAATGGATAATAATTTGATTTTGGGCATATGGATTTTGTATGATCAAAATCTGTGGAGATATTCTGATATAAACTTAAACGAGAGAGAGTTGTATACTGACGACAAAATTTGATATATGCTCTTTGATTGCTTCTTTGGGTTTTCTCTTGGACATTCCTATGTATTCCATTATTCTATTGCTATCAATTCTAAAAAGAATTGCATATACACTAGCTAATTCATCTCTCGATGATGAATCGATTTCGTTCAAATTAACTCTTTTAATTTTCTTGGTGGACAGGCTTTTAAATGTATATTGTGTTTAAGTAGAGCATAGTTTAACTTTTTGCACAGGCAAGGAAAATATGTATTTTTTTGTATATCATTTCTTTATGGTTTACTTTTTACATATTTTGGTGTAAACTTAATTCATAGAAAAGTTTAGTAATGAGGATTGCTGAAAACCGTTTTCTTCAGTGATACCTCTGATGCTATTAAGCTCTTTTTTCTAAATATCTGTCTTAACATACTTTAAAAACTCGTCTAATGTAAAACTTGTAAATTGCGATTTTATATAAAAATGCTTATGAACTATTATATGCGATCGCATTCTTTAATCTGATCGGTTTCATTTAAATAATTCTGTTAATGCTGAGATTTTCGTTGTTTTCTATTAAATTAATGTCGAGAAAAGGTAAACTTCCATCTTTCTCAATTTCAAGAGTGAATTTTGTATTATCATCAAACTCATTTATTTTATCAAGGAAAAGGTATAATTCATGCAAACCCTATATTCTCCTAAACAAAAAAAAATCTACCAATCTGAATCATACTCTAGGCGTTAAATCAAGGTCAGTTAAAATCTTCATTTCCCACGGTCGTGATTTGATTTCAGCAAAAAGCCGAAATAGGAGAAGCCATTGGAATTCCCATAATTGTTCAAAATATCTTCCGTTAAAAATATAAACGTTATTATTTGTAATGAGGTTTAAACCTGATACTATTGTGTTTTTATATGTATATATGACATTGGTCCTGTATCGATAGTTTTCTTTGATTTCTTGCACATTAATCGAGGGATACAATAATACTATATCTAAACTTGCAAGTATGCTTTTTCCGGTAATTGCCAGATTTTTTATTTTATCAATAAAGTGGCTAGTAGAGATTAAAACATATAGGAATGTGGTAAAATGGCTTTCAAATAACTTACATAAGCTTTTTCAAGGAAGGATGTAGGACTTGGTTACAATAGGTCGTAGGAGCGAGTTATCTTTATGATCTTTCAGCCTACCGATTAATCTTGGTATTACTCGAGTATGATTATTTTTAATAAGAGGATCTTTCATTTACGGTGACCATGTTCCGTTCTTAATCAGGTTTTTGAGTTTTCATTTTATTGTTTTGATATTTATTGAGGTCTTTACATTTCATGGCATATATACATTCTTACATTTTCCTTATATACTCATCTTTATTCAAAATAGCTATCTTATTTGATTTATCTCTTTGCGTAATAACTATATTAGGATAGGTTTTTAAATTTCTAACTATTGCGTATTTTTTTTTTATTCTGATTTTTTTATTTACCTTTATGTTTGCTTTTACATTGCTATTCAGGATTCCTCTAATTTCAACTAATTTGTCTTGTTCCATTGATTGTGTAATTTCCTCGCAGTTTCTGACGAGAGATCTAATATTAAATGTATTATCAAACATGTATTTCGAGCCATGTGTTAAAATTCTGTTTTCCTTTTCATTCGTAACTCTGTACGATATATTCACATATTGTAGAGGACTCTTGACAATCCTTTGCATATTATTCTCTATGTTCAACTTATTAAATTTCCAACTAATGGTAATTTCTTTAGATTTATGTTGGATGTTTTTATAATGATAAATAATTCTCCCATATTTATCCAAATCTGAAGTGTTTAAATCTTTTGCTAGAACACCATATAAGTGCAAGACATTTCTAGACATTTATTAAATCAATTTAAATTTCATTCTAATATACAAATTTAAACAGTCCATCTCAGACTGTTTTAAGTGACATTAAATTAGAGCCAATAAAATAATTCTTGCAACGAATAAAATCTGGAATTAAATTATTATCTTGCATAGATACTTGATGTTCATCAGCTCCATATCCAAACGAAGACTGTCGTATTTGTCTTTAATTTTGATTTTCTTGCATTCTATTTCTTTTCATCCAGTATCGAAATAATATTGAAAATAAAATCATAAGATGAAGCACAACATTTCACCTTCATTGAGACATAAAATATGTAATATGAGCTTTAAAAAGTTCACTGTTTTACTTAAAAGTCGAATAAAGTAATAAAAGATGCATTTTATTTCAAAACTTCTTACAAGGTAGATCTCCTTACTGGGCATACTCAGAATATTTTGAAAAAAATACATATTAAACTACATATATATGTAATAAAGGATCCGACAAATTTAGCGGCGGAATTTCAGTAGAAAGTCCGTAAAAAAATAAAATACTTTTGAGTATTTGTCGCAAAAAGATGAAAGCGTCACGCAGCAGTACTTTTTTTCGCCAAAAACAAACGATTTTAATGCACCTGAAAATTGTTTGTTAATTGATTTTTAGAATGCGTGTAAAAAGTATTTAATGAATTTAAACATTAACAATGAGAGAGTTTAATAAATCCATTTTTTCGTATTACATATTCATGTTCCTTTTATTTAACTTTATTACTTTAAAAACATCTTCATATATAAAAAATATTTTCATATATTTAAGCGTATTCGAAAATAAAAGCAAGATTAATTTAACAGTTATTCATTTAAATATCAAAGAATTCGTCGTTTCCATAGCAACAAAATTGAATCGACAGCGCTCAATTGTACTTAATTTTGAGATATTGAAACAATTTTAATTTATTTTAATTTTGTTTTAATTCATGAAAATTGATATTTAACATTCATTATATATATGACAAAACTACAGTTAAATCAAACCAAATCTGACAAAACTACAGTTATTTAGATTAAATTTATTTAAACAAGTTTAATATGAAACATTTTTATCTTAAAGAGTATTCGACATAAAAAAGAATTTTTCGAAATTTCATTTCATCGCTAACCGATGATAAACCACCAAATAAACGAAATTTTCATTATTTCTTACGAAAGTTCTATCGAGGTTCCGCCAAATTTTTTTTTATAAACATATATATGAGAAGATCACTATGTAATTTTTTCAATTTTTTCTGAATATGTCCGTATGGAGACCTTCCTTGTTAGAACTTTCTTATAGCTTTTTCTTATATGTATATCTGATATTAGTCCTATATCAAGATAGTCCACAATGAAAGATTTTAGTTCTTGCATATTAATCGATGGATACAATACGATATCTAAACTTGCAAGTTACTATACATTCTTCTATTTTCTATATTTTTCCTCCCACTTACCATGTTTCTTTTTAAATTTTCTCTAATTAAGTTCAATCTAAGAAATTGCTACTTCTACTTTCAAATATAATAATAAATGACTCTCTCAATTTTCACACGAAATGATGTATTTGTATAAATAAACAGCAATTATAATTACAGTTATAACAGTTATTATAATATTGTTTGATGAAGGACTTGGTAAAGACTTTAAGTACTAAGACGTTTTTAAATAAAATGCATATTTTTAACTTGTAACGTCTTTTTTATTATTTTAGTCGTCTTTTAACTAAAACAGTGAATTTCTTAATTTTCATATTACAAATTTTATGTTTTAATCAAGGTAAAATATTGCGTTTCATCTTACGATTTTATTTCATTTTTGATTTTTCATGTGGCAATAAAAAAGTTATGACGTAATATTAACGTTTTTGATTCGTTAAACTATATATTTTATTTTCAATTTTCACTTAGAAATATTACAATACAAACGTAATTGTTGTAGTAAGAATATGTAAATACATTAAACAGTTCACACTTGTTAGATATTATTCAACTTTTATATGTCAGGAAAAACAAATTTCGTAATTTTAAATTGTTTAACTATATTATAAAATATACATATAAAAAATTGTTTAACTAATATTGTAAGTTTATATTTTTACTCTGGTATTCTATTTTTTAAAACTACATGTAATTACAAAACTATATATATTTCATTGCAGCATATAAATGAGTATTTTAAACAATATAATTCATTTTTCTGTCGTTTCGGAAAAAAATAATCTTAGAAAAAAAAATCAAATACAATTAAGAAGAACAAAATATATTATTTAGTAAAACTTTTTCAGAGCACATCCAACCACAAAATATGATTAAACAAATAGTAATAAATGACTCCCTTATGATATGTTACGTGATGTTCAGCGATAGTTTTACGGGTTTTTTTTAAACAAAGTGCTGATTACATAAAATGATTTAGGTTGAGTATCTTTCACATCACATATTCCCTTGAGTTCCTCTGAAGTCAATCCATTAAGAGTAATTAATATATCAGAAAGAAACAAGCTTTTTTATATATTAACAGCATGTTCGTTTTTTAGCTGCTAAGGAAATTGGATCACAGATACTAATGCACTTTAAAAAGATGAATGTTTGTTTAGGAAATTGTTTAATGTTTCAATATATTTTCAGAGAGTGAGCAGAGCTTTTACTGAAACGCTTTTAGTATGCACAAATACGGATGAGACATGCCATTAATCAATATGAACTAATTGATTTTGATTTATTTAAGAAAAAAAATCACAATTTTATTTCTTTTTCTATTATTTTCCAAAGAAAATTTCTTATTCATTTGAACTGCAAAAATTTTACAGCTTATTTAAGGTTATACTATACATTACACCTCAAAACGACTTCACTCTCAAAATCATATTCATGAAGTGGAACAAAATGCAAGCTCATATGCAATAAAATGGTTTTGAAACTCTAATTATAGAAATTTATAAATTCTGGCTTGCTTTCAGCAATACACTTTTTCGTGCAGTGGAAAATATCATTAAGTGCACTTCAGTTTCTTTCGCAATGTAAGGTTAAGATCTGAATTCCAAACATCAATATGATATAAAATAAATTTTAGAACTACGGAATTGTAACATGTTTTGAATAAAAATGAATTTACATCTCCGTAAAACTATCTGATATACTGAAAACATGATATAAATATCAGGATTTTCGATTTTTTAGATTCTAAATCATCAAGACATTTATATTTCAAGGCAAGTAAGAAGATCAAAATATTTGATGAACTTGAGGTTTTTAATAATTTTTGTTTAAATATAAGATAGTTTTTATTATATTACTATTTTTCGTCACACTAACATTGATTTTGATCCTCCATTCATATACAATGATGTAAGAGATCGCAAATTAGCGTGATGATTATAATTCGCTTGTTGATATGTGTGTTCTGCAATATTCTACAAAATAATATTTCTAGTGTTTTCGTTCTCCTTATTTATAAAATCATCTGCGAAATCCAGAATTTTTACTTCCTTCTTTTTATATAATTTTTTATATCAACTGCAAGTCTAAGAGGGGGGGCTAAAGACAACGCAAGGGAATGTCCATTCACATATCGATATCATTCATACCCTTCATAACAATGTAAACTATTTTAGTTAGACACATAGCAGTTATTAGAAAAAAAAAAAAAAAAAAAAACTCATGCTTCTAGTAAATATTACGTCATTTTCACTCGCGGAACCGTTTCACACCTCTCAAATTACCATCCTATTTCAAATTTAGTATAATGAAAATCTGGTGAAAATCATTAAGACGCAACTGTAATGTCTGAATATAAATGGATATTTTATTGAAATATTATGTCATTTTGAAGGATAAAACCAATCCTTTTTTATCAATAATGATTGTATAGTGTCATTACATTCGGAGTTATAAACATTGAAATTTGCGTCTTTTGGGAATTAGTAGTATTTTTTATGAATGCAAGTTCTGGCTGATTTTTTTAAAAATATGTCACTTTCACAAATAGAAACACTTTTTTCTATTGAATGTTTGTCTCTATATCTATTTTATCACTGGTCGGGGATTGAAAAAATTCTGAAGACCTAATCATTTTCACTAAATTTTATGAAAATATTACAATTATGAGAATTATTGCAAGTCAGTCACTTTAAGGAATATAAAAAAAGGCGTTATATCATTTTAGCTTAATTATGCTCCTTGACATATTAAGCGTCATTTATTCAAGTTTTAAATTTATTTCTTATATTATTGTAATAAGGTATTGGTATCAATAAAGTCGTATTAAATAGCGATAAAGAGAATGTTAGACGAAAGACTGTAATGATATACGCGTACCTAATGTGAAAATTGCAATGCAACTCGACGCCTCTTTTACTTTGCTACATTTCAATTATGAATACTTTAGGGTTATTTACATTAGTTATCACTATTAAACTACCTGTAAAATTCATGCAGTGTTTATTATTATTAATTTATTCTGTTATTATTATTCCACGTATTTGAAAACTTCAACATCTCTGTATTTGACCCATATGCCCAACGCCCTGCGTCCTCAAATGAGGACTGACTGTAATTTTTAAACTAAATGATGGACAGTATTAATGTGAAAATAAAAATCACAAAATTACTGAATGGTGCATATAAATTAAATTAAAAACTAAATAAACTTTAAGATAATTACCTACTTTTTATTCGTCGTATATATTTAACGTTAGACAATTCATTAATAAATATGCTTTTAGCAAAGTTTGTCACTTTTTATTCTATTCTTCTATTCTGCATTTAGTTTATTCACTTTGAAATGGATATCGCAACTGCATACCATACAGTTTATTTCATTTTTTTTCCTTCTGGTAGATGGTGCCATTGCATTCTCTATCGTTAAATCGTTTTAAATCATATTCTGTGTTTATCATACAGGCCGTGCCACTGCATATTCTCTTACTTACGATTCGTTAAAGTGTTAAATGATTGGAAGCTTTTTAAATTCAAGAGTGTATAGCTTTGTTCTTTAAAGGCAATTTTAAAACTCTTTCCTGACAATGGTCACAGAAAAGTTCATTATTTTATTATTTAATGTTCATTTAGTTTTTTTTTATTTATTTTATATACACCATTAGGTAATTTTGTGGTTTTCATTTTCACATTAATATTGAGCTTGTCATTGTGTACATTTATTAAATGATGGATTTCTGAAATTTCGCGCTCAATTTACTTACGATTAGTTATTTATAAAAATATATGACAAGCAATAAAATATTTCAGTTATAATTAATTTAGGCGTTAACGGTTTAATATTATTAAAAACATGATCACACTAAGCATCTAATTACTATTTCTTTGAAATTATGAATTTTGTATTCAATCAAGCTACATTTTTAAGCACTTTTAGATGATCACTGGCAAATTACGAACCATATGTTTTGCCATTTAAACAAATTGAAATTAATTTGTTAAAATTATTCTATATAATTGCAAAATAAAACGATTATTTGTTGCATTATGCACAGTAGGTACGGTAGTATACTTCATGAATGCATTTCCGTATGTTTTCTCAAGATTTCTTTAAATAACATACATCACGATAAAACCAAAATAAAACAATTCAATGAAGAAAATTTAATTCAAAGTCATGGATCATGTATAATCCCCCGGCAAAAAATAAGTTTAAAACCGTATCCATATGTTTTTATCTTCCTATAAAGTGTAACAGAATATATAAGTGTTTGTCAAACGAAACAAAGTATTTTTAGGCTTTATTTTTCGAATTAAGATAAATTACCAATATATCCTGTGACTTTTATCATCTTCCGTTTCAATTAATCGTAAAATGTCCAAACGTATCGAATGATATAATTTCACTAAAAGGTTAAACCGTTAGAAATACTTTATTTTCTTTCATTTCATATTTTTTTCTTGAACGACAGAAACAGTAAAGATAAATTTAGAAAAAAAGAGCTTCATTGCAATAATTATAATCTCAGTTTATTCTTATTCACAATAAGACAATTTTATTTACATTTATCAATTTTAATATTACTAAAATTAAATATACGGTATTCAGATAATTATATTACATCAATACTAATCGCATATTGTATTAATACTAGAATTGGTATAATATTAGTAATTGATATTTTTATAGCACGTTTTATGTAGAGTCCATGGTAAAATATTTTAGGGACGTTATAGGACAGTAAAACAGATAATTTTTTTATAGAAGAAACCTGGTTTATAATACATTTATGTATAAAAAATACAGTTTTTTTTTTTTTAATTTCTATCACTTTTTGTGATCTAGAAATACATTTTACTCAAAGCAAAATAATTCAGTATCAAATTTCATTAATGCCCATACGTGCTATCAAGACTATCTATTGATACGAGCAGTTTTTGTATGCGGTCATTCAGTATGTTTGTATGTGGCTATTTGAGTACGTCCAACGATAACTGTAACGAAAAAATCGAAATAGCTTGACAGTTAGTAGATATAGTAATGAGGTACTAGAAATTGTTTAGTTTTCAGTTTCTTAAATTATTTCGGTAAAACAAAAAAAAATGTATATTATCTTTTCTGCCATAAAGTATATCAATGGCCTGAATTTATTTATTTCACCAGTGACTCGGATAATTATAGTTAATTTAGAATAAATTATATAAAAATTAAATTATGAATGCTGAATTTTCAATATGGATATTTTTAATTAATTCCATCCATTTCAAATTTCATCAATCCATTTTTCAGACATTTTTATTTTTTTTTTAAATAGAAATTGGGGTAAATAATAGTCCAAGAGCCGACAGCACAAAAACCTATGTTATCAAGCACAAGAAAAAAACCTTTATTTTATGTCAAGAGTAGAAGTTTTGCCGAGAATTTATGTTAACACTTTGCCGTCCGCACGATTCGTAAATATTTATTCGCTTGGTTCCGGCAGCGCTAATTCGGATCAGTTGACTAGTCGCCGGCCGCTCTTGACATTATCGGGAGATTATAAATTGTTAAGTTTTACTAATGTCCTCGTTAGTTCTCATAAGTTCTCAACCCTGTTCCCCTACTTTCATGAAATTTCGAAGATATGCATATGTAAATAAATACAAAATTTGTTTCTTTTATATATTTGTTTATTTGCATTTTCTTTGGTACTTAGTATTTTTCTTTCATATGGTACGCAGCAAAACAGTCTCCAAGATGTAAGACAAGAACAGGCGATCATCAATTGACCATTCTAGGCGTGGACAAACGCTGGGCCAAAACTAGTCCGGCAACTCAGGATCAGAAAGGTCTTCGAGTTTTTCTTCGGTCGTTACAATGCTATGCACACGACACCACTGTGGTGTCGCCGGCCGTTGGCAGCTAATTTGCGCACGATACCACTGTGGTGTCACCGGCCGTTGACCACTAGTTTGCGTATGTCACCACTGTTGTGTCGCCTGACGGCATAGTGTTAAGAATAGAAGTCGAGGAATCTAATGATCCATGTCGAAAGTGAAGTGGTGCGTAAGCCAAAAATTAATACCACTAGTAGTTGACTCGTAAGTTTATCATTGTGTTTGTCCTACAAACAAAGATATGAAAACATGGAGGACTGGAAGCAGGAAAACACAATGAGAAACCTACGAGTCAACCACTGGTGGTATTAATTTTTTCACTTATGCTCCACTTCACTTATTACAGACATGGATTATTAGAATCCCCTACTTCTGCTCTTTCATAAAATAAAAGTTTTTTTTCTCGTGCTTGATAACATAGGTTTTTACACTGCCGTCTCTTGGACTATAAGGAAATTTCGTGTATGTGTTCGAAAAATACAAAACATTTTATTTTTTTCTTTTATTAAGAAATTATTTTTTTTCTTTTACTTTAACACTTGCCTAAAAACTAAATTCCATAGTGTGCCAGAAAAAATGAATTCATTGCTAATTACATAATCACGAAAATTTTCGAAAAAAAATTACATGACGGAAAAATCAGATTAGGTAATCTTTTGTAATCGTATTCATTCGACACTTATTATCACACATAAACAATTCAAGAAAAAATATGGTTAAAAATAAATTGAGATACTATTAAATAACTCTTCCTTGAAGTCCTACTTATTAAAATCGGCCATTATGGAACGGACAATATAATGTAATATGAGCATTGCTTTAAATTGCCTACACATAAGTGAAGATATTTCAACTGCAATGCAAGTGGATATTTTGAAGGATTAACTGACGAAATGAATATCCTACTAAATATTGAACGTGTAAGTGTAACTTTAAAATACAATGAAATCTAAGATAGGTCTCATTTTTTGTGAGCGCAACTTTTATTTGTAATGCAGATATTTTATTTTATTTTTTATTATTAAATTATACGTTAAATTTCCCTGAATTTGATCTATAAACATTTTTGTTTAAAGGTAATTTATTATATTCTTCAGCACATAAATTTATAAAACAAAAATTTCAAAAAACGTCCACAATTTTGGCCGCAACTATATAATATAAGTATTATGTTTTTGTGATTTTATCTTATATTTTTATCTTTTAAACTCATACATATATATTTTTTAATTTAATGTTACAATTATTTTCATGAAATATAACTTGATACTATAACTAATTTGATTAACAAAATAATAATTCTATGAAAATAAATAATTTCAAATGACTTCGCATAACATAATATATATATATATATATATATTTGTTAAAAATAAGATTAACAAAACATTAGGCATATACTATACTTTAAATCTTATTTTTCTTGTAAATTATAATAAAAAGATTCAAAAGTGCTTTCATTGTAATGTATTTCAGTATCTTTTAATTGAAAAAAATCAGTTCATAAAGATATACAGGAGAAAAAACATTTAATTTTTACGATAAATATATATTTTTCGGAAAACGTAAATATAGATGAATGCTTTATTTTACTTTATTCATTTAGGATTTAATTGAGAACACCTCAACCATAAAAATATATGTTTTTAGAAAATTCTTTTAAAAATTTATATTTAAAAAAAAATTGCAAATTGCAACTTTTAGTATTTAAAGAAACTGTATAAAATATTTAAAAAGTACATATGTTCTAATATTTATACTTATTATTCTTGATAATGTCTTTTAATAATGCAGATACATTAATCATATTATTCCTGATTTAAATAATAATAAAAACTACCCTGTTATGCTAAAATATTTTACATTCAATTCTTGATTGCTTAGAAAATGAAATATTTTCTTTAAAATAATTATCTTAATAAATACTTAGAGAAATCACACGAGGTTTACATTACTGATGGGTTGCAATTGTACATAAAGTACCCCACTCCCCAAACAACCCAAAACAAATAGAGAGAACAAGCCATTCATCTTAATCACCACTCTCTTCATGAATAAACTCTTAATAGCTATGGCTTTGAGCATTATGGCTTTTTTGTATTTATGTTAACATAGTATTTATTGACAAGGGACTTCATACTAAAATTGCACTAAATTCTTTTTTTTACATTAGAATAAAAAACATGATGTCAATCTTTGAAATATCTTAGTAATCAAGAAAGGTTAAATATAGGAAATCCTGATGTGTACTCGATACAAAACTTACTGCAACTCATGTAATTTTTTAAGCACAATTTCAAACTAGTTTGAGAAATGAGTTGTAATTTTGGATTCGTATATTTGATGCGTTTACGTTACATAAATATTTCGAAAAGGTATATTTGTACATTTTAGCTTTCGAAAAACAATTCCTATGATGTTTGTTTTACTGATGAGTTACATCTATAAATCCATATGAATACTTCTGTGAAAGACAAGACCAAAATTGTATGATTATATGTTCATATTTCACCTTGTTTTACATAATATTTTAGGAAATTGCTATTTATTAAACGAAAGTAAAAACAAGAATATTACAATAAAGCGATATTCAATGAACAATCTCAGAAGGTATTGATATTCTGAATCGCACTCATATGTACATAGCAACGTGATGTAGAAAATAGTAATTTATTTTACTTCCAACTTTTAATAGTTAATACTGATTATTATTTCTTACCTACTAACCGATTGAATTTACCGTAATAAGTCAAAAAAATTAGATTGATGATTTAAACTCATCGATATCCATTGAGGTATTTTCGAGAAAGACCAAAGAAAGAGCATGCGATACATGTAATATATGGTGAAAGAACCTCGAAGGCTAGTTTTGAGCATTAACTTGTGTCTACAGATCTAATAAAAACTCCAATAAATCAGCACTGGTCTTCGATAAAAAATATTTATATTTAAAAGTCTTCCCTCTAATATGGACTTAACAAATGGAAGTCTAACACATTCTACAAGATTTGTTCGAAGAAATGTTGAAACATATTATACGATAGCACACATATAAACAGAAGATTTCTTTACCATCATGTCACTGTCAGGTTTTCAATGTTTGTATTAATAGAGAATTATTCTCATTTCATCATCACATCACTCATTTATCATTTTCAATTTTTAAAGAGAATTTTAGTATATTTCTACCCATTGTTAATATTTAATTTTTTTGTATCAAAACAAGTTTGAATACAAGTTTCTTTCATGTGTTTAGAAGGTTTAAAAATAAGATCTCGAATTGAACGAAATTTTGTAGAAAAATTCTATGTAAGATATTTTATGAATATTGTTATAAGAATAAGTATAGCAAGTAATTTTAGTTAAAATTCGGGATATTATTTCCGATCTATGTTTATTTGCAATATTTTGTATTTCGTATTATATTTGAAATTATAATAGAAAGAATAATTTTTCATTCATCTATATGTGCTTTTCAGTATAGAAACATTTATTGGAATGTCTAACAAATTTAAACCTTTCAAGTACGAGCATTACTCGCGCACAGTCCGTTCCACACAATAAATATGTGAATTAGTATCTGGACATTGCTTTAGAATAATATATCATTAAAAGTTGTTATTCAGACATTAAAAGATGATTCCGTCTAGAGTATGCCGAACGTGTCTTTAAGTATGTCCAAACAGTTCGTGTCTTTAAAGTTTAATATCTCGGCTAATTACCGACATTTTTTTCGAAAATCATTATAAACAATCCTTTTATACTTCTGAGAGTAAAGGTACCTCCAGAGCTTCTCGACATCTTTGCTGAACGCCAGCAAAGCGAAATTTGTGTGTAATGGGAAAATACTGTTTTCTCAAAAATTATTTGACCTAGGGTAGTCGTTATACTATTCCTGCAAAGATTAAATTAACTTCTACTACCCCTATTTTTTCCATAATTTATGTTTCAGTAGTTTCGAAAATAGAGGGGGGAGGGGATATATTTTTGCCATGCGTTTTCGGTGACATCCCTGAAAATGTAACTAAAACTTAAAGAAATATATTTTTGAGCCCAACATTACGAAAGCTTTCTCGTGAGACTTCAGACGATATACAAACGAAAGATTTTTTTTTTTCATGTAACATTAGAAATAATATTAAAAAATGATACTGCAATATAAATGCAAATATTTACATTTGAATTTAAACTTTTGTTTAATTATCTGTTTCTAGAATAATTAATTAGTATCTTGATGATCGAGCTACACTCGAAACATACGTAAAATACTCCTTCTGTGGTTGTTTGCTCTAAGCCAATTTTATATTACTATTTTTATATTACTATTATAACTCTGTTACAGTTATAATAATGTTGTTGTTAGTATTATTTTTATTTGACGGCAACATTTCCTGTGTTTCTGAATGCGGATAAATTGGTCATCTTTCTTACACGAAGAGTGGCTATAACATATTCGTTTTAAATCATTTTTTGCACCTGCACCCTGTTTGGGGTAGTGGAAACAGACATAAAATATAGTCTATCTTGAAGCAAGAGCTGTCTCAATCATTTTTACACCATTATGTTTGAAATCGGTTCAATACTTACTGAGATTGCATAGTAATCGCAATTTAGAACGTTTTTTAGAATTAGAATATTTAGAATTTTTAGAAACGTTTTTTACATTAAGAAAATAACATTAATAAATTGACAAAAATACAGGTCCCCACAGCAGGCATAACATAGATTCCAAAAGAATAGTAAAAAAACAGCAAAGATTGAATAACAGAAATGGAATAATGGAAATTCGTAGAACTTAGACAGAATTGTCGGGTCCAGAATGCCTAAAGTTCCACAAATAAAATGTGCGGTTTCATCTTCATATTAGCCAAAAATTAGCTAAAGAATATGAATTTGGGACTATCACACACATAAAACAGAGAAATAAACCATTGAACACCGATTAAGTTCAAAATAAAATAAGTTTTATAAATGATAGAGGAAAAAAAATACCAAATTAAAATCCACATTGTCTTAGCATTAGGCATAACAAATACACTCATTAGAGATCAGTAGCACATGTTGCCAACAAAGTTTTTTATATGATGGTGGAGATTCAACAATATCCCGCATAGCCAAGCACAATCCCATTATATATAACCAGAACCTTCTATAGATAATTTAGAATTGAGAATGAACTGCTCCATGTATCAAACGAATCAGTGTGGTGCTGCCATCTATTGACTTATTAGTAAAATAAAAACTATTATATAATAAAAACTATTAATGGATTAAGTTTTAAAGCAAATACTGTTTAGAGATAGATATATGATAATTAAATAATATTTAAAATATGTTAACAAATATATACAATTGCATTACAAAAAAATAGTAATTCATATATTAGATCAAAATGATATGTAAATTGGTGAAATTGAATGGATTGGTGAATAATTATTAATGTTTCACAAAAAAAATTTTCTACCATACCATAACTTATCACAATTTAAATTCCTGTGACAACATTACAGCATCACTTAAATTAATTTATAATTAAATATAAAAAATAAATTTAAGATGCTAAGGGATTAATATTAATAATAATTAAATTTTGAAATTTATAAATTACATTTAATGTGTCTACAAACTTACTTAAAAAGTAAATGCACATAATTTAAAGGGAGAGGGAAGATCAAATAACAAATTTATTAAAACATGCATTTTATTCTGATTTAAGATGGTATATTTTGTATTAGAAATTAATATGATATTGTCCTGAGTAGGAAAAAATTTAAATACAAGTTAATTGTTAACATTATTAAATATTAATTAATATGAATATATTTAATATGGGTTGATAAATATATCACTCAAACATTATACATATAACAGTATCAAATCAACGTCCATTATAAAATGTGTGTTAGCAACGTAGTTATATATCATATACCCCATTTTTTAAAAATTAAATAAACTATTGCGTATTATCCAGACAACGCCACCCTCCTCCGTACTCTAAAATCTACTTACCCAATCTCCTATAATGATTTTTTATTATTATCTTGCAATATGTAATTTTTTAAAATTATTTTCTTATTTTCTTTCTTTCTTTTTTGTAATTTTTTTTTATGCATGAGTTAATTTGTTTTTAAGATCATTTAAGTACTATTTATATATTAAAGAATATATGATTTTTAGGGGAAACCACGATTTAATGCATCATAAATTAGTTTTTTAATATTGTTGTTAATTAGATGAGAAGAACATAAACACTTTATTCTATATAAATGATTAAGTATTATATTACGATATACAGAATTATGAAGAAAAGATTTAAAATTAGTAAAAGTATTAGCTTTGAATTTAAATTCTTTACGTATGTCATATAGATTAGTTATTGTTTTGTTTTCTTTTATTGTAATTTTAAGATCTAAACAGTTAATTGTATTGTTAGATAAGAGGTTTTTCGTGAATTCTAAATTAGTAGGATAACCTACTGCAAATTGTGAAACATTAGTTTGATCAGTGGCAACTAAAATTATGTCATCAATATAACGATATAAATGTAAATTACTATTAGTAAAAGTACGTTCATAGTGATATAAGTATAAGTCAGATAATAAACTGGATGTACAACCACTTTGTGCTAAACCGACGTTCTCTAAATATAATGAGTTATCTTGCAAAATAAAATTATTATAGTTAATGAAATTTGTTAAAGATTTAAAATAAGCTTTATCTATATTAAATGGTTAATCCAGTTTATGGTGATACTTTTAAATAATTCATTTATAATATTACCTAGATCTAAGAAATCTATATTATGAAAAAGATCTTTGAACTCATATTTTGTTAAATTGTTTACACATATAAAATTTTCCATGATATTGACTATATATATGTATATATGTCGTAGTCGTAGGCTAATTGAGAAATCCGGCTCTTTGCAAACAGCCTAGGCTCTTTGCAAAGAGCCGGGCTAATTGGAAAATCCATCTCCCTTTTTCCAATTAGCCTGATATTTTCCAGGCTTATTGCAAAGAGCCTAGAAAGCGTTAGGCTAATTGAAAAATGACCACTTATTATCCAATCAGGGTGATATTTTTAGCTCACAGGCTATCAAAGCCTGGGTGTATTCTGTATGTACGTGTGTTCGTACGTACGTACGTATGTACGTAACACGATAACTCTTGATAGAAATATCCGATTTGCTTCAATTTTTTTTTCTAGGTTCATTCTGATAAGGTGCTTCCCTAATTAGGTTTTGGGGTTCATTGGTTAAGGATAAAGGGGGAAAGGGTGCTAGTCTCCCCCCTTAATTTATATAAATGGGTTTTTCATGCAGAAATAATCGATTTGCTCCAAATTCGGTATACCGGATTATTGTGTTAAGGAGCTTCCCTGATTAGATTTGGAAGCTCATTATTTAAGTATAAAGTGGGGGAAGGGGGGCTACCCCCCTTAATTTAGATAAATCGATTTTTTATGATGAATTATTCGATCTGCTCCAAATTTGGTATACCGGTTTATTAAGTTAAGGAGCTGCCTTGATTAGATTTGGAGGTTCATTAGTTACATATAAAGGGAGGAAAGGGGGGGCTATCCCCCCCCCCCGTAATTTAGATAAATGGGTTTTTCATGCAGAAATATGCGACTTGCAAAAAATTTGGTATACCGGTTAATTATGTTAAGTAGCTTCCCTGATTACATTTGGAAGATCGCTATTATGTATAGAGAGGATAAAGAGGGGCAATTGCCTCCCCCCTTAATTTAGATAAATGCGTTTTTCATGTAGAAATATTCGATTAGCTCAAATTTGGTATACTGGTTTATTATGTTAAGGAGATGGCTTGATTAGATTAGGAGGTTCATTATTTAATTATAAAGGGAGGAAAGGGGGGGGGCTAGCCCCCCTTAATTTAGATAAATGGGTTTTTCATGCAGAGTTATTCGACTTGCTCCAAATTTCGTATACCGGTTTATTATGTTAAGGAGAATCCCTGATTAGATTTGGAGGTTCATTAATTAAGAATAAAGGGAGGAAAGGGGGGCTAGATCTCCCCCCCTTAATATAGATAAATGGGTTTTTCATGCAGAGTTATTCGATCTGCTCCAAATTTCGTATACCGGTTTATTATGTTAAGGAGAATCCCTGATTAGATTTGGAGGTTCATTAGTTAAGTATAAAGGGAGGAAAGGGGGGCTAGACCCCCCCCCTTAATATAGATAAATTGGTTTTTCATGCAGAGTTATTCGATCTGCTCCAAATTTCGTATACCGGTTTATTATGTTAAGGAGCATCCCTGATTAGATTTGGAGGTTCATTAGTTAAGTATAAATGGAGGAAAGGGGGGGGTAGACCCCCCCTTAATTTAGATAAAAGGGTTTTTCATGCAGAGTTATTCGATTTGCTCCAAATTTCGTATATCGGTTTGTTATGTTAAGGAGCTGCCTTGATTAGATTTGGATATTTATTGGTTAAGTATAAAGGAGGGACAGGGGCTAGTGTCCCCTTAATTTTAATAAATGGGTTTTTCATACAGTTCACCAAATTTGAAGCAAATCAGATAATTCTGCATGAAAAAAACCTTTCACTAAATTAAGAGGGGGGGGGGCTATTAGCTCCCCCATTTCTCCCTTTATGCTGAACCAATGAACTTTCAAATCTAATCAGAAAAGCTCCTTATTAGAATGAACCTAGAAAAAAAATTAAATTAAATTAAATAATTCTGCATGAAAACACATTTATCTAAATTAAGGGGAGGGGCAATTGTCCCCTTTCCCCCATTTTATACTTAACCAATGAACCTCCAAATCTAATCAAGGCAGCTCCTTAACATAATAAACCGGTAAACGAAATTTGGAGCAAATCGAATAACTCTGCATGAAAAACCCATTTATCTAAATTAAGGGGGGGGGGAGTATAGCCCCCCTTTCCTCCCTTTATACTTTACTAATGAACCTCCAATTCTAATCAACCCACTCCTTAACATAATAAACCAGTATACCAAATTTGTGCTAATCGAATAATTCTATATGAAAAACGCATTTATCTAAATTAAGAGGAGAGGCAATTGTCCCCCTTTCCCCCCTTTATACATATTAATGATCTTCCAAATGTAATCAGGGAAGCTGCTTAACATAATTAACCGGTATACCAAATTTATAGCAAATCGCATAATTCTGCATGAAAAACCCATTTTTCTAAATTACGGGGGGATAGCCCCCCTTTCCTCCCTTTATATATAACTAATGAACCTCCAAATCTAATCAAGGCAGCTCCTTAACTTAATAAACCGGTATACCAAATTTGGAGCAAATCGAATAATTCATCATGAAAAACCGATTTATCTAAATTAAGGGGGGTAGCCCCCTTTCCCCCCTTTATACTTTAATAATGAGCTTCCAAATCTAATCAGGGAAGCTCCTTAACACGATAAACCGGTATACCAAATTTGGAACAAATCGAATATTTCTGCATGAGAAACCCATTTATATAAATTAAGGGGGGTGACTAGCCCCCCTTTTCCCACTTTATCCTTAACCACTGAACAGCAAAAAATAATCAGGGAAGCACCTTATCAGAATGAACCTAGAAAAAAATATCGAAGCAAATCGGATATTTCTATCAAGAGTTATCGCGTTACGTACATACGTACGTATGTACGTACACACGTACATACAGAATCGGCGGGCACATAAGCTCTCAGTCTTTGATAGCCTGTGAGCTAAAAATATCACCCTGATCGGATAATAAGTGGTCATTTTTCAATTAGCCTAACGCTTTCTAGGCTCTTTGCAATAAGCCTGAAAAATATCAGGCTAATTGGAAAAAGGGAGATGGATTCTCCAATTAGCCGGGCTCTTTGCAAAGAGCCTAGGCTGTTTGCAAAGAGCCGGATTTCTCAATTAGCCTACGACATATACATTTATATCTATATATATATAAACAGAACGTCCCAAAAATCCTTAACACATTTTTAAATTCAATATAAAATCAAATAAATGTCGTACAGGACTGAGGTTTGGACAAAAATGCTTCTACGGTTAAAAAATTTTCTTAAAGTGAAAATAAAATTTAGTTACAAACGTCAATCATAGGCGCCACTTGTCCGTATGTTTGGTCTCAAACATGCATTTTTTTTTCTGGTGTTCAGATTATTTTTGATTTGTTTACGAAGTACCAGCATACGGAATTATGTTTTTTGATAGGAGTTGTTATTTCTATGTCACAGCGTCAAAACTAATCCGGAAAAATGCATGTTTGGAACCAAAGTTACAGACAAGTATCGCCATCTATGATCGAAGTTTGGAAATAATTTTTATTGAAGAAAACTTTTAATTTTGAGACGCATTTTAGCCCAAACCGCACTAATGTACGACAATTATTTGGTTTTATATTGAATTTTAAAATGTGTCAAGGACTTTCGAGACACCTTGTATATAATATATATAAATGTACGTGCGTGAAATAAAAAAATAAAAGACAAAGCTGACTAAAATCCTTATAAGGTTAGGGATATAAATCTTTTTCATAAAATGTAGTAATATGCAATTTCTTGTCGGTATTAATTTTTACGAAACACCATTATGTTCAGACATAAAAACATACAATATCGGCTAAAAAGCTTCGTGTGAAAAATTATTATATAGCCAGAGGTACTTTTTATATGGATAAGAATTTTTACGGTAGAAATACAGCAATGCAGTAAATCACAAATCTTGTTATAAAGTTAAGAATATACTATACTTTGTAACCTTTATTGCCAGAAACCTTTCTTCCAGAAATAAATTTAATAAAGAATCGTTGATCGCTGAGCTGTATTATGTAATATATTATATTAATATAAAGGTGCTGGAATACGAATTATTTTCATAGTTAATTAATCTAAAGGTGTTTGATTCATACAGAGGAAGATATTACAAATTATTTGACATTTACAGATAAATTAGTTGCTAGATATTTTATTAAAATACTTATTTATTTCAATTGACAAATTTAAGGAAACCTTTCAATACCTATCCATGATGTTTTACCGATATGCAAATTTTATTCATTGGATTTAAAACAATGTAGTAATAAAAAAGCCAGACAGATTTTTTAGATTTCTAAATATATATTATAGGAACATTGTAAAGATATTTGTTGGGCTTTTAACGCTAGATTTTAATGTACTCATTGAATATGATTTTTTACTCAGATTCGTAACTTTATTTTGTGTTTATAAAAGAACATAAATCTCACATGAGTTTTGTTCACACAGAGCCGTCATGTGCCGTTTACTTATTGGGGTGAAAGTACGAACATTGATAAAATATTTTGACTTGCTTTTATATTTGTACGTTTTTGTGTCAATATTTCATTGTTACGCATCGACAAGAAACATCAGAGAACTCTAAAAAAGTAAATTCCACAGGATAGATAAAATAAGATTAGCCGTTTTTTACAGCAACATGAAAATATCGCCTTTAGCTCTTCATGTAGCTGTAAAATTGTACATAGAAGCGCAAAACCTTTAAGACTTAAAAGAAAAAGGGAGCATTGAATAATCTTCCACCCCCATCCTCACAAATGTACCACCTTTTTGAGTTGTGAGTTTTAGTTAAATCATGATATGTCCAATTAAAGTCGATTCTCAAAAATGCATGCAAAATGTGCATTTACTTTAATCTTAATAAATAATTCTCGTAAATATAATCGGATTACCTATAATATTTGATTGTTATTATCGTTTGCTATAGCACGATTGCAATTTAAAATGAAGTGTGTGGCATTTGTATATCGTTTACAGGGACGGTCAAAATTTATCTAAATAAATATTTGCATTCAGAGTGTTGAGTTTTAATGCTATAGGCCATATACAGGGTTACACAAAATAAAAAGGTTTTACTCTAACCACCAAATCTAGTGCTCCGTGCAAGTGGGTGAATTACAGGAATAAATAGTGGAGCTTTTGTGATTGAAACGTTCTCAATTCCGGCACTCTTTTTAAAGGACTGAATTTTATAGTGTCAATGTTTTAGAAATAAAATATCATTAAAAATATAGTTTACGTAATTTCAAATAATAAAAGCAAGTTAATACGACTTTTATGTCCCTTAAAACTTGATCTTAATTATTAGCATGTTCTTCGGTTTTCACCAGGGCTCATATTTGGCTGTATCGGAATAAATAAACAGAAAATCGTGTGCAAATTATTAAAACTTTACTCTTTAAATAACTTACAGGATATACTGTACACGTGCACGGTAAATTGGGCGATTATGTCATAGTTTTTGACATTATGGTTTTAAAAATCGCCTGTTGTTTTTATTTGTTTTTCTTTGATTTCTTGTTAAAGTTTGCACTCTTAGGGGCTATGCAACTATAACGTTATCATTTTAGGGGGGAGGGGGGGTCTGGCACATGATATTGTAAGATATCGTTAGGGGGAGGGGGGATATGACTTTTGATATCGATATCATTTTTTATCCAAACAGGATTTTCTCTTTATTTGTAACTTGGTCTTTACATCAAAAGAGTGTGTTACCTTTATTTAGTCTGTTATCTATTTTAATGAAAATACAAAGTTATTATTAAAATCATTAAATGATTATAAAATTATTTAATTAGAAAGTAGAGAATACCCCAACGTTTGGTATTCCTATTCTTCCGTCATCCGTGTATGCATATATAATCCGCTGTTCGACAAATCATGTGCGAAGTATGTTTGAAATGATACTTGTCTTTACTAATCAATAAAAGAGAAAGAATGTTGTCCACCTGTTTTTTTTTTTTTTTTTTATAAGAATTTCTGTCTGCTGCGGCCAGTGCAAGCAGACATTATTACTGCTGAATGCATTATGTAACAAAAAGGTGTTACTAAAAACTTTTAACCAGCAACTATTTCTTTTAAGTGTTATTTGATTTAATGTTAATTGTTTCATATATAAAGCGATATTTTATTGACTTCTCTTCATTTGAATCAATAAAGTATGCGAAAAATAAATGTAACCATATTTGTATACCACTCCAAACGAAAGAAAAAAAATTAGACATTGATAACGATATCATTATGGGGGGGGGGAGGGGGTCCAAAATTACCAAAATCTCGATAACGTTATATATGTACAGCCCCTTATGTATGATTGAATATCTGATTTCATTTTACAAATATTATATAAAGCAACATTTTTTTTTTTTAATAAACAAGTGCATTTCGGCATCTTACCCATACCTACGGGTAAGATGGCCAACTATCTAGGGGTAAGATGCCTTGTGGAGTTTCAATGTAAACAATAATTTTTCTGAAGTAGCTTAAAATATAATGGGACGAATAAAAGTAACTTTAATATTTTAGACACACTAAAGTTCTTAATCTATTTAATATTAGGAAATTTCAAAAATATGAATGTAACAAACGTTGGCACTTTAATAAATGGGCAAACTAATATTTGAAAGAAAAAGTTATGCTCTACTTAACGTTTAAAAGAGTTAAGGCTTTTAAGTATGTCTATTTTTAAACGTTATATTAGGTTTAAATACGATAAAACCCACTCACATTTTTTCTTCGAAAATGTAATGATAATTTTTTCGAGAACGCTTCTGAACTTGCTTGAACATATCAAGGTCAAGGGTAAGAAATGTTATGCGAAGTAATGTCCTTTATTTGTAGGCTAGAAGGGGGGAAATGTGCCTTTTGGTATTAAGTAATTGTGCGCGTGTACAAAGGTTTCATTTCGAAATGTTCAGTCGTTTTCGGATAACACACTAAAATAATTGTAATGAAAGAGTGACATAAAAGCTACCTGTATATGTTGATTAAAGTGTATTAAATGTAATTAATGTAAATTTTACAAATTAATTCATGTTTTAAAAGGTAAAAAAAAAATGCGATTTATACAGAAACTGTTACAAAATCGCAAAATAAATATGAAACGCTTCATTTTTCCCTAAAAAGAAGTAGTACTCGTGAATTTTACAATATAGAGTAGTAGACTTTGTTTTAAAACGCATTTAGCAAAACACATAATGGGAGACAAAATACAACAATGAGTTACCCCATGCGTGAGGTAACGTTATGAAAATAGGTGCGTGTACTTTTGGTTTAGTTAATTATGTGCTAAACGACCCTCGGTGACACGCGCCAATTGTCTGTAGACTCAATTATATAATTTATCCGTACCAAATACGCCAATTGTCTATAGACACATTATTGAAGGATTATTACGTCTTGAAACTTAAAGCACAAAATTAATTACAAATTTTTACTGAAAGACGTATACTATGCATAAACACTTATAAAACATTAAATAAAAACTTTAAAAGTTTAAAAATTTCTCTGTAAATTAGAATATTGAATAAGTTCGCTTTAAAAACACAGGATTGATTTATTCCTCTTTTTAACTTGTAAGCACATGCGCTGGGGTAAATCTCACACCACTCACATTTTTTCTTCGAAAATGTAATGATAATTTTTTCGAGGACGCTTCTGAACTTACTTGAACCTTTCAAGGTTAAGGTTAAGAAATGTTATGCGAAGTAATGTCCTTTATTTGTAGGCTAGAAGGGGGAAAATATGCCTTTTGGTATTAAGTAATTGTGCGCGTGTACAAAGGCTTCATTTCGAAATTTTCATTCGTTTTCGGATAACACACACTAAAATAATTGTAATGCAAGAGTGACATAAAAGCTACCTGTATATGTTGATGAAAGTGTATTAAATGTAATTAATGTAAATTTTACAAATTAATTCATGTTTTAAGAGGTAAAAAACATAATGGAAGACAAAATATAACAATGAGTTACCCCACACGTGTGGTAACGTTACGAAAATAGGTGCGTGGGCTTATGGTTTAGTTATTTATGTGCTAAACGACCCCCAGTGACATGCACCAATTGTCTGTAGACTCAGTTATGTAATTTATTCGTACCAAATATGCCAATTGTCTATATACACATTATTGAAGGACTATTACGTCTTGAAACTAAAAGCACAAAATTAATTAAAAAAATTACTGAAAGACGTATACTATACATAAACACTTTTAAAACATTAAATACAAATTTTCAAAGTTTTAAAACCAACAAGTTTTGGCCAACCTGTGGCCTTCATCAAGGTCATATTTCATTATAGGACAGAAAGAAACTTATAAGTCCATAGAAGTAAAAAAAAAATAAATATACTTTGTTGAGCACGTCTCGAAACAGCATTACTCCAAAACTTCTCTATAACTGCACCCAACCATCTAACCATATAAGAGAAAATCTTGAAAATAATGGATTATAAATGTTGTTAATGACGTCAAACTTCTTTAACTTTGAGTTAAATTCCGCTTCAGATAGTCCAACCACAACTTATGAATTCCATAAGAAGCACCTTCGTTACATACCTCATAATTTCTGAACTCAATTTCCATTGATTCCCTAATTAAACTTTTATGCGGATAGGTGCATGGCCAAATGAACTTTGCGTTTCATAATCTATAGCTTTAATCTGACTTCTAGAACAGAATTTCGCAAGGGCTGTGGTTTGTCTATTATATTTTATGTCAGCATTATGTTCCTTCAATCTTGTATAAAATTTCCATTTCGTCATACCTATGTAATAAACTTTCTCCCCGCTATCTAAAATGATTGGCATTTCTTAAACGCCGGATAAATTCATAGGGGGTGTCGGGTGTAGGGTCTAATTTTCTTGAAAGTAAATTATTAACATTAGCTGTAGGAATCGCTACAAGGTGAATATTAAATGGCCTGAAATAATTTTTCAATCTTTCGTAAATACCAGTGACATAACCGAATTAGACAACTGTGGATTTAGATTCGTCTTTAATCTTGAGAGGCGGGTTCATATGCTTTACAATAATCTTATTGATAACTTTGCCGGAAAACCCTGTTCAGCTGCGATTCTTTTAATAAAGCTAAGTTCTGTTTAGAGGGATGCACCGGAGAATATTAGAAAAGGAGCATTTTATGAAGGAAGAGAAAGAATAAATCTTGTAGTTAAACTGTTGATCAGAATGAAATGGAATGACTGTATTTGACTTGTTTGGTATTCTGTAAACGTTGAATGAAAGGCTTTGATCTACTCTCAAGACATCCACATCTAGGAAAGGTAGCCTCCCCCCAATCTCCGCTTCCATAGTAAATTTTATATGTGAACCTAGTTCATTAACCTCTTCAAAAAATTCATTCAAAGCATGTATCCCATGTGCCCAACATATGAATACATCATCTACGTATCTTACCGAAAAATCAGGATTAGGTCCGTCAAATTTAACAAGTTGGAAATTGCTCGTCAAACGTGGCAAATGAAACACTATACTATACTATTCGTACTATAACTAGTTTTATAAATATTTTTTGCACCGCATATTGTACTGAATGTATATTTTAGTGCACTTCATAAGTGCCTATCCATTTCATTCTGTTCGAAAGGCTATAACATCATTAATTTGCACTTGAAATAATTTTTTCGCATTGGCCGTAATATAACGGAAAAATTTTGACGGTCCCTGTAATTAAACTGTACATCCGATTTTCATAAAATTTGAAATGACTCGACAAAATCTTGAAGCAATTATATATTTAAAATTTCAGACCATTCGGAAGGCTGTAACATCATTAAAATGCACTTGCAATAATTTTTTCCCATTGGTCGTAATGTATCGGAAAAATTTGACTGTCCCTGTAATTAAACTATACATCCGATTTTCATAAAATTTGAAATGACTCGACAAAATTATGCAACAATTATATATTTTAAATTTCAAACGATTCGGTTGGGTACTTTTTGCTCTGTTATATGCGGACAGACGGACAGACGGACGGACTGAACGACAACTATAGGTGCTACGTATTTATATAATTACGAACGCACCTAAAAAGATCATCTTCTAAAGGCCTTAAAATAAACTCTGCCAAGAATCCAAATATTGGAGAGCCAATGGGTGCGCCCCTTGTCTGCTTATAAAATACATTTTTGAAAACAAAAACATTATTATTCACCAAGAGGCTAAGTCCTGATTTTAGTGAATTTTTAATATGATCATTATAATCCTGAATTACATTAAATATCTTAAAAGTTGTATTTAAAACATTCTCAGTATTGACGGATGGAAAGAGGTATACCTCGTCTAGACTAGCAATAATTGTGCCTGGTTTTAACTGAAAATCTTTAATTTTATTGATAAATTCCTCTTTAGAGCAAACACTTCTATTGGATGTAGAGAGTATGGATTTCAGAAATGAAACATAACATCTTTCAATGAAATATAGAGAAGCGACACACCTTAGAACAATGGGTCTAAGAGAGATATTATCTTTATGGTATTTAACCCTTCCTATGAGACCTGGAGTAATCTTGATATTAGTTTTCACAAAAGCTGGCCAAGTAGACACCTTTCAAGAAAATTAGTCCCTAGACCACCAACCTCTGAGTTTATCCGGCGTTTACGAGATACCAATCATTTTAGATAGCGATGAGAAAGTTTATTACATAGGTATGACGAAAAGGAAATTTGATACAAGATTGAAGGAACATAAAGCATAAAATATAATAGACAAGCCACAGTCCTTGTGAAATTCTGTTCTAGAAGTCAGAATAAAGCTATAGATTATGACAACACAAAATTCATTTGGCCATGCACCTATCCGCATAAAATTTTAATTAGAGAATCCATGGAAATTTAATTGAGGAATGGTGAGGTATGTAACGAAGGTGTCTCTTATGGCATTCATAAGTTGTGGTTGGACTATCTGAAGCTGAATTTAACTCAAAGTTGAAGAATATTGACGTCATTAACGACATTTATAATCAAGTTTCTTCAAGTTTTTCTCTTCTATGCTTAGATGGTTTGGTGAAGTTATAGAAATGTTTTGGAGTAATGCATTTTCGAGACATGATCAACAAAGTATGTCTTTTTTTTTTACTTTTACGAACTTATAAGTTTCTTTCTCTCCTATACTAAAATATGACCCTGATGAGGACCACAGTGTGGCCGAGACTTATTGGTTTTTAAACTTTTAAAATTTTTATTGTCTTTCGGTATTTTTTTTAAATTAATTATGTGTCTATAGACTCGATTATGTAATTTATATCCTTAAATTAATGCATACTTTACAAAGGACACCACCTTTTCCAATTTTTCTGATTTCTTAATCAATGGTTGCAGTTAGATGTAAATATGTTGGTCATTATCGCGGTATTTTAGTTTGTCCTACAAAATGTTTTTATAAATATCCAATATTAGCAATAAATCTGATATTATTTACAGGTGTATTGTATAAAAATTTCAATCACTTCGGATCATTTTCTACATTCAGTTGTTTTTAGACTTTTTTTGTCCCCAAAACAGAAATATTCCCTTTTTATAGATTTTTCGCAGTCTTAATTCATTTCTCATGACTGTTTCTTAAACTAGCTTTTTGTGTGTTTGAGGGGTTAACATAGGATACTGAAAGTCCCTTAAACCTGAGGAACGTAGATACGCAGCAGAAAAATTCAAGAGATCACACTGTGTATAAAACTTAGTCTAAGGACTAATCTGGCGAACAGTGCTGAGAAAATTTAGGTCAATATCCCAATATGCGGGTTAGAAATAAGTATGGGGTCATCAAAGCTCTTGAAATACACTGGTGAACCAATGTTTCAGTTAGTTTTTGATTGGAAAAATTATTTGGGCCGGCTGATTGAGGTCATTGATTGGTTCGTTGGGACGGTTTTTTCGTAAGTTGAAGTTGGTTGATTAAGTTCCTGAAAGGATCTGAAAAATGCGTGAAATGATTTTTAAAAAAAAACTGATGGAACCAGAGAGAAAAATAAAGCTCGATCTAAAAATGTTACGGTAAAAAATTGGAAAATAGTTTCAGTCTAAAAATGTAAGTAGTGCGTAGAATAGTAATAGGACCAGGTTATCTGTAAAGCTCACGAAATTACTCAAATTTTTGTTCATAGCTGAAAATGTGGACTGAGCTTTAGTGGTACCTTATATTCAGAATCATATTATCCATTCAAAATGAGTACTGGGTATAGTAAACAGAATGTTTTGTTACGTACTAAAAATTTCTGTCAGAGCCCATAATTGTGGACATGATTGCAACATGTCAAGCTAACCGCCACAAAGCTAAAAGAATGTAAAACAAGAAGTAATATTTTAATAATACCATTAATTCAGTCATGTTGTTGAAAAATTGTTATTAACATTCCTATGATAACACATCTAACGTAACATGATTAAATTCCATGTATAGTGTTTGCTCATATAAAACTTTTCTAATGGAACGATTTTGACCAAGTTTAACATTAAATATCTCTTAAAATAATTCTTCGATTTTAAAACTGTTTATCAAACATTTTTCTAAAATACCACCGATTTTCTATTTCTGTATGTAATATTTTCATTAATATTAACGAAGAAAAACCTCCGGTCACAAAAAGTTCAAAATCGGCGGCGATGAAAGCATTAGTTACTTTTGTTTTTAATAGAGAAAAATATTTTATCTTTGTAACCGCTGTAGGGGAGACCGGGGGAATGGCGCCACTCGGGGTTATGCCGCCACACCACCTTGTTTAAAAACTAACGTTCTTGATAACGTTTTGTGAAAAGTGTATTCCCCTCTCTCTCACCAGTATGACAAATGACTCAATTTTCATTGCGACTATGTCGAAAAGTAGCTTTGATTTTACTTGACTCCAGGTTATAATTTTTTTTATTATTATCGGAGGTTGAGAAAAACACAGCCTCGTGTACACACACACACATATATATATAAATAAAAAAAAAATATATAATACATGAACAATTAAAGTTTTTCATAAACATAATGAAAAATATTTACTTTCTAAAGAAATCTGACAGATATCATTTATAGAACTTATTTAATCTCTCCAAATTTATATTCATAAAAATATATTAAGTTTTCCTCTCACAATTATATTCTTAAGTAAACTCTTTTCAAACATTCGTTGTAGTCTAATCCTTTACTGCTTTACTTAGAAAATAATTTAGGAATAAAAAAAAAATGTAAAGTGCTGTTTTAACCGTGTGCGTGACTTAAGAAGAAATGAAATACTTTTATAACACTTCAGAGATGCATTATGCATGTTTTGATTTCAAGAAGTTTAAAAACATGAAAACATGATTAATGAAAACAAACACAAAAGTTTTCTGAGACGATAAAATAAAATTAACTCAAAGATATGCACAATTTTTACGATAACAAAATTGGTAAAATAATTTTATATTAAACAATTCCATCTGTAATTAATTTTTACACATAGTTAAGGGTTTCGTTTGTGAATAAATACGGGAATAATTACAAATGAATGTCAAATCGATTTGAATTTATTATTTCTAATTGAGTTTTATTGCTGTGCCTATTATTACAACACAGATATATATATTAAACAAAAACATAATTTGAAGAACAAATTAAAAAAACAAAATTTATTTTCTACATTGTTTAAGCTCGAGAAGGGACAGATATTAAGTTATTTCATTCAATTAGTTCTACATTTAATGTTAAATTTTTGTAACAAATTAGTTAAGCCAATTGAAGATTAAAAAATAAAAAATAAAATTCATACAACATGATACTTAAAACACCATAATAAATTAGATTCCGTTCAAATGAAATCGAAATAAATTTTAGACTTATTCCATTTTTAAATGAAAATATTTGTATTGCAGATTTTGTATTATATTTGTGACAATTGTGCATAAAATGATAAGATACATGCAAAATACAAAACTTAAAAAAAATGTCTAAGATTTCTTTCGATTTCATTTGAACGGAATCTAATTTTTTAGGGTGTTTTAAGTATCATATTGTATGAATTTTATTTTTATTTTTTAATCTTCAATTGGCTTAACTAATTTGTTACAAAAATTTAACATTAAATGTAGAAATAATTGAATGAAATAACTTAATATCTGTCCCTTCTCGAGCTTAAACAATGTAGGAAATAAATTTTGTTTTTTTAATTTGTTCTTCAAATTATGTTTTTGTTTAATATGTCAAGTTTTTAAATAACTAATGAACTCAGACGAACGCATTTCAAAATTAATAGAGAGTATCATCATCAGATTTTGATGTATGCGGTATTGCATAACAATGTGGGATGCCGTTTACCAATGTGTAATTCAAAATGTTTCACCACTGTAGTAATGCAGGTTGCGGTAGTTTGGACAAAAACTTCTAATCTGAAAGTAAAACATCTATAATCAAAACATAAAAAATTAACTTCACTTAAATTTAGATACACAATTTCCCACTCAGGAACGCTATGATTGTAAATGTAAATTCTGTTGAAACCTTACTGCTAATATTTCGCAATATTATAGCTGTGACACAGTAAAAAATAAAAAATAAAAGTTTTGCTTAAATTTTTAAACCTTATTATCTCCCAAAGGGTGATCTAAACACATCCGAAAATTATTACCTAAGTTTAACTTAGGGTATAAATAGTTCTCATCGCGAAAAAAAAAATACATTTTAAAGTTTAAGTTATGTAATTCCCCACTAAGTTCGCTACCTGCGTAAAAATAGCTATCCATTAGAAACTTTTTACTAAAATATAAACTTAACCAAAACAAAAATGTATTCTGAAAATATCCTTTTTATTTCCACTATGACGCCATATTCCCCTTTTTAATTTTTGAAAAAAAAGAAAAAAAAAAACTATTTCAATTAAAATTTTTCACGCTGGAATCTTTCTACTAAAACCAAATAAATTATTATTTCGACTTTTGAAATTTTTGCAACAATGAAGAAAAAACGTTACATTTTCTGTTAAAAATGTCAGTTGATTCCCAATGAAAAAAGTGAAATTTGGAATTATTAAGAAAAATATTTGAATAATATACAAAAAATTGGCCCTTGTTTCTCTCTGGGTTATAATTCACCCATATGCAAAAGTATTTTGCCATTCGTTTTGACCCTGACGTCAGGCAAACGTTTTTAAACTTTAAATTTATAATATAATTAGAATTAGTAAAGAATAAAAAATGAGTGGCATCAGGGACAGAAAGGTTGGAAGAAAAAATGAAAATGTTATCATCTCCATAGGCTTTTCTATGTTAAATTAACACTGAGAAGTGACACTGGAAATAAATAAGTATTCGCTGCCGCGCAATACTTAAATAAATATTCCAAATGCGACTGATTGATGTTTTGATTTTTTATTAATAAAAATGTAAGATATAAGTGGTCCGTTTTCAGTGATTTAGAGAAAAGGAATTTGTGTACATGAAGATTATATTTTAGTTTTACTAAAATATAAAATTTAATAAAATTAAATAATAAATTCTTTTAACAAAAAAATAATTTGTAGTTTTACTTCAAATTATTTTTTGTGGTTGTTCATAAAAATTATATTATTAGACGTTTAATTACATATTTAAAAATATATATTCCTTAGATAAAGCACATTATTAAATCAATCTTTGTTAAATAAATTTGATTTTATTAATAAGGAAATACATATTTAAAAATTTCTACAATAATAGTTTTTTAATATTTAATAAAAAATTAACTGGTCTCAGGACTGTTAAAATTAGAAAAAAATAGAAAAAAAGACCATTTTCCATATTTAATCATCTATTAAAATGTGTTTGATTTTAAGACACAATTTTAATTGCGATGAATGATATAAGTATGTTCTTTCATTTCGTGTATTTAAAAAATTGCAAGATGCAAAATTAGCATTTACAGGGGCACCAACCTGTCAGATATTTGATGAGCAGAAAATCGGCATAACAAATTTCGCGGAGGATTACAAAAGAAATTTTACAACTAGAATAAAATTTTTGCTGACTAATTATACTTCAGACTATAATAATTATCTTGAACCTAAATAAAATAGTATTTAAAAATATTTTATTTTTTTAATAAAAAGTTGCATTTAGCTAAGGAAAAATTCAGGAAATTTCAACAGTAAAATCACGTAAAAAATACTTATTTGAACAAAAAACGGAAATTTTAGGTTCAGTTTATGCAGACTAACATAAAACATGTGTTTTAAAAATTTCATCAAAACATCTTCAGAAGTTTTTGGGATATCGTGCGCGTTATGCCCAAAAACTTCAAGTTTCGGAACCTTCGCTTCAGCTATTGATCGGGTTTAATTCTAAAAGCCATAACTTCTGTTCTAGTAATGGGAATTTTTAAGGAAACAATTATATAAAAATGTTCAGAAAAGATAGTAGTTTAACATCTAAAAAATTAAAATTTCGAAAATTTTAAAGCTTTAGAGTCCTGTGACCACTTAAACCTAAATCGAAAATATTTCTTTAATCGCAAAAATTTATTAGTGATTCATTAACCTTAGAAAAACTATTCTTAGGAAAAGCTATAGCACTTCTTGAACAGAACGATTAAAAAAAAAAAAAAAAAAAAAAAAAAAAACATATATATATATTTTTTTTTTCTTATTGACATGTGTAGTGTATCAATCTTTTAAATAAACTTATAAAGTACAGTAAATTCCATAACTATAAGGTGTAAAAGTCTCCTTTTTAACCGACTTCTAAAAGAAGGAGGTTATCAATTCGACCTGTATGTATGTTTTGGCTTGTTCACGCATAACGTCCGCAGATATGAACCGATTTTGATAATTCTTTTTTTGTTTGAAAGTGTAAGTTAGCCGTGTAGTACCATGCTAATTTCATCAAAATCTGATGATTAGAACAATTTTGTTTTTAATAAAAACTTTAAAATTGAAATCCTTTTTGAAGCAGTCTCCCAACGGAGGATATTCCCTCTCCGTTTTGATCACGTGGTCAAGGTAAACACTTCTAGCGTAAAGAAGGGATGGCTCCGTAGACGTGTAATGTGAATCCCTGCTAGCCAATGAAACAGTTCATGAGGCAAAGCAGTAGTATTTTCCCTTCTTATCAGTTAGAAGTTCCTTGGGTAAATTACCGGTATCACGTGACTTTTTTCAGCCTCGAACCCATATTTGGATTACCCTCCATTATAAGCGATCATTTATCATGATGTTACTCTTACAGAGATACGAGATCTTTTTAAAGTGTGAAATTTAGCTGGACAAGGATCGAGATCCAGATAGATTTTTCGCTGTTAGCGAAACGATATTGACCAATAAGAAGTTTGCAGTTTTATGAACTTTTCGCTGTTTGATAAAATGCAGTCTTCTAATTGATCGATCTCGTTTCTCTAAGAGCGAAAAATCTATCTGGATCCAAGTTCTGTCATCCACAAAACCGGAAGGCCCACATAGGTACAAACCGATATCGGAAGCAGGTTTCGAAAAGTTTAAAATCAATCTTTAAAGTTCCCCATATCTCAGAACACAAATACAGCGCCTAGAATAAATAGTATGGAAATCTGCTATCCAAACAGTGCTAAAAAATTGTATCCCTTAAATATGCAATGATGCTGAAATCCAATGAGCCGATCACAGCTACATCTGCATTATATTTTCAAATTTCTATGTAAACATTATATTATAACATCGTCAAGACCAAATGGTCTTGGAGTTTTAGAAAATATCCTCAGATGTCGCTGCGATCAACTCTTTGGATTTCAACACTGTTTGACATTTCAGAGATACAATATTTTAGCACTTTCTAAGTCATATACTATCATTCAAGATGGGACATTTCCATAGAGCGTAATGGCAATGCGATTACGATGGTAACGCCTTTAGTGAGAATTGGAAAGAAACTCCCCATTCTTGTAAAATTTTTATCATTGAGCATCTACCTTATTGTGATCTTTCTTTTTTTAATGTTTCATGTTTACGTTTTCAATAGAGTCTTACACCGATACATGACCACAGAATAGATATTCTATTTTATATATCTAATATCTATTCTATATTCATGCACGGATATATGCCTTTTTTTACATGATGAGTGAACGATATAATATATGTGCAAAGAAAAAGAGGGTAAAAATTTCGTCTTGAATGCTATATATGAAGTAAATATGATACAATTGGATTTAATGGTGTAATATAAAAATATACGAAGGATAGCACTCTGCAAATCCCGGAAATTTTCATAAATATTCCCATTCGGTAGGGAAATTTTCATAGCCGATGTTTTATTAATTTATGAAGTTTAACGTATGAAACCATCGTTATAATAATCTTTTAAAATTTACGCATTTTCAATTTCTTACTGATAAAATAAAAATATTGTTTTTAATCTAAATAACGTACTATCAATTCAATAATATTTATAATATTAACATATAAGAAATAATAATAAAATTACAGATGGGGAAAAATTCATTTCGACAAACTTTTAGAATTGTATAAATCTAACAGTTAGAAATAAATAGAGGTACTGACATTACACTCAATAAAGTTTTATTCGATATGAATAAATTAACACAATACCTGAATTTGATTTTTTTACAATTTAATCTCATAAACTTACATATTTATGTTATTAACAGAATTTTTATAAATAAAGCAAACATGAACAGAATATCGTCTGACACCTGCTTCGTTTTAGGAAAGAATAGATATTCAAAGCATAGAGAGTAAACATATTTCTTCAACATAGGTAAATTTCGGAGGCTTGTTAATTCTTCCCCCTTGTCGGTAGTGACGCTAGCACTGTTGCCATTTACAGATTTTGCCGTAAATGTCCCATCTTGGTCCTTAATCTATGTTCTAAGTATACTACTGCGATAGCCGATTTCCACACTATATATTCTAGACGCTTTAGCACAAGTGCCTGAGTAGGGGTGCCTGTTGTTTTGAAGTCACAAAGTGCCTTCATATGTCAATACACAGTAGAGTGCATTGGTATGTGTAGCGACACTGTTTTTAGATTCAGATTCGGTTATCGAATTAGATATCAGAATGATTTCAGATTTTCTTCAGGTAGGATTCTTCGGTAGGAAAGTAGAGTCACACGGATATATTTGATTAGCTGAGACGAATCTAGACAAAAGCGATTTTTAATTTCTTTTTTAACCGACTTCAAAAAAGGAGGAGATTATCAATTCGACCTGTATGTATTTTTCCTGTTATATTATGGTCCTGTTCGCGAATAACTTTTCTAAATATGAACCGATTTTGATATATATTTTTTTTATTTGAAAGTATAAGACACCCGTGTGGTCTCATTTTAATTTCACCAAAATCTGATGATTAGAAAAAAAAAATAATGAAAACTTTAAAAATTAAATCCTATTTGAATAAGTCACCCGATAAGAAGCGTTCATTTTTCACAGTGTTACTCTTACACAAATAATAGATCTTTTCAAATTGCGAAATCTTGACAGAAGAAGTTTTCTGATCCATCAAACCAGAAGGACCACATCTACAGCGCCTAGAAGATACAGTGTGGAAAACGGCTATTCCTATAATGCTTTAAAAAGTGCTAAAAACTTGTATCCCATAAATCTCCAACAATGCTCAGCGGCAATATGCTGATACGAGCGCCATCTCGTAACTCTTTGCAATATAAACACTGTGTTTTCAAAAATTATAGAATGTTAACCCGTTAATAGTCGCGCGTTGGTCTTTTCCCCGCCCGAAATTCGTTACCTTCCTGTAACTCATTTCCCGTTAAAGTTACGATAGCCAAATTCCGTGTAGCTGACCTTGAGTGTTCACATTCTTGTGTCGTAAAATTGCAAGTCATTCCTGCTACTTCTTAGCATTTTATCGCATTCTTAAGTTTCAATCGGTCTAAATGACCGCGTTGCGACCACTTACGTTAGTTGAATTTTTCCCCCTCGTTTTCATCCTTTCCCATTTCCGCGAAATCTGTGGGGAAGGTTTCTTCGAAGTACGCACTCTCTGTCTGTTGTTATTTCGTCTTTCTTTCCTTTCTGCTATTTTATTCGTTCAAAGAGTACTTTTTTTACTTTTAGAATGTGACTTAAAATTGTTTTATTATATTAGTTGTGTAGTCAGTTCGCACAAAAAAATGATGGATGGTCAACAATTTTCATTGTCAAATATTGTGGGAATAAATTCTCAAATCGATAATTATTTAAATATGGAAAAAAAGGGAAATTCATCATCATTATTTGAAAGAACTTGCTTTCCATTTATTACCCGAACATATAAATGAAAGAAAACAGACAATAACACTGCAAAACCATTAAAAAAAAAGATAAGAGAATTTTGTGGGAATCAGTAAAAAAAATTGCGTATATCCAAAATCTGAAAAGTATCGTTTTTGTACAATAAAACAAATTCGAAAGATAAAACAATCTTCTCAGAAATGTAGTGTGTATATTTGCGAAGAACATACATATAATTTATTTGTACAATAAGAAAAATAATGAGAATTTTATAATGTAGGTTAGAAATTACGCAAATAAAAAACTCTTTTGGATAATTCAGTGAATGTTTATACTATGATTTAAAAAAAAAAAAAATAATTAAGTATTTTTATAAAATTTATTTATTTTTTAATTTTCATACTGTAAGTAAAAACACATTTTTTTTAACAATGCCGGATAAATTATTATTGAAATCCAATAGAGGCTTGGGGACAGTATCTAACAAATTTAAATTTGTTGTTCTTCATCAATTGTTCAAACTATTTTTCAGAATAATGTTTTCTAGAATATGAGAGAAAATTCATTTAAATTAAATTGTTTCTGCATATTTATAATTTCGGAGAAAATTTTCTTATTGTTTTTATTAATTTAATGAAAGTTATTATAAAACAATAAATTATAACATTAATACCTTATTATGAAACGTACAATTGAATATTCATTTTAATTAAATAGTTTCTGTAAAATACATCCCTATTAAGATGAACCTTTCAGTGATTCTATTAATTAAAATAATTTATCCATCTTAGGATTTAAATTTACAATTGCAAATGTATTTAAATTAAATATATAATTTCAATAACTTATTTATTATTTACTTTATATGAGCGAAATTCGTATCCAGAGTTTTTATTCAAGGGCGCTGCTCCCACCCTGAAATAAATAGAAAAACTACAAATCGTGCATTTTCATTTGAAAAATGGATTTAATCACAAAATCTCGAGAGCCCCCCCCCCCCCCCCCCCCCTCATACACACACAGACACCCCACAAAATAAATAAATAAATAAAACGTAGTTACAACATTTACATTTATAATTTCGAAGTTAAGTATTTTTTACCTTTTTCTTTATTATATATATATATATATGTATATATATAATTATACATTTTTAATAATATTTGGTTTATGTGGTATTTGTGATTTCATAATTATTGGTCATTTTCTTTATTTTTCAATGGTTTTATTGTACAGAAAGTTTATATATATATATTGTCTTTAATTGTTTATGGCATCAAATTTGATGGTTTTTCATATGTTTTAAATGAATTAATCGTCCGCAATATGCTGGTGATGTAGTGGTATTGTATTTGATTTTCTGTTGCATGTCATAGGTTCCATTTTTATTTTCAGTTTAATTGTTCAATTTAATGTCAGTGTAATATATTGATGCTAAATTTGTTAATTTTATTTTATTAAATGGATATAGAGTGCCGGAGTATAAAAAAAAAATCTACCTGACTCTGATTCTGTCCTTCCAAAAAAAAAAATAAATAAAAATAAAAATAAATAAATAAATAAAAATACCCCTATCATGAATTTAGATTCATATTAGTAAATGTTTTCCTACTAATTTTTGATTCATAGTAACATCAGAAATTCAATCAAATCATTTACTATTTACTTTTAAATATTTATGCAAAACGAAGAAAGAGTTATTAAAAACATTTATCTAGATGCCAACTGAATATATACTTAAGCGAAATAAATAATTTGCTGTAAAAGGTTGTAAAATGAATAATTGCTGTAATCTTTTAAAGTTCGGTCACTATTTTCACCCTACGTTATCCGTTTTCGATCATCTGATAACACCAGCAAGTTTCCCCTTCGTTTTCGGCCTGCTGGTAACGGCGGCAAATGGACCGAACGCGACTACTAACGTTCTAAAAAATGTCGAGACTACTCTCGGGTTAAGTATCGGAAACTATAAATATAAAATATTTTAGTCTGTTATAAGCTAATTTAGTTAAGGAATGACGTGAAATAGGTTAAAGAATCTCTTTTAGAATGACTATAGTTTTTAAATCGCTACGATGGCGCTACGATCGACATCTTGTTATTCAGCATCGTTGTACATTTATGGGATTCAATTTTTTAGCACTATTTTGTAGCCGTTTTCCACACTGTATCTTCTAGGCGCTGTACCCACATCGATATGATAGTGTACAATGCTATGTGTAGGCCGTTAAAAATCTGCAACTTCAGCTGCAGAGTCACTCCACTACTTTAATAGAATATCTCTATTTTGACCAATGAGAATGCCCCACAATATAGTGAAGTAACCATTTTCTATAAAAGCAGTGGAGTTACTATGCAGCTAATGCTGAAGATTTTTAACAATGTAGTGACCATAGCGCCTAGAATATACAGTGTGGAAATTGACTATCCCTGTAATACTTAAAAAAAGTGCTAAAATATTGTATCCCTTAAATGTGCAACGATGCTGCTGAAATATACAGATCGCAGCGACATCTGCAGGATATTTTCTACAACTGCAATGTATTGCTAGTCTATACAATGTAACACGAAAATCCCGCAGATGTCGCTGCGATCGACACTTGGGATTTTAGCAGTATCGTCGCACATTTAAGGGATACAAATTTTTAGCGATGTTTGGATAGCATATTTCCACACTAGGTATTCTAGACGCTGTAGTAGTGACACTATTTTTAGATTCAGATTGGGTTATCGAATTACCTGGTAACTATCGTATTTGACGAGCCGTTAATTCGCAAATTGGCTCATCCGATCTCAGCAATTTGATCCTTCGTTAATATTAATATTTTGGATTACTTTACTGTGATTTTGATCAGATTTAACAAAATAAATCAATTTAAGTCATTATAATTGCATTCTATTTTACATTACATTACTTCATAAGAAAATAAATATAATTTTCTACTATATAAATATCAGTTTTAGCCAATCAGATTGCTGGGCTCGGTTGAGTCAATTTGGCAATTAACGGCACTGCAAATAGAGGCGTCTTAAATTTAGACACATATGTGACTGAAAAAGAATTTCAGTCACTTAAGTGTCTGAATCTGAAAATTCAGACATAACAGGCGTCTAAATTTAAGACACATAAATGTCTTACTATGATCATGCTATAAACGAACCGAGAAACATGTGTAAATTATCCAACAACCGTCTGATTTTAAGACGATACGCTCCAAGCGATAGTTAAACATCATCTTTGGTCATATTCTTAACAGCCAATCAGAACGGTGATTTCCGCGCGTGTCATCTACAGCACCTTCATGAGATAAGAACAGAAACAATTAAATTTTCACCGCCGCCATTGCTTGGATTAAAAGGAAATGTGTTAATCTGGGTATTTACTGAACGAACGAGTAAGTCATATTTAATTCTAATATTTTATTCCGATAGATTTGTATCCTTTTGAATATGAGTGAAATCGTTTATAAAAATTTATCTCTTTTCTGTAGTTTAATGCTAAATTTTTGATTTCACTAACGGTCGTCTGTTATATGCCTTCTTAATGTAACGGAATGAAATATAAATGTTTTGAAAATTAAATAGCAATGCTGTAATTCTATTTGCTTGACCTTTGTAAATAAACGAATGAGTGATAGTTTAATCTTCATTTTCGATAGGGTGATGTGAAATAATTATAATTTGTCTTTGCTGAAAAACAAAACTTGCAACATAGGTTTGAAAAGTTGAATGATTCATCGCTTCATTTATCAGAGATAAAAACATTAAATTGAAGCCATTTGTAACTGTGTTTATTCAATGTTTGTTTTTTACTGTTTACTGACTATAAACGCTTGTAGTATATGACATCAGGCATTTATTTTATTTTTTGTAATTATTATTTTGGAGCTAAATATGATGATTCATATTATTATGATATTAGGAAAAGTTTTCAGATTGAAAAAAAGCATTAATACTGTGAAATTTGACTGTATATATTGCAGTTTTTAATCACGGAAATTGAAACTTTATAAAGATTTATTCTTATTGATTTTTTAAATTTATTATTGAAAATCGTAAATTTTGATATCCAATGTTTCAGATTTAACATTTACCAAATTTCTAAAAATAATATGAATTTTTTATATCATCCAGTAAAATTTTTGAAACATTAAACAAACGGAGAAACATTTTATTCATATTTTGCACTTTACGTTGCAGTTTAGCAGTATAATTATAAAGTTTAATTAATATTTTTTGTGTTTTTTAAATTGGTATATTAATTTTTTTATTTATATGCAAGCATTTTTTTGCGATATTTTATTCATGATTTTAAATTTTTAAAATTGAGTAATGCGAGAAATAATTATTAAATTTCCTTTTACTGCAATCGAATTTGCAACGTTTCTGGTACAAGTAATTGTTGGCACAAAAAAAAAAAAAATTACACATGATAATTTAGACATAAATAAAGAGTTGTTTATGCCTTGATATGAAGTTTATGTATAAAGCTGCCTTATATTTTTAAAAGTTCGTATTTACTTATATGATACAGTATTAAATATATTTTTAAGCCATTTAATAGCTTCTTTTTTATGTTCAAAACATTTTTCAAACAATTAAGAATAGTGCATATACTGTCTGATATATATATTTTTTTTTTACTTTCTATTTTCTTCTGTTTTTTTTTTTTCTATTTCTTAGATCAATATTTTCTTATCAAATATATAAAATCTATTTAGCTCATATTCAAAGGATACAAAGTTTACAGGAATAAAAAATAAAATAAATTAAATATGACTTATATAGTGTTGTTCCATAAAAAAGAATAGTAATGATATACATTTTTAAGCAAAGCGGGTGAAAATTTTAAATTGAATACGGAATATGTTTAAAGAAAATTATATACATATTCCGAAGAAAGATATATAAAATTAGATACAAAACTGGTGTTTACTTTTAACTAAACAATGACAAATTACCTAAAAAGAAAAACATATCTTACACATTTTTACTACTTAAAATGACTTAACTATTTTATTTATATGTACTTAAATGACAAATACAAAAATGGCTATGTTTTGAAATTAGAAGTAATTTTTTTTCTCAATGCTATTAAAATAGAATATTTATTTACTATTTTATTATTTACTCATGGTTATATAGCTGTTGTGATTACCATCTGATACATATGTAAAATTGCCTATGGGGCAAAATCTAATTTTTGAATTATATGAATTTTCCTTTTTTGGAGGGCGGGACGGGGGGGGGGGGGATTTTCTTGTCCATTTTCACGTCCACGGGATTTTTTAAATCTCTTTCGACATTCCACCGAGTATGATAAATATTTTGAACTTTTAGAGTAGGGCAAGACAAAAAAAAAATATATATATATATCCATATACCTTAAAAACCCTTTATAGCGGACACTTCGGGACCGCGAAATTTGTCCGATAATCGCAGATGCCTGCTTTTGTGAGGTAAAAATAATACAAATATGTATGCCTTGCGGATCAAAAAAGTATTAGCTAAATCGAAGTATCCGCTATTCGGGAATGTCCATTAACCTCCATAACGGATACTCCCGAATACCGAGCATCTGCATTTAGCTAACCATACTGCAGGGTTGCATTTTTTGCAAAAGGACTCCTTGATTAAAGCATGCGTAGTGCCCGTTCTCTTACGATTTTAGTTCCCCCAAATTTCATGTGCAATATTTGCGAAGATTATATTTTAAATCTCTTTCGAAATTGTACTGATTATAATCAATATTTTGAACTTTTAAAGTAAAATAAGATTAAAAACAAAATTTAAAAAAATCTAATATTTAGATAAATATTTTTTCTTTTTAATCTTATTCTACTCCTGAAGTACAAAATATTCATTATAATTAGTACAATGTCGTAAAAGATTTAAATTATCAGCTTTACGAAAATTGCATACTAAAATTGGGAGCACCAGAAAATCAGGCGGTATGGGGGTAGAGGGGGCAGGACAACGGCCAGATATTTTTCCAGTATTCAGCGTGGTCAAACATGGCTACATAAAATGCTTACAAAAATGTCTGCGATTCAGACATTTCAAGTGTCTGAAATTCAGTCGCAAAAAGTGTCTGAAAAATTCAGACATTTTAAAATGTCTGAAAATTGAACACTCCGTTTCAGACACTTAAGTGACTGAATTTCAGACATTTTAATTTGCAGTGGGCTCGTTAAAATATGTTATGTATTGCACTTACCGCATGCGTACAGGGAACTCAAAAGTACTGATAATATTACAATCTTTGAAGAAAATTCTTTTGTGGCGTTTTTTAATGATGTTACTCTGTTACAAAATAATAAAATTGATATGTATTTTTGAATCATTTTTGTAGTATATGGGGTGCTAAGCATATATTTTTTTCAGGGTCACACAAAACAGATCGATTAAAATATGGTCTGCGGGAAAAAAAACTTTTCATAGCTTATTTTAACAAATTAGCGATGGGAAACGAGATTTATCGTTTTTATTCAGAATACACCATTGGATAAGGGAGTGACTTCTATTTTACAGAAAAGGTATTTATATCGTGTTGCCCATATTTCAAAATATTAATGTCATTATTTTACATTTAAAAGGCCACAGAAAAGAATTCCGTTACATAATGCTATAGGGCGAAGGGAATTATTTGAGCGAATTTTAATTATCTTCAGCAGTTTTATATACAGTGCGTCCACGTATAACTTGACCGACCTTTATTTTCGCAACGGTTGGTCCTAAATGCATACTTCCAACTACAAAAAGGATCAACATTGGGTGCAGGGTTAAGGTAAAAAAAAGTTTGAAGCGAAAAAAAAAAAAAAAAAAAATAGTGAAGAATTGCAGAATCTAAATTTTTATATGATCCCCAAGTCCTATAAGTTATATTTAATAAAATTTCCCCGTTACACTGGCAAATAAGGCAAAAAAGGTTCCGTTATTCTATGATTAAATTGAGAGAGTAATAGCTGTTTAAAATCGGAGTATATTTTTTCTGCATATTAGGGGTCATTCACAAATTTATTAGAAATATAATTTCGTCAGATATATTAAAAAAATGGTTGAGAGTAAAATTAGCATTACAATATAAATTTGAAACCTTTAATCACTCTGACATATTACGCAAAATGTACAATTTGTACTTAATATTATAAGAGGATAAAAAGTAACAGATTTTATGTTAAATAAAAGGATGAAAAACAAGAGCCTCAATTCTTTACAAAATGATACATATTTTAATATGCTATCAGATTACACTGTCTTTCAAATTTTGGGTTGTGGCATGTTTTTTAACTTTTGAAAATTGATTCTTATGTATTTTTTAACACTGAATGTGAAAATGACCTTTTATTTTAAAACATCATGTCAGGAATTTTCTCAAATCGCAAATTTCAAATTCAAAAGTTAAAAACTAAAAGATAAAACTGATCCCACTCCCCTACCAACCTCACTGGACACCCGAGCTGTTTAGCTGTAAGAAACGCAGTATAAGCCAAAAAATCTAATAAATTATTGAATTAAATAAAATTAAACTGAATAAAAAAGTCTTACATATATTCTATTGTATCAGTTTTTTTTTTGTATTTTTAAACATTGAAATTTACAATTTGCGAAAAATCTTGACCTGATGGTTAGAATTAAAAGTAATTTTTTGATTCAGCGTTAAAAAAATACATAAAATGTAATTATAAAAGTTAAAAAACACAACCACCGCAAGTTTATGCTATATAATCTAAAACTCATTCTGAAACACCTTGACGGTTATCTATCCGAATTTTTTTTATGTCATCGTCTAATTTAAGTATGTATAACATGGCAAGAGTCGAAAATCATAATAATATTGCATTGTCATCGGATTTAAGTCAGTATGTAAAATTTAACTTCGATCGGACATTTGAAAGTAAGTTAAAGTTCGAGTACGAATTTTAATCTGGAAATACGACCATTGCATGTTAAAGAAAACCTTATGAAAAAACATAATTGTAGTTAAAAGAAATTATAGCCTCAAATCCTTACAAAATAAAACATATGTTAAAATACAATTATTTTAACCAATCTGAAACTTAACTAATAAAAGTTAATCGTGATATATCTTTCAAAGCCCACATACCTTAAATAAGTTTAAGTACTTTATACACGACCCCTGAAAGCATGGTCGAAATCTTCTGTATTGATATGCAAAAAAGCGATATAAGTCGTAACTCGGTCAATTTTAATGTTAGATTAATAGAAGTTTTTTTGTCTTACTTTTTAGTGTCACAGTAATTTTTTAGTAAATATCACTTATAGGACCGGGAAATCGTATAAAAATTTAAATTTCCTAATTTTTTAATAAATGTTTTTGTTGACACAAATCGCTTTCAAAATAATACGTCATCTTATTTAAACCATTTTTTGTAATTGGAAGAAAGCATCTTGGACCAACGGTTGGTCCAAGGTCAGTCAGGTTATACGTGGTAACACTGTATAATGAAATTGATATACGTTGCTGTGGTTTACCATATGTATAATATAAAGTGGAGAGCATTTACAGGGACACACAAAAGTTTTCAAGTAGTATATAGTATCAGATGAACTGTACATTAGCAGTGATTGCTGGAAATGAATTTTTAATTATGATATGCTCTGTTATGTTTCAATATATTAATGCATACTATAGGTGTGTATGCATATTATAATTCATATACAGGGCTACAAAAAAGTATTCGTAAGGGTTAGTACTGGATATGAGCGAAAATTTTAAATGAGTTTTTATGTATTTTTACACTGTACTGCACTTACTTTATTAAGAAATAATTGTAGTATTTAGATAAAATAAAATACAGGGTCACGCAAAGAATTGGATAATTATCGACTATGGATGATAAATTTGGGAAATGTGATTTCAGTAGTTTTAAGAGTGTTTTAGTATGAATTAAATTTTAGCTAAATAGTGGCGTGTAATAAAGGTAATAATAAACTACAGGTCTGTACAAAAGTATTCAAGTATTTTTTTTTTCAATTAATTGTATAAATTGCTGAAAAAGAAATTTCAACTTGTTATACATTTTCTTGCTAAACTAAATTTTCCCATTATATAGTATATACATAAGCATACAGATCAAATACAGGGCTGTTAAAAAGAATTGGAATAAATATTTGGCTATGGGAGGTAACTGCTGAAATCAGATTTTTAAACGTTTACTTATTTACCTTATTTACCTCATTTCCCTAAATAACGAAGATTTGTTAAAAATTTCAGGGACTGTTGGAAAGTGTTTCAAATTCTATGCTGTGCGCATGATTTTGCTTACTTGTTTTTTTTTTGTTTTTTGTTTTTTTTTTAAACCATTTGGAAAAATGGTTATTGTTCTCTGACAGGGTAGGAAATCAAAAACATATCTCCGCATTTTATTCGTTTTCTGATTGGTCTATACAGTAATCTGTATTTTCCCCTTACATTCAACAGAGATGGATACTTCTGTTGCCACTATGACAAAAGAGTAATCAAAACTACAAAAAAAAAAATAATAACTCAGTGACAAATTTAGATACAGCTTTCAAACAAATTGCATTTCTAAGTGCATTTTTCTTCTCTATACGACGGTGTAAAAAGTAATATTGTGGGATGTTTAGAAGTTTAAGAATGAAATTTCATTTAAAATTGGTCCAGGAATATTAATGTTTAATCCATGGCGTACGTAATTAATGACCAGCTCCGTACAAGATTAAAAATTTACAGTACCGAAAAATGTAATCCATGTCGTACGTTATGTATGATCAATTCCGTGCGATTTTTTATGTCTTAAATTTTAGTTTTTGAAAAAGTCACTTTCCAAATGGTCGTTGTAATTTGCTAAATTGCATTTTTTTTAAATTGAGGATTTAATCATACGAAATTCGTTTGGATTATTTAACGTAAAATTATTATCTCGGAAACGGGTAAGTTGGGAATTTCAGCTGGTTTGTAATGAAACACATTCAAAATATAGATATTTATACTTCAAAATATATACAGTTTCATTGTACAATAAATGAATTAATTTTAAAAGTTATTGTCAAAAATGTACCTTTAATCGATTTATTTTCTTTAACAATTATCACCATTCTTTAATACGTTTAGATAATTAATTTAAGTGAAAGTTTTGTAAGAGATTTTCAAAGAATGAACGAAATAAATAGTGAAAAAACTAAATATATAAAGAATTTCGTCTTTTTATGAGCATCAAGAATATATAAATAAATTCAATTACCTAGGCTAAAATTAAATTTTTGTTTTCCAGAAAATATCTTTTTTGCATGCGTACATTTTATTCAAAATTTTAAAGCAACATAATTTTCTAACTCCAAAATTTCGTGAAAGAGTAATTAACTTCGATTTAAAATTCTTTTCAAAATTAATGTAAACACTTTTAAAACTAAAAAAAAGCGTTTTTCCAAGATTTTTTTTTTCTTTTAAATTATTTCTGAAAAGTCAGTTTTTCAGGCGTTTTTCTTTTTTTTTCATAAATTTATTAAATGTTATCTTTATATCTTTAAATCCTTTGTCATTAAATAAAATTTCCATGGATTTAAAAAGATTATTTTTTAGATACATACATTTATAATAGTCTATGTAATAAGTGTTAATAGAATGAATATAATATATTTATTTATTTACTAGAAGAACTACCCGGCTTCGCCCGTGTCAATTATAAGAAGCCTTCGAGGTAAAATAAAATAAAACGAAATAAAACGGCAATCACAATAACTGAAATTTGTGCATTCCCTTCCAAAAATCGTTATAAAGTCAATAAAAAATCATGGCGTTATTGTCTTGCAACCATAGTAAAATCCTTGAGCTTTAATAACAGAATGCACGTTTTCTTTGGCGGGTGTAAGAGAAAAATATGTTATTTTCCTGACAATACGAAAAAAAAAAAAATCCTCTAAATCGCGCAGCACTTAGTGAAATTCTCGTTTGTATGGTATTATCTACATTATAAAGTAAAAACACTATGTCAGTGCCCATAAATTGTGCCCCATAAATTGTAACCCATAAAATGTGCTTTTACTGCAATTTTTCTAACTTTTAAACATTACACAATTTCATTTTTTACAATGTCGAATAGAAAAAAGTTGTCTCAAATGAAATTTGTTTGAAAATTGTACCTCAGTTTTCGAATTTTAATGGATTTAAAAGATTTTTTTAACCATGGATATTTTTAAAGTTGAATGCAACCCGATTACGAACGATGAACGTGTTTACACTTAATGCAATAGTATAAAGAAAAGAAATGTCTATGAGTAACGCTGGTATCATATTTCCCTTGGCAACAATCTAACACAACAAATTTCCCTTTTACTGCAGTTTAACGTCAAAACATAGTACATTCGATTGTTCCAACGTATTATAGAAAACAAAAATACTTTCAGTAATATTTCAGTAATTCAGGTATTTCAGTAATATTTCAGGACTTTCAGTAATATTTGTTTGTAATGTTTATCTCAATTTACGAATTTTTTATGGGTTTTAAAATAATTTTTAAGCATGCATATTTTTTAAATATGCTTGGAACCCAAATACAAAAGATTAACTCAATTTTTAAAAAACATTGTAAATAATTCAGAATTTGTTTGCTTTCGCTTTTTCGCTTATTCAATAACTAAATTGGCAAACGAAATTAAAACGCCAAAAATAAAATAAAATAAAACACGAGTTTAACAGATATCAAATCAAACTACTCAAAATAACCTGATATATATATAAAAGTCAAATGTTAATTTCGTTTCGTGTGCATATAACTTGGATTCTTCAGAATGGATTTCTATGCGACTTGCACTATTAGTTTTTTAGAGAAGATATTAGTGCGTAACATGTTGTTTCCCGTTGCTTTGTCATAGAATTATAGGGGAAAGTTATATAATCATGTGAACCCAATTAAGAAGGATTAGTCTTATTAGCTGAATGAAAAAGGCAGAACTATTTTTATCTCGATGTATATTGACGGGTTTATATTCAGTATTGGGGCTGTGCGCTAGGGTATTCTTATTTTAATGAGTGTGCCTGACACCTTTATGGCATGCACCTTTATTCAAAACAATATAGAATGACTTATGTTTTAAGCGACTATCTGGCATGCAACTTGATTACAAAATACTAACCTGCAATAATGCTTAATGTGCTACTCCAGTTCCCAGTACAACAACGCAAAACTTTCTGACACATTTTCTGACTCATTAAACGTAAAGACTTAAAATTTGTAGCCATGACTATTAAAGCGATTTGGAATTGAAATGAGTTTTTCCTTTTTTCATAAATAAATTACTTAACGAGTTATGAGCAAATGTGGTTGCGTGACTGCAGGTTTTTTTATCCTTTATTGCACTGTTAAGTCCGAAATTCGGTTCAAAACACCAACTGAAAGATCTTATACCTTTACCATCATATGGAAACTATATTTCGATTACATAGTTTCGAAATAAGAACTCCTGTCAATTTCATTCGTTTCTGAACAAAAATTAATTGCAAAATATGTCAGAAAATAGCTCCTTTGGATTTGTGAACAGCCTTATCTTTATGAACAGCCTTATCTTGACGTTTATGAAAAAACTCACATTTTTAGTTTTAATTTTGAAACTCGCAAAATTTAAATTCCGAAAAAAGATGTTATTTTGACACATTGTGGTAATTTTTTTAACTTTTAAAATTAAAATACATGTTTTCTTTGGCGCGCGTAACAGAAGTATACAATATATCCCACAATACGGGGAAAAATGCAAAAAAAAATAAATAAATAAAAAAAAATACATCCAAATGAGGTAGTAGTTACTAAAATTATATTTGGAAAACTTGAAAATTTATTGAAATTAAATCTACAATGATTAGATGAAATGATGCCATTTTCCACAAATTTTAAATCTAGACATCTGTCATGATTTTTTTGAAAATGTAAATAACCGCTCTCATTTTGCTATAAATCACAGAAAATGTTAGCACTGAATCTAAACCAATACAACACTTAGCGATAACGTATAGCTGTAAGACATGGATGTAGTATACAATCGAAGTAGTAAGCACAATATAGGTGCCATATGCTTACAATGAGTTTGATTACGCGTTGAAAAGATTTGATAGAATGTGACGTCATATCTAGCCTTTTTTTTTTTCTTTTTCTTAAATTGTTTTCATGAAATTTGACTGTTTGTATTAAAATAGACGTTTTAATTTAAAAAAAAAACATTCAAATTGAGTTGCTACGTTATTTTCCCGCTTTTATAAATAATGTTTTAATTTTATATTACAAAAAAAAAAAAAAAAAAAAAAAAAAATGTAAATTTTCTGTTTAGAATGACGTCAATATCAAACACGCACAAATATAGCAAGAAAATCTGAATTTTTATTGGCAAATAGAAACAAAATACACGCGTTATCCTTATTTTTTTACATTATTGTGTCATTTTTTAGGGTGTGGCAACAGGAAAGAAACGTTTGAATTAAAAAAAGATTTAAAAAGAGATATTTCTGTAATGTTAAATTATGGAAGTGGTAGAAAAAAGGGATAAAGAGTGGTCTGGTGATTTTAAAAAGTAGACAGTGATCTTTTCCACTTTCTAAAACGTATGTACATGAAGTTTCTTGCAATTCAGTCAAAAATTAAAGATTTGTATAAAGGACATAGACACAGAGAACGGCTTTTATATGTATATATTTCATAGAGTCTTTTTGTATAGACTTATCTTTTGAATAAAAATATACCAGAAGAACCCATAGATATCAGCTTTTTTTAGATACAGCAAACCTATATTTATGACTAATTTCAATTATGACATATGTTATTATATATACCATTAATTAATTATGGACAAGTCAATATATTACAAAAATAAAGATTATTTTATATATATTTAAACTGGATAATATTAAACTGTATAATTTACTTATATAAACCTGTTCAAAAATAAATTAACCCAAATTTATACAGTTTACCATAAAAAATTAATATAATACATTTATACAATATTATCTTTTGAAACACAAGAAGACATCATATAAAAATACCCTATAACGTTTCCGAAATTACATCTTATTTTACTATTTTACATAGAACGATCTGAATTTATAGCACATTAAAATAAACAAACAAATTCGCCGCTATTCTTAAAAAATAAAAATTATAAACAAATTTATTTGTATTGTAAAATATCGCATATTTATGAAGAAGCCAACTAAGTCAATATTTTTGTACATAATGTTAGTTAGCATAGTTTGGAAAAATATAACACAAATTGATAATGATTGAAAAGAAGATTGTATTTTTTGTCTCTAAAATAAAGCTTAAATTATTGAAAATTTTGGATTATTAGAAAATATTATTCAGTAAGAACAAGGGTAATTAAACGGTTTAATTTTCGTCGTCCCATTTCCTATGAATAAAATATGTATTTAAAGTCAAAACAAGCAATTTCATTGTAGTTGAATGTATTAGATTTAAACTTGCATAAGTTTTAATTAGAAAACACAGTGTAATATCAGTAACCACTGAAACCAAGCAATAAATTTGTTTTGATTATTGAATTTTCCCAATTTTATCAACATAATTCTCTTAACTTGGCTCCATAAAACACATAAGTGTGTAACTTACTACATAATATATTATTTGTGTGAATGTATTATTTGTTTGCTTGTGTGTTATCAACACAAGCTAAGAATAAGTATTATATTTGTAATATTGTTCGTATTAAATAATTACAACGTAAAGAAAATTGTAATGAGTATCAAATGACAAATTGACAATGTAGGAAACAAATTTTGTTTTTTTAATTTGTTCTTCAAATTATGTTTTTGTTTAATATGTCAAGTTTTTTAATAACTAATGAACTCAGACGAACGCATTTCAAAATTAATAGAGAGTATCATCATCAGATTTTGATGTATGCGGTATTGCATAACAATATGGGATGCCGTTTACCAATGTGTAATTCAAAATTTTTCACCACTGTAGTAATGCAGGTTGCGGCAGTTTGGACAAAAACTTCTAATCTGAAAGTAAAAAATCTACAATCAAAACAAAAAAAAATAACTTCACTTAAATTTAGATACACTATTTCCCACTCAGGAACGCTATGATTGTAAATGTAAATTCTGTTGAAACCTTACTGCTAATATTTCGCAATATTATAGCTGTGACACAGTAAAAAATAAAAAATAAAAGTTTTGCTTAAATTTTTAAACCTCATTATCTCCCAAAGGGTGATCTAAACACATCCGAAAATTATTACCTAAGTTTAACTTAGGGTATAAATAGTTCTCATCGCGAAAAAAAAATACATTTTAAAATTTAAGTTATGTAATTCCCCACTAAGTTCGCTACCTGCGTAAAAATAGCTATCCATTAGAAACTTTTTACTAAAATATAAACTTAACCAAAACAAAAATGTATTCTGAAAATATCCTTTTTATTTCCACTATGACGCCATATTCACCTTTTCAATTTTTGAAAAAAAAGAAAAAAAAAACTATTCCAATTAAAATTTTTCACGCGGGAATCTTTCTACTAAAACCAAATAAATTATTATTACGACTTTTGAAATTTTTGCAACAATGCAGAAAAAATGTTACATTTTCTGTTAAAAATGTCAGTTGATTCCCAATGAAAAAAGTGAAATTTGGAATTATTAAGAAAAATATTTGAATAATATACAAAAAATTGGCCCTTGTTTCTCTCTGGGTTATAATTCACCCATATGCAAAAGTATTTTGCCATTCGTTTTGACCCTGACGTCAGGCAAACTTTTTTAAACTTTAAATTTATAATATAATTAGAATTAGTAAAGAATAAAAAATGATTGGCATCAGGGACAAAAAGGTGGGAAGAAAATAATTCCGTTACATAATGCTATATGGCGAAGGGAATTATTTGAGCGAATTTTAATTATCTTCAGCAGTTTTATATACAGTGCTTCCACGTATAACTTGACCGACCTTTATTTTCGCAACGGTTGGTCCTAAATGCATACTTCCAATTACAAAAAGGATCAACATTGGGTGCAGGGTTAAGGTAAAAAAAAAAAAAAAAAATAGTGAAGAATTGCAGAATTTAAATTTTTATATGGTCCCGGAGTCCTATAAGTTATATTTAATAAAATTTTCCCGTTACACTGGCAAATAAGGCAAAAAAGGTTCCGTTATTCTATGATTCAATTGAGAGAGTAATAGCTGTTTAAAATCGGAGTATATTTTTTCTGCATATTAGGGGTCATTCACAAATTTATTAGAAATATAATTTCGTCAGATATATTAAAAAAATGGTTGAGAGTAAAATTAGCATTGCAATATAAATTTGAAACCTTTAATCAGCCTGACATATTACGCAAAATGTACAATTTGTACTTAATATTATAAGAGGATAAAAAGTAACAGATTTTATGTTAAATAAAAGGATGAAAAACAAGAGCCTCAATTCTTTACAAAATGATACATATTTTAATATGCTATCAGATTACACTGTCTTTCAAATTTTGGGTTGTGGCATGTTTTTTAACTTTTGAAAATTGATTCTTATGTATTTTTTAGCACTGAATGTGAAAATGAACTTTTATTTTAAAACATCATGTCAGGAATTTTCTCAAATCGCAAATTTCTAATTTAAAAGTTAAAAACTAAAAGATAAAACTGATCCGACTCCCCTACCAACCTCACCGGACACCCGAGCTGTTTAGCTGTAAGAAACGTAGTATAAGCCAAAAAATCTAATAAATTTTTGAATTAAATAAAATTAAACTGAATTAAAAATTCTTACATATGTTCTATTTTATCAGTTTTTTTCGTATTTTTAAACATTGAAATTTACAATTTGCGAAAAATCTTGACCTGATGGTTAGAATTAAAAGTAGTTTTTTGATTCAGCGTTAAAAAAATACATAAAATGTAATTATAAAAGTTAAAAAACACAAACACCGCAGGTTTATGCTATCTAATCTAAAACTCATTCTAAAACACCTTGACGGTTATCTATCCGAATTTTTTTGTGTCATCGTCTGATATAAGTATGTATAACATGGCAAGAGTCGAAAATCATAATAATATTGCATTGTCATCGGATTTAAGTCAGTATGTAAAATTTAACTTCGATCGGACATTTGAAAGTAAGTTAAATTTCGAGTACGAATTTTAATCTGGAAATACGATCATTGCAAGTTAAATAAAACCTTATGAAAATAACATAATTGTAGTTAATAGAAATCATAGCCTCAAATCCTTACAAAATAAAACATATGTTAAAATACAATTATTTTAACCAATCTGAAACTTAACTAATAAAAGTTAATCGTGATATATCTTTCAAAGCGCACATACCTTAAATAAGTTTAAGTACTTTATACACGACCCCTGAAAGCATGGTCGAAATCTTCTGTTTTGATATGCAAAAAAGCGATATAAGTCGTAACTAGGTCAATTTTAATGTTAGATTAATATAAGATTTTTGTCTTACTTTTTAGTGTCACAGTAATTTTTTAGTAAATATCACTTATAGGACCGGGAAATCGTATAAAAATTTAAATTTCCCAATTTTTTAATAAATGTTTTTGTTGACACAAATCGCTTTCAAAATAATACGTCATCTTATTTAAACCATTTTTTGTAATTGGAAGAAAGCATCTTGGACCAACGGTTGGTCCAAGGTCAGTCAGGTTATACGTGGTAACACTGTATAATGAAATTGATATAAGTTGCTGTGGTTTACCATATGTATAATATGAAGTGGAGAGCATTTACAGGGACACACAAAAGTTTTCAGGTAGTATATTGTATCAGAAGAACTGTACATTAGCAGTGATTGCTGGAAATGAATTTTTAATTATGATATGCTCTGTTATGTTTCAATATATTAATGCATACTATAGGTGTGTATGCATATTATAATTCATATACAGGGCTACAAAAAAATATTCGTAAGGGTTAGTACTGGACATGAGCGAAATTTTTAATGAGTTTTTATGTATTTTTACACTGTACTGCACATACTTTATTCAGAAATATTTGTAGTAATTAGATAAAATAAAATACAGGGTCACGCAAAGAATTGGATAATTATCGACTATGGATGATAAATTTCGGAAATGTGATTTCAGTAGTTTTAAGAGTGTTTTAGTCTGAATTAAATTTTAGCTAAATAGTGGCGTGTAATAAAGGTAATAATAAACTACAGGTCTGTACAAAAGTATTCAAGTATTTTTTTTTTCAATTAATTCTATAAATTGCTGAAAAAGAAATTTCAACTTGTTATACATTTTCTTGCTAAACTAAATTTTCCCATTATATAGTATATACATAAGCATACAGATCAAATACAGCGCTGTTCAAAAGAATTGGAATAAATATTTGGCTATGGGAGGTAACTGCTGAAATCAGATTTTTAAACGTTTACATATTTACCTTATTTACCTCATTTCCCTAAATAACGAAGATTTGTTAAAAATTTCAGGGACTGTTGGAAAGTGTTTCAAATTGTATGCTGTGCGCATGATTTTGCTTACTTTTTTTTTTTTTTTGTTTAAACCATTTAGAAAAATGGTTATTGTTCTCTGACAGGGTAGGAAATCAAAAACATATCTCCGCATTTTATTCGTTTTCTAATTGGTCTATACAGTAATCTGTATTTTCCCTTTACATTCAACAGAGATGGATACTTCTGTTGCCACTATGACAAAAGAGTAATCAAAACTACAAAAAAAAAATAATAACTCAGTGACAAATTTAGATACAGCTTTCAAACAAATTGCATTTCTAAGTGCATTTTTCTTCTCTATACGACGGTGTAAAAAGTAATATTGTGGGATGTTTAGAAGTTTAAGAATGAAATTTCATTTAAAATTGGTCCAGGAATATTAATGTTTAATCCATGGCGTACGTAATTAATGACCAGCTCCGTAGAAGATTAAAAATTTACAGTACCGAAAAATGTAATCCATGGCGTACGTTATGTATGATCAACTCCGTGCGATTTTTTATGTCTTAAATTTTAGTTTTTGAAAAAGTCACTTTCCAAATGGTCGTTGTAATTTGCTAAATTGCATTTTTTTTTTTTTTATTGAGGTTTTAATCATACGAAATTCGTTTGGATTAATTAACGTAAGGTTATTATCTCGGAAACGGGTAAGTTGGGAATTTCAGCTGGTTTGTAATGAAACACATTCAAAATATAGATATTTATACTTCAAAATATATACAGTTTCATTGTACAATAAATGAATTAATTTTAAAAGTTATTGTCAAAAATGTACTTTTAATCGATTTATTTTCTTTAACAATTATCACCATTCTTTAAAACGTTTAGATAATTACTTTAAGTGAAAGCTTTGTAAGAGATTTTCAAAGAATGAACGAAATAAATAGTGAAAAAACTAAATATATAAGGAATTTCGTCTTTTTATGAGCATCAAGAATATATAAATAAATTCAATTACCTAGGCTAAAATTAATTTTTTGTTTTCTAGAAAATATCTTTTTTGCATGCGTACCTTTTATTCAAAATTTTAAAGCAACATAATTTTCTAACTCCAAAATTTCGTGAAAGAGTAATTAACTTCGATTTAAAATTCTTTTCAAAATTAATGTAAACACTTTTAAAACTAAAAAACGTTTTTCCAAGATTTTTTTTTTTTTTTTGTCTTTTGAATTACTTTTGAAAAGTCAGTTTTTCAAGCGTTTTTCTTTTTTTCATAAATTTATTAAATGTTATCTTTATATCTTTAAAGTCTTTGTCATTAAATAAAATTTCCATGGATTTAAAAAGATTATTTTTTAGATACATACATTTATAATAGTCTATGTAATAAGTGTTAATAGAATGAATATAATATATTTATTTATTTACTAGAAGAACTACCCGGCTTCGCCCGTGTCAATTATAAGAAGCCTTCCAGGTAAAATAAATTAAAACGAAATAAAACGGCAATCACAATAACTGAAATTTGTGCATTCCCTTCCACAAATCGTTATAAAGTCAATAAAAAAACATGGCGTTATTGTCTTGCAACCATAGTAAAATTCTTGAGCTTTAATAGCAGAATGCACGTTTTCTTTGGCGGGTGTAAGAGAAAAATATGTTATTTTCCTGACAATACGAAAAAAAAAAAAAAAAAAAAAAAATCCTCTAAATCGCGCAGCACTTAGTGAAATTCTCGTTTGTATAGTAATATCTACATTATAAAGTAAAAACACTATGCCAGTGCCCATAAATTGTGCCCCATAAATTGTAACCCATAAAATGTGCTTTTACTGCAAATTTTCTAACTTTTAAACATTACACAATTTCATTTTTTACAATGTCGAATAGAAAAAAGTTGTCTCAAATGAAATTTGTTTGAAAATTGTACCTCAGTTTTCGGATTTTAATGGATTTAAAAAAAAAATTAACCATGGATATTTTTAAAGTTGAGTGGAACCCGATTACGAAAGATGAACCTGTTTACACTTAATGCAATAGTATAGCTGAATGAAAAAGGCAGAACTATTTTTATCTCGATGTATATTGACGGGTTTATATTCAGTATTGGGGCTGTGCGCTAGGGTATTTTTATTTTAATTAGTGTGCCTGACACCTTTATGGCATGCAAATTTGTTCAAAACAATATAGAATGACTTATGTTTTAAGCGACTATCTGGCATGCAAATTTGTTCAAAACAATATAGAATGACTTATGTTTTAAGCGACTATCTGGCATGCAACTTGATTACAAAATACTAACCTGCAATAATGCTTAATGTGCTACTCCAGTTCCCTGCACAACAACGCAAAACTTTCTGACACATTTTCTGACTCATTAAACGTAAAGGCTTAAAATTTGTAGGCATGACTATTAAAGCGATTTGGAATTGAAATGAGTTTTTCTTTTTTTCATAAATAAATTACTTAACGAGTTATGAGCAAATGTGGTTGCGTGACGGCAGGTTTTTTTATCCTTTATTGCACTGTTGCGTCCGAAATTCGGTTCAAAACACCAACTGAAAGATCTTATACCTTTACCATCATACGGAAACTATATTTCGATTACATAGTTTCTAAATAAGAACTCCTGTCAATTTCATTCGTTTCTGAACAAAAATTAATTGCAAAATATGTCAGAAAATAGCTCCTTTAGATTTGAGAACAGCCTTAACTTTATGAACAGCCTTATCTTGACGTTTATGAAAAAACTCACATTTTTAGTTTTAAATTTGGAACTCGCAAAATTTAAATTCCGAAAAAGGATGTTATTTTGACACATTGTGGTAATTTTTTTTTACTTTTAAAATTAAAGTACATGTTTTCTTTGGCGCGCGTAACAGAAGTATACAATATTTCCAACAATACGGGGGAAAATGCAAAAAAAAAAAATACATCCAAATGAGGTAGTAGTTACTAAAATTATATTTGGAAAATTTGAAAATTTATTGAAATTAAATCTACAACGATTAGATGAAATGATGCCATTTTCTACAAATTTTAAATCTAGACATCTGTCATGATTTTTTTGAAAATGTAAATAACCGCTCTCATTTTGCTATAAATCACAGAAAATTTTAGCACTGAATCTAAACCAATACAACACTTAGCGATAACGTATAGCTATAAGATATGGATGTAGTATACAATCAAAGTAGTAAGCACAATATAGGAGCCATATGTTTACAATGAGTTTGATTACGCGTTGAAAAGATTTGATAGAATGTGATGTCCTATCTAGCCTTTTTTTTTTTCTTTTTCTTAAATTGTTTTCATGAAATTTGACTGTTTGTATTAAAATAGACGTTTTAATTTAAAAAAACAAAAAAAAAAACATTCAAATTGAGTTGCTACGTTATTTTCCCGCTTTTATAAATAATGTTTTTATTTTATATTACAAAAAAAAAAAAGGAAAAAAAATGTAAATTTTCCGTTTAGAATGACGTCAATATCAAACACGCACAAATATAGCAAGAAAATCTGAATTTTTATTGGCAAATAGAAACAAAATACACGCGTTATCCTTATTTTTTCACGTTTTTGTGTCATTTTTTAGGGTGTGGCAACAGGAAAGAAACGTTTGAATTAAAAACAGATTTAAAAAGAGATATTTCTGTAATGTTAAATTATGGAAGTGGTAGAAAAAAGGGATAAAGAGTGGTCTGGTGATTTTAAGAAGTAGACAGTGATCTTTTCCACTTTCTAAAACGTATGTACATGAAGTTTCTTGCAATTCGGTCAAAAATTAAAGATTTGTATAAAGGACATACACACAGAGAACGGCTTTTATATATATATATTTCATAGAGTCTTTTTGTATAGACTTATCTTTTGAATAAAAATATACCAGAAGAACACATAGATATCAGTTTTTTTTAGATACAGCAAACCTATATTTATGACTAATTTCAATTATGACATATGTTATTATATCTGCCATTAATTAATTATGGACAAGTCAATATATTTCAAAAATAAAGATTTTTTTATATATATTTAAACTGGATAATATTAAACTGTATAATTTACTTATATAAACCTGTTCAAAAATAAATTAACCGAAATTTATACAATTTACCATAAAAAATTAATATAATACATTTATACAATATTATCTTTTGAAACACAAGAAGACATCATATAAAAATACCCTATACCGTTTCCGAAATTACATCTTATTTTACTATTTTACATAGAACGATCTGAATTTATAGCACATTAAAAGAAACAAACAAATTCGCCGCTATTCTTAAAAAATAAAAATTATAAACAAATTTATTTGTATTGTAAAATATTGCATATTTATGAAGAAGCCAACATAGTCAATATTTTTGTACATAATGTTAGTTAGCATGGTTTGGAAAAATATAACACAAATTGATAATGATTGAGAAGAAGATTATATTTTTTGTCTCTAATATAAAGCTTAAATTGTTGAAAATTTTGGATTATTAGAAAATATTATTCAGTAAGAACTAGGGTAATTAAACAGTTTAATTTTCTTCGTCCCATTTCCTATGAATAAAATATGTCTTTAAAGTCAAAACAAGCAATTTCATTGTAGTTGAATGCATTAGTTTTAAACTTGCATAAGTTTTAATTAGAAAACACAATGTAATATCAGTAACCACTGAAACGAAGCAATAAATTTGTTTTGATTATTGAATTTTCCCAATTTTATCAACATAATTCTCTTAACTTGGCTCCATAAACCACATAAGTGTATAACTTACTACATAATATATTATTTGTGTGAATGTATTATTTGTTTGCTTGTGTGTTATCAACACAAGCTAAGAATAAGTATTATATTTGTAATATTGTTCGTATTAAATAATTACAACGTAAAGAAGATTGTAATGAGTATCCAATGACAAACTGACGAATACGCACTTGCAGACTGCAAATGCCCACAGTAAGCCTTTCACTGTAGAATTTTTTGCCCCGACCCGTCTTCTTCCTTTCATTGAAAATGCATTTGAGTATTATTTTGCTATGAATAATGAATAAAAGGTCATGTTCTTGAAAACTTGCCATCTGGCCATTTTGCCCTATCTCTTTATGGCCACTTTGTCCGCAATGACGCCATTACAAAAATCGTGGCCTAACATCTAATCTGCATGACTTAACGTTTTCAAACACACATTAAAAGGCTTAAAAGGCTATTTAAAAGGCTATTTCACACTAATTAATCAGCATAAGAATAAATAGGGGACAGTAGCGATATTTAGATCACCTAAATGGACCGCTGCGTTTCTGCCGTTAATTACAGAAGAAACGCTATGTACCTCTTCCACGTGCTGTTTTCAGACAATTTAAAAAAACCTAAAATTATTAAGTGTAATTTGATCTAATTTTCTCCAACTAAATGTAAGAGAATAGTTTGAAATTAAAGTAAGTTGTTATAATTTCATATACCAGCCTAAATACATGTGTTTCTTGCCTCTATTTTTCAAGCAGATTTCTTTGTTTTCGCTTTTATTCTTGTTCTTGAGATTACTTGCTTTAAAAATGGCGCAGTTGCCTTAATTTGACCAATTTGAGATGCTTAAATTGAAACAGATATACGAGCCAAACAATAATTAAAAATGTTATGTATATCCTCTGTATTTTAACTTAGGAGAGCCTTTGCCAAAATCTTCTAAGTTAAAATACAGAGGGAATTAAAAAAAAAAAAAAAAAGCTGTGTTAGCGTCGTCGCCAAATAAAGTAAACCTTGAAATAGAAAACAAAAACAAAAAAAAAAAAGACAAAAGGAAGTTCTCAATGCACAAAAACAATTGGAATAAGTTTTTAAAAAAATAGGCGTAATTCAATTGGAAAAAGGAAAATGATGAAATAGATAAACTGCAGACATAAAGTAAAGAAAACTTCTGTTCAAAATACAATGTCAAATGATTCAGAATCTAAAAAGAAAAAACAAGACAGTGTGATTGGTTTTTTCTAATTTGTAAGAAAAATAATAAATGATTCATTGTTCAGATTGCCAAAGATGGTTCCATGTTGTGCGCACTGGTTTAAATAAGGAACAAAAGAAATTCATTTGTACATTCATTTGATTTAAAACAATTACACTTAATTTCAGGCAATTCGTTATATTTTATTGCTGTTGTTTTGGTTGATTGTTCCATTAATCGCAAACTTTGCTTTTAATAAAATTAGTTACATTTCTACTCATTCAAACAGCCAAATATTGTTTGGTCCAATTTTAGGTGGCTGGGGGTCCGACTTAGGTGACCAGTCGCTGAACTTTTACCAAGTGTGACACATTTTTCAAATTAAAATAAAACTTAAGATATTCAAAAAGAAATTACTCTAAAGATTTATTTAGTTACTATATGAACAGATTGACCACATATAGTGATATTTTGCAGATATTCCAAAAATGAAGTGAGTTACACCAGAAAATAAGTGAAGTGTTCTAAATTCGGCTACCTTCCCCTAATTAAAACACTACATAGATTTAGCTATAATCAAGAAATTATACCACCTGCCTGAAATCAAAAATGCGAAAAACCATAAAAAGAGAGTTAAGAACTAGAAAAATATAGCCTACCGATTCAATGTCTTAGACAGTATTACCAGCACCAGTGAAGATTGATTCGCCTAGTTCTTGCATGGTATGGGGAAATATACAGCAGCAAAACTAAAATGGAACTTTTCTGTCACTGGTCACTTTAAGCTTCCTACCCATACATATAGTTATTTTTAAATTCTATCATGCTATTTGATAAACATACATTTTCATATTACCGCGGTGGGCTTAAAGAATTCCACAAAGAAAAAAAAAAGCACTCTATATTGTGTATGAAATAATTACCGTATAGCTAATGTCTTTTTTCATGTATAAAAAGCCAGTGGAAAAAAAAAAAAAAAAACAGAAAAAAGGCACCAAACAAAACACATTTCTAAACTTAAATTTTATTGGGATAATTTTTTATTTGCGTACATAAGTTGATAAAATTACTTTTTTTAAACATCTCCTTTAAGGTTATAGTTTAAATAAGTTTTACAAAATGCAGCATGGTTCTCCAAAAATAAGCATTATACAACTCGTGTACTTGTAGTTTAAATATAGATTATAAATGACATATACCTTATCTTTAAAACTTTAATGAGAAACCCGTGGGGAGAGGTTTCTACTAGCAAACTGTGCTTCATTTGTAAATTCATTGGACGGTGTTTGTGTCAACGTCTAATGGAAATTGTACAAATCATGGTCGTACTGGTGGGGAGAGGTGCACGATATAGACACTCCTTATAATATAAATTAGCGATTTCAAGTCATATTTTATATTAAATATTTAAATCTACATCTAGAACATTTAAATAGAATATTTAAATTTCTAGAGTATTTAAATTTACATCTCATACAGTGCACCAAACTAAATTTGTACAATATTTGAATGTACCAATTTAGCGTGCAATATTCAAAATTTCCAATAATTGTTTTACCTCTAATTATTTTGTGAAGTTATATGATATTCACGTTATATATTGTACACAAAAAGTTTAGGCATTCTGTGTTTGGGGGAAAACGCCAGGCAAGTATAAAAAAGACCGTAAAGGGCATACTTTGTACATTCTGTGATGCATTTATTCTATCAGGTAATTTTTCATTTGGAAAAAAAAATATTAAATATTTTTTCTCCTACATAACCGTCACTAATACAATTTCCAGTTTTCCATGTAATTATTATGTTTTAAAGTACGTGCTTCGTATCGCATAGCGAATTTTGTTGGAAAAATTCTTACTTATAATATGCTCAATATACAACAAAACGTGCCCGTACACTTTCGTTAAACACTGTTTTCTTTCAAAACATTGTAAAAATATTTAATTTTTTAAACTATCATTTACATCAGAAACATTTTATTTTATTTTCCCCCTACTCATAAACATTCCTACGTAGTAGACAAAAATCTTTATGTTGTTTGTTATAAATTATGCTGTACTTTTATGACAGCTTGCAAATTTTGTTTTTTATTGATAAATACATCTTATCTATATCATGTAATATTTATTTTCTACTTTCACATATTTTTCTCGATAAGTTTTAATTAGCTTGTTCAAAATATTCGCCAGAAAATATATTTTTTGCTATATAATAGAAAGTATTTTGTTCGTTTCACTAAAAATGTGTCTAGAAAAAAAAATTCCGTATTGGAAATAATTTCAATTTTTTTAGAAATTATACATTATGTTTACATATTTCATATTTTTATCGTCAAACGACATCTTCCATCGTATTAGTCCTATAGTATTTTCCTGGGAAATCTTCTCGATACCTTTAAATTATTTTTTTTACGATTATTGCACGTCTTTCGACATTTTCGCAGCTTGTAAAAAATTCTAATTTTAATATAACAAAATTATTATTTAAAAACATAAGAAAAGTCTAACTCTATCGAATGAATGATTGAAAATTATTTTCATTTTTCGATACTAAACTTGATTATCAAATTCATTTATGTTTACCATTATAATAATTATTTCTAATGTAATCTCTAACATAATAATATAAAAACTAAATAGTTAAAAAAATTAAAAGATGATTACGAACTAAATTAATGTGAAATAAAATTAATTTGAGAGTGTTTTAAGCGGCTAAAAGTGAAATTCCTACTTTTTTGTTGCAAACCCCTGGGCAAAATGTACAATAGCAGATCTTATCAGCTGTGTTTTATTATTCATTAAACAAAAGTACATGATAAAATCTCTTTAAATTTCGTTGCAGAAATCTGCAGAATTTACAATATTTTCAATGTTTGAAAGCACAAAAGGAAATTTTTTTAAAAAGTAGTACAAAATTACTAATTTATATGTCATTAATATAATTTTTGAAAGACATGTAAATAGACTATTTACCACCATCGTATGACTTTATTTCAAATTGTAAAAAATGGATAGTATGGATAAATGTAGCATAGGTATAAAGTAACCGGTATTTTGCTATTTTTGTTGCATTCGCATTCTCTTCGCATGAGCGTCCCATTTGAAATGATAAAACTATTATGATAAAGCTAAACCTGCTTTATAATTAATGATTCTCTCCCTTCAAACAGTATTTTAACATATTGTATAGTCAGAATTTCCTAAATAGTGACTTTATTTTTCGACTCTTGCTATTTATTCTCGTGATTCTGCCCTATTGTGTTTCATCAAGATAAAGCCTTGCTAAATGTGTGGGTGGATTTTTCATCAAGAGATAAGCTTAGAAATACCTTTTTTGGAATACGGTTAGATGCACATTCATATATTTAAATATTAGATTAATGCGATTTGTATTACCATAGTAAAAAAACTGCCGTCTTTGACTATATTTTGCAATGCCTCAATTATCCCTGCAACAGAATCAAATAAGTAGTTTCAAAATAATAATGTGTGTCCAAATGAAATCTTCCTGATTTTAAATGTTAATTATTCAGAAACTATGACTCCTAAAGATTTGCGGTTTTCGGTATCATGAATAGCAAAACAAGTATATTTTACTTCAATTTTGTTTTCTCAAGCAGTTATTTTTTGTTGTATGCATTAATGATATGTCATGTAATTATCATTCTTTAATTTCATGAGTTGACTTATGAGCAGAAATGATTACAGCACAACCGAAAGTCCATATCGATGTGAATACATCCACCAAAATGTAACTTTATTAGATAAATAAACGTTTGCAGTAAAATAAATTTATTGTCATGACATATCAATAATACATTAAAAAAAAAATTAACTGATTCGTAAAAAATGCAATAAAACTTGTTGTGTTGCTATTCAAGACACCACAAACCGCAAATCTCTAGGACACATAGTTTCCGTGTAATTAATATTTGAAATCTGGGAGGTTTCATGTGAACATCCTGTAAGATTCACACACTTAATTGATCGGTGAAAAGTCTAAATAGTTCATTCCATAAAGTTCTCATCGTGTGAAAAATATGTCTCAAATGTTGTCAAATTGTCCACAAGCAGCCGAAAGCAGAATTAAAATCTATCACTTCTGAGACATGGAAAGATTTGTTACCTTGACAAGTTCGAAAACTCTATTCCACAACGCAACATTGAAATTACTACAGACACAGTAAGCACATTTGGCATGTAATATTTATAAAATTTAGAAAGATCTGTTTCGTTCTTATAATTTTTATTCTATTGCATATCCTGAGAATATGCAATTTGTTCAATTCTTCTTGAAATAAATAAAATGTTTTACACTATTTTTTATGATTATATTTCTTATAAAAATAACAAAATTCTATCATTTTCGTGGATTAATTTAATTATTATTTAGTGAATTAAATAATAGTGCATTTTACCACATCCCCTCCCGTCATAGCATCGTTAATTCATCAGAAATTCCTCTTCCAAAAAAGATTCTTGGCTGTCTCTCGGACCGGGAAATAACAGATATGCCCATTTTCCAAAATATGTTACTGCAGTTAAGTAAAAAAAAAACTTCTAAAATCTCTATTTGTTCTACAAAAATGGAAATAAAAATGTGACATTTTTGCAGCGTACCCTAACCAAATCAGTTTAGCTTTTCAATTATCAATATTTGTAGTACCATTAATACTAAAATGCACCAAAAGCTTGAAAAATTGTGATATAATGTAGCATGCTGCTTTTATTCTTAATATTTCACAGATTTCTCCACGCACAAAATTTTATTTTTAAATCGTACTGCATAGTATTATGCATCTACTATGATATTATGATACATATGTTTCCCTGTTGGTAAGGTTATTAAGTCTTACAAAAACCATGGTAATATCTACCTTATATATATAAAATCCTAATGAAACGACTGAATTGAAACGAATTTATGTAACGATTTTATGAAACGACTGGTTAAACAACTGATTATGCTTCATGGCTATTTCTCCTGAAATATTGAATACTTTGCGATGAAATTAACACCAAAAATCCGTATTGATCCACAGATCTCAAAACTGGTATTAGAATTTTAAATTCGAATTAGTCTTCGAAATATTAATTTTTTTCTAATTTTAAATACATTTTTCTAATGATGGCAACTCAAATTTCAATCATAACAGATATTTTTTTTTCAAATTTCATAAAAGGTTATAATTTTAAATTAATTTGGCGACCAGTTTGGCCTTCCTTAAATCTCCTTAGAAAAATGCTTTTTTTTTTTTTTTTTTTTTTTGTATTTCGTTATAATTTTACTTAATACAAAACATTCCTTTAAAACTAAAACATTTAAAATTAATTGATTTCACTTTTTTTTTTTTTTTTTTTTTTTGTGCGAAACGAAAAGAAAAATATTAGGCTCAGATGTCATATACGCACCGGGGTACCGAATTGGCGCCAAAATGGCGTTAATTTGCTTGACATGGTAACCCGGCTATTGTTGCTTATTCATTAATAAATGTTTATTTACATTTATTTTCTCTTTATTAAAAAAAAAGTTACACATTGCTTTGTTCTATAGTTATTAATTATTTTTTTTATTTATTGTTATTTCATTTTAAAAATAATAGAAAATAATTTAAAATGAATAATGTAATTGGTATTCGAAAACGAGGTTTTTGCCAAATTGTCGTAAAAAATATCACACCAAACCCGGTGCTTATATGACATCTGTGTTAAATATAAAGTAATGCAAGAAATGTTCAAATTCAAAGCAAATGACCAATATCGCCAAATTATATAAATCCCCAAACCACTCGCCAAATTATACAAGTTGACGTATTTTTTTTGATTTTAAATAAGAAAAGAACAAATAAATTAGTATAAAAATACAAATACAAATAAAGCGTCGAAATAAAAATCACTTGATGGCGTAAACACATGTAACTTCCTTACAGTCATGTGAATGTGACATTTACGATCAACCATTATTGGCATTTAATCTTATAGTCTGGCGATAGATTTTTGGTCAATGGGATAACCAAGTAGTACCGTTTTAATTTACCACACGAAAAAAAAAAAAATGCTAACTCGCGAGTTAAAAAAAAAGGTACGTTTCCGTTATACGGACACCATTGTCGCCAAGCGTAATAGTTGGCGCAAAATGAAAATCACGTGAATTGAAACATTTGAAAAATAAAAGAAAAAACACTGTTCATAGTAAAGTGAGCCTTTTAAAAATATAACATTTGGAAACTACAGACTTTTACTAATTATTTTACTAAATCACAAATATATACTTAAAATAAGTGAACAAATAACTGTTATACAGTAAAGTATAGCAAATAATGGCAAATCACTATGTTTCGCATAGTTTAAAATCCGGTACTACTTAGTTATCCCGTCGACCAATATCGCCAAATTATACAGGGTGATTCAGCTCGTCGGTGACAAACTTTAAGGATCGATAGAGCACACCTAGACGAACATTTTTGAATGGGGAATGTAGGGTCCCTGACGCGATGGTAAGGCGCTAGGCGCTTTCGAAAATTTGGGTGCCGAAATTCGAAACGTCATAAAAACTAGGGAAATGGTTAGATTTTCTTGCTTGTTGCGTCGAAATGATTCTGTTTGTTTAGACTTTCTTCAGTACCAATTTGATAAGCGTATCTCTTAAAACATGGATAGGGGGCGCTGCAGACTTTGGAGAGCTAGACAACAACTTTAAGCCCGTTATTTTGATAATTTAACACATGCTCGCCAAAGTTTATACTCTAACTTAAAGTTTGAACCCAAAAGTAGAGCCCTGCAAAAAGCGTAAGAGCCGGAATAAAATGTCAAAGTACAGGGTGGTCGAAACTCGAAGGCTCCTAGGAGATAAACAAACAGATTTCTTGACTTATGGCATGCATTTTCATGATTCTGTTTGCTGGGGCTCTCTGAAACTCAGTTGAACGGTACAAAAAGAAACATCGATAGGGGGCGCTTTGGGCAAAAAACATAATTCGTTGACATTTCGGACGCTAACTGGAAACGGGGCGCTACGATCAGTTAGAAACAAAACAAGAGAGTAATTTACTTATCATAAGAAGCTATTAAAACTGCAGTTTGTTTGTTTTTTTAACAAACATAGCTGGTTTCAATCATGCACAATGCGCGCAATAAAATTTACATAAGGTGCTTTTTGCTGATTTATGCAAAAGATATCGTACCATATCGATATGCAAAAGATACGTAATGCGTAGACGACAACGCGAGATGACGTAGTTGTATGCGCAGACACGTCTTTTGAACGTGCGGTACCTACTTAAGCTTCGGGTTACTTGTCTGCAGATCGGTAGTAGGATGGAACGGTACACAAACTCTGAATTGGCTGACATGCATTTGGCGTATGGCGCTGCTGGTTGTAATGGACGAGCCGCTCAGCGGTTGTACGCCGAGCGTTACCCCAACAGGCAAATCCCCTGCCATGCCTTCTTCGCTCGAGTACACCAGAGGTTGTCCACAACGGGATCTTTCGACGGAGGCAGGCCTGAACGGGAGCGATCAGTGAGCACCCCCGACAACGAAGAGGCTGTGCTTAACCTGGTTGAGGACAACCCAGGTCTTAGCACGAGAGATATCGCCAGACATGTTGGCATTTCGCAAGCAACTGCGTGGCGCATCTTACGTTCCCGGAATCTGCACCCCTACCACATCCAGCGGGTGCAGTTGCTCAGAGAGCAGGATTTTGGCCCTCGAGTGGAATTCTCAAGATGGTACTTGGCGATGAGATCCAGGGATCCCCGTTTTGTAAACAGCATTTTGTTTACGGACGAGTCCACCTTCAGCCGGGAGGGAATGTGGAACGCCCACAACAGTCATGTGTGGTGTGATGAAAATCCACATGAAACCAGAAGCCGAGCAGCCCAGGAGCGTTTCTCAGTAAATGTGTGGGCCGGCATTCTGGGGGATTGCCTCATTGGACCTTATTTGTTACCTGAACGGCTGACAGGTGGAAATTACCTGATTTTCCTGGATCAAGTGCTGCCGCAGCTTCTGGATGAGGCGCACGTACCCGAAGGTTCGCGTCGCCAGATGTGGTTCCAGCACGATGGAGCTCCGGCCCATTACACGAACGACGTGCGTCTCCATCTAAACGCAAGGTATGGCCAGCGGTGGATCGGGCGTGGGGGTCCAGTTCACTGGCCTGCCCGATCACCAGACCTCACCTGCTTGGATTTCTTCCTTTGGGGTTACCTGAAGGCCGAGGTATACCATACACCTGTCAGCAGTGCTGAAGAACTTGTGGCGCGCATTGTGGCAGCTGCAGGGCAGATCAGAGATACTCCTGGCATTGTTGGAAACACACACTCCTCAATGCGACGGAGGTGCGAAGCCTGCATCATGGCCCAAGGTCGAAATTTCGAGCATCTTCTGTAGTGTTATTTTTTGTAAATAAATTTCCAGTATCATTGATGTTTTTGGTCTAAATTTATTCAGAAGTGTTGAGCAGAGGTAGAAAATGTGTTTTCATTATTACTAACTGATCGTAGCGCCCCGTTTCCAGTTAGCGTCCGAAATGTCAACGAATTATGTTTTTTGCCCAAAGCGCCCCCTATCGATGTTTCTTTTTGTACCGTTCAACTGAGTTTCAGAGAGCCCCAGCAAACAGAATCATGAAAATGCATGCCATAAGTCAAGAAATCTGTTTGTTTATCTCTTAGGAGCCTTCGAGTTTCGACCACCCTGTACTTTGACATTTTATTCCGGCTCTTACGCTTTTTGCAGGGCTCTACTTTTGGGTTCAAACTTTAAGTTAGAGTATAAACTTTGGCGAGCATGTGTTAAATTATCAAAATAACGGGCTTAAAGTTGTTGTCTAGCTCTCCAAAGTCTGCAGCGCCCCCTATCCATGTTTTAAGAGATACGCTTATCAAATTGGTACTGAAAAAAGTCTAAACAAACAGAATCATTTCGACGCAACAAGCAAGAAAATCTAACCATTTCCCTAGTTTTTATGACGTTTCGAATTTCGGCACCCAAATTTTCGAAAGCGCCTAGCGCCTTACCATCGCGTCAGGGACCCTACATTCCCTATTCAAAAATGTTCGTCTAGGTGTGCTCTATCGATCCTTAAAGTTTGTCACCGACGAGCTGAATCACCCTGTATAAGTCGCCAAACCACTCGCCAGATTAACAAATTGATATAATCTTTATTTTAAATAACGAAAGAACAAATAAATTAGTATAACATTAATAAAAATACAAATAAATCGTCGAAATAAAAATCACTTGATGACGTAAACACGTGTAACTTGCTTAAAGTCAAGTGAATGTGACATTTACGATCAACCATTATTGGCATTTAATCTTATAGTTTGGCGATAGATTTTTGGTCGACGGGATAACTAAGTAGTACCAAAAATCCTTTTCACGATCAGGATTGAAATAATTGGCGCATTAGCATACAATTTGGCATGGTATCCGTATAACGGAAAAATACCAAAAAAAGCTATTGGCGAGATTTGAACCCGGCCAACATAAAAGTACCAAGAATTCTTTGCGATCATGGCAATTTTTATGTAGTTTTATTTGAAAAAATAACTTTGATTATTTAATCAAAATGAAAACCTTTCTTATGAAAAGCGAAGGAACTGTTCATGATAGTCATATGACGTACACTATTACTATAGAAATTGTTTTCAATTCTAAAAACAGCGCAAAGAATAATATTCCCTAACGATTACAAATTTATTTACACATGGCTATTAAAAACAGAAAAAAAACTTTAAAATTACTATTAAATGAGTACGTGTTAAAAGCAGGAATATATTGAAAATTATGTAAAGAAAATTGTATTTAAACGTGAATATTAAAAGAGAAAGGAAAATTTTAAAATTATAAATACATTAATATGCGTTTAACCCTTTCAGGGGTAAGGTACATCTATTCGTAAAATGTTGAAATCAGTGAATGGCACCGGAATTTACAAACAAATTTCGAAATACGAAAATGCTTTTGTTCACTTACTTAATAACAGAAAAATTTTCATTCCAATATTCTGGTGCCAATGTGGCATTTAAGAATTAAAATTAAGTGGTCCAAAAATGAACCACCGCCCTTGAAGGGGTTAAAGCAGTAAATTGTAGTAAATAGTATTATATCAATCGTTTTATAACGCTGTTAAAAAAAAAAACCGGTCGCAAAGACTCTGTTTAATTAATTCATTTTATTTTAGCTTCTTTTCAAATGTTTAACTGATCTTCTTTAATCAAACGGGAAATCAACCATTAGATGTCTTAACAGCAACTGATTCGGCCTTAAATTTTCGCAATCAAAAGAAATTGAATGGAAACCCGTTTACAGGGAAATCACTATAGGTTTTTTCATTATAATTCAATCTTCTCTAATCTTTTAAAATCCGATCAAATTAGCGTGATTTTAGAATCTGCGGTGTCTGAACGGGGGTTGGCGAGCGTAGCTTGCAGGGGGCAGAACCTCCTAGTATAACTTTGATCCCACTATACTCTTCCTACTGTAACATTGAAAAAAAAATGATCCAAACGCCCTCCAGTGATGAGGATCAATAATGTCTCCATTCGATGTGTACAATTCATAAAACTCCTAGGTATAACCATTGACGCAAATCTTAACTGGATCCCACACATTAACGACCTAAAACTTAAATTGACAGCATATCATAATAATTCATTAAGACTAACTTCTAAATTGGGAGGGGTAGACAACAAAACACTGAAGATCTGGTACCTAACAATAATCGAAAGAATAATACTTTACGGGGCCTGTATCTGGGGGGGGGGGGTGGGTGTAATTTATCTTCCATAGCACAACCTAAACTAAAATCAATACAACGCACTTTTCTCCTACAAATTTCAAGAGGCTACCGCACAATCTCCACAGATGCACTACATATACTTACAGGTATTCCACCCATCACACTTCAACTAGAATACGAACACGCCAAATCCTCAATCCTACAGCTAAAACGTGACACAGTAATATATTCTATTTTTCCAAACACAACATTGCAATACAAAGTCAGGAGCTGGCAGCTCCACCCCGCTGAGGAGACTTCACATTTTCAAGTAAACACAACACGCAACAGCTACACACCTGCCCTTAGCACCACACTCTTCAATGATGGTTCAGGCACAGAGACTGGCGTGGGCGCAGCCTCTGCGCCACGGAGGGCACGGTGGTGGTCCATCAGTGGTCTGCAAGGCTAGATGATAATAACTCCGTATTCCAAGCGGAGCTGTTCGCAATACTAAACGCATTAGAGTGGGTGGAATCCCACTCTAGCAATAGTATTATCATCTACAGTGACTGCCTCTCTGGCCTGCAGGCAATACAGGCACACAAGACAAAACATCCTCTAGTACTGCAAATCAAACTAAAACTTAAGAATCTCCTACATCGTATCTCACTAGGTCACGTCTCGGCTCACAAAGGTATCTTTGGCAATGAACTAGCAGACAACCTAGCGAAGAAGGCCACACAGAAAGAAACAATAGACACACACCTCCCAGTGCCCCAGTCATACGTCAAAAGGGTCCTTAGAGCAAGGATACTGACGCGATGGCAGGAGCACTGGGATACTTCAAAAAAGGGCAGGCACACATATAAGCTAATTCCTAAAGTTTCTCTCACACTATATAACTTAACATCCTACACCACTAGCTTCTTAACAGGACATGGCCCTTTCATGGCATATCTGGACCACTTCAAAATAAGATCCACTGCCACTTGCGTCTGCGGTGAAGATGGCACTATAAGTCACCCGTACTACAGTTGTACTCTCACGCAACGCTGGCACTTGAGGCGTCCAGACATACTGCCAGTCAACTGGCTCCAAAACGTCCTTTCCCGCACCCTCCTACTCAACAAATTAAAACACATTCACAATTTCCTTACATACTTAACAAACTTAACTTAAGCCCTGGTTCTGCTTATCCAGTCTCACTGCCACCATATCAATCTTCAAACAGCACCAGAATCCAGTCCTCTTTGTAGGCTCCAGTAAATTCTCCTACTCATTAATGTGTGGTTTCCTACGATCGCAAGAGCCTCTGCTCGTGCTTCTGACCATTCTATCAAGAGATACATCACCAATGGACGCTTGAGTATCTGCTCGTGCCATCTTACTTGTGCCACACAAATCATTACATCTCCAATGGACGCTGAGTATTTGCTCGTGCCATCTTATTTGTGCCACGCAAATCATTACATCTCCAATGGACGCTTGAGTATTTGCTCGTGCCATCTTACTTGTGCCACGCATTCCATTCTTTTCCCTTCCTGCCGCCCCTTGTCGCGAGAGGGGTTCCTACCCCGGCGGCCAGGATCAGTGATGTTTATTATTATTATTATTATTATTTATTTTATTTTATTTTTACTTTAAATGTTCTCATACTCCCGCCCTCTGTCGCGAGTAGGCGTTTTCCTGAAGGGAAGACATTCGTCTAATTTTTGTAATCCCACTTTGTTCTTTTTCAAATAAATTCTGGGTTCTGTGGTCGGTGGTGCATAGACGCCCTTAGCGGGTGAGCGTCGCCCCTTGAGCATTTTGTGTTTGTCCGTCTGCATACGGCCGGACAGGGCTGTACTCACTAACGAGCCCATACGTGTCGGGGAACATAACGGGAGAGACGTTAAGCTCTAAGGGGCAGGCCTAGACGGCCCTGAGCAGTCTCTCTTAGGCTGCCTATAACATTGAAAAATATTTATAACAGCTATAATGTTTCAAATGAAAATCAAATTTCAAAGTAATTGCTTAATAGACGCAAAGGCCAAGATAGTGAAAAAGATTCCAAGCCGGGACTCGAACCCGGGCCATCAGTATAGCGCACTGACGTTCTACCGACTAAACCACTTGGAACGATACACAGCTCGGAAAATTTCTCACTATTACATGTTGGCAAGGCTACAAACGCAGCACAAGATGGAATATTTATCGTGAGCACCGACCCGAGGCTAACACGAAACATAATTAAATCCAGCATCGATAGAAACTATATTAATATATGGAAATTATTCCAGAGAGAAACATTCGCTTTGGATACAATATTTCAAATGAAAATCAAATTTCAAAGTAATTGCTTAATAGACGCAAAGGCCAACATAGTGTGTATCGTTCCAAGTGGTTTAGTCGGTAGAACGTCAGTGCGCTATACTGATGGCCCGGGTTCGAGTCCCGGCTTGGAATGGAATCTTTTTCACTATGTTGGCCTTTGCGTCTATTAAGCAATTACTTTGAAATTTGATTTTCATTTGAAATATTGTATCCAAGGCGAATGTTTCTCTCTGGAATAATTTCCATATATTAATATAGTTTCTATCGATGCTGGATTTAATTATGTTTCGTGTTAGCCCCGGGTCGGTGCTCACGATAAATATTCCATCTTGTGCTGCGTTTGTAGCCTTGCCAACATGTAATAGTGAGAAATTTTCCGAGCTGTGTATCGTTCCAAGTGGTTTAGTCGGTAGAACGTCAGTGCGCTATACTGATGGCCCGGGTTCGAGTCCCGGCTTGGAATCTTTTTCACTATGTTGGCCTTTGCGTCTATTAAGCAATTACTTTGAAATTTGATTTTCATTTGAAATATTGTATCCAAGGCGAATGTTTCTCTCTGGAATAATTTCCATATATTAATATAGCTATAATGTTGTTTAAATTCAATTACATTAAGAACCTTCCTAGAAAATTCTCTCAGGAGAATTGTGGAATTAAGTAAGTTTTTAAAAATGGCATACAGAGTTTCTGTAAGAAAAAAGAAATTTCACAATGAAAATATTAAACAATAAAGTAATGTGTGCGTACTTTCGATAATAAATTTTATATTTGCTATCTTAAACCATTCAAATTAAGTAATTAATTTTTTAATTCTTGTTTTGAAAAGATTACAGACAATATTCTGTGCTGAAAGAAATAGTAATACTTTTTTAATTTACCCTTGTCAGATTTAACAAAAAGAAGTGCAATTTCATTAAGGAAAGTAGTACTATTTCTATTTAGCATTTGGACATTTGATATATTTGAGAACCTGTAGCAACTGTGCCGTTTTGTCTCGAATGATCCGTATTATACACAGAAACAAAAACAAGTCACAGCAACTTTATTTTCTTTTTTTCATTACATATTTATGTAACTAAAAATGAACAATTACAATAACATCCGTGTCTTACGCGAAAGTTCGAACCCGAGCTCCCGCCGTTGCAGCAGCTGTCGCTACGAACAGCGCCACTGATCGGCTGATCTTTTTTTAATAAAAAAAAAAAAAAGATTCCTGCAAAGATAATTAAATGTATCTCTGGTGATATGCTCCGTAATATTGACGCAACATTTCCCCCGCACATTTTAAATAATGCGCCGACTACAAAATATCATTACTCAAAATGATTTTATGTTGAATACTTTTTGACACAGAACAATCCCATCAGGATATCTACAAAGTCACTCCATTAAGAGTGATTAAGCTAGCTATCAGTAAGAAATAAAGATTTATTGAATTTTATAAACTCCTCGGTTTAAGCTCATAAAGTAAAAGATACATGAGTTCAGCTGCATTTATTTGAATTATATATTAATATTAAATAGATTTATTTCTAAAAATATTTCAATGAAATACAAACCAGTTTTATACGTATGTTCTCTGAATAAAGCAATTAAAAATATAATATATATATATATATATATGGAACTAATGCTCTATATACAATACCTACAATAATACATATACATTTTAATCATAATTAAAAAGCTGCAGTCTTATTATTCTTAATGAAGATCATGAACATTAACGCTTTGCTCCAACACAAAAGATATTTTTTTAAGCACTAAATAATAATTTTATTTATTTTTCTTAATCATCTGCAGAAATTATTTGGAATCAAATTTATTAGGGATAACATTCTGGAATCGTTATCTGGCAAATTTTCATTTCTGGTGAATAGCTTATTGTTTGGAAATGGTTTTGAGTAGTTACACTTGAGGTAACTATTTATACACGTTGAATATTCTATTTTGTACATGGAAAATCTGTGGTTGAAATTACACCTCTAAGTGAGTTGGATTTGTAAAGCAAAGAGGCGATCATTAAATTGTCCATTAAACAAAATGTCAGACAAATGTAGAAAAAACATTCCAGTACTTACAAACTATTATTCAGAAAATGTTAATACAGTTTAAAAGTGAAGAAATATATTCCACTTTCTAGTGGACCACGATCATATGTTAATCGTATTTTGTTAAAATTATGCAGAAATATAAGATGGAAAACATTTATTGGTATCAATAGTGAATACAAAACATAGCAGAATAGTCAAGGGGACGAAATCAGGAATGGTTTTTCATGACAATTTATCCCTCATGTTTCGATGGCTAATGTTTCATTATGTTATTCTTCCACTGATAAATAGTACATTTCTTTGGTCCTTATTTCAATGTAAATAAAATTGCTTACTCATTTAGAAATAAATTTTGATTTAGTTATAAGTTAAGTCTCGGCGTATTTGAAGTTCGGGAGACGTAATTGGGACCAATTTTTTTTCTTTTGCATGTTTTAGATACTTTTTTAAAAATAATTTTTCGCATTGTTAAAATTTTTTGTACGATATTTGCCTATGTTTGTATTTGCGTGGGTAGCTAGACTATGTAAAATCCAAATTTGGTAGGTTTTCAATGAAAATTACAACATTTAGGGCCTAAAAGGGACTGGGGGGGGCAGAATATGGGCATTTTACACTACTAGGACCATGATAAATCTTTGCATGATAGATACAAGGCGACCAAAAAACCAAAAATGGGAAACAAAACAATATATGTTCTACAAATATTCCAAATTATTTCTCAAATAGGATGTGTTACTGTACATGATTTCAGCAGCATTAAAAAAAAATATGTAAAATATTTGAATATGCATAATTATATTATTTCAGTCTGCGTAAACTAGATGCGTTTACAAATCTTTATTAAGAAAATTGGGTCCACTTAATATATTACATAGAATTACTTACATTTCATTGCTGGTCAAGAAATTTAAATATTCATACCATATTTTTTTAGACGAAATTACATTGAAATATTTATAAAAATAATCAATTTTATAAGCGAAGTTGATAAATTAAAATGAACAATTTTAATGTTTTATATTGTAAATAAGATTTTTTAAATTAATTGTCGAACATTGTAGAAAATAAATAAATAGTTTTCAATGTTAATTAAAAAATCTAGTAAATGTTATTGTCTGTAAATGATAATTGGTGGACGTCAAATTTTAGTTGTGTTATCAAAATTAAATTTTAGGTGTGTATGACATCTGTAGATCATAGAAAAAGCTGCACACAATTTTCAATTTACATTCAAAGGGACAGTGAAAAGGGAAAACTAGAGAACAGGAATTCTGCTTTTTCAGAATTTAGTGTCGCCCCCGGCATTTCCATTACTTCATTTACTTCTGATGAATTGATGGCTTCTATTATTATGAAACAGCCATTATAAATGAAGTGTTAAATGAAGATGAAAGAGCAGCCGTAAAAAGTTAGAACTCTTAATTTCTGGTCAGAATGGGGAGGGGGGAAATGGCCATAATTTTTTTACGACTGCTCTTTCATCTTCACTTAACACTTCATTTATAATGGCTGTTTCTTAATAATAGAAGCTACCAGTACATCAGAAGAAAATAACTCGGTTAAGCGGGACTCTACTGCAGTACAAAACATATTTCAATTTTAAGACTTAAAGCACACGTTTGATTTTATGTAAAATGATGTCATTCGGACCCGCTTAAGAATTCCACATTTACGATCTACTCTTAAACATCTACAGTAAAGTATGCATAGCACATTACTATCGCGAAATAATGCACAAATGTATCAAAAAGGTTCCATCATTCAAGAACATCGAAAAAAAAAAAACCCGGCTATCTAATGATTCATAGATAGTACTTACAATTAAATATAGTATATAATAGCTCCATAGCTTTAACAGAAACTATTCGTTTATATTTTTTTCAAAATAGCACGTATTTTAATTACATTTTATTTCGGTTGTTACGAGAAAATGGCAACAAAATATATATAATTACTATTTTAAAACAATTTTTCCTTTACTTTCTACAGAAATGAAGTACTTCCGTGACCAATATTAAGCAAATGGCTCCAAAAAATACAAAATAATTAATATTTCAAAAGTAAATGGAGATACAGTTTTCAAACAAAATGAATTTAAAAGAACTTTTTTTTCCAATATGACGGTATAAAAATTGAAAATGTGAGATGCCTAGAAGCCTAGCTTTATTTAATAGTAATGCTTTGTTTTACGACTAGCTTCTGTAAGCTAACATTATTTTTTGGACACAAAATAAGCTGGGAGAAAGAAATAACATACCGTAACAGAGGCTAATAGTTTTTTAAATGAATATTATTGATACATTTCTGTTTATCAAGGCATTGCGTTTGTACATAAATGAACAGACAACATACATGGCTGTTCAAAAGTATTTGAACATCATTTTGACTAATGTGATAATTTTGACATTGATATTCATCTATGTTATGCGTTTTTTTTTTTTATTTTTTTTTATTTAGATATTTCTTTTGTACCGTTTTAAATAGTGACTTTTTGTTACAGTATTCTGGAAATATTTGAAAGTGTTTGATAAACATTACACTGATTTGACAATTTAAAGTATTACACATATTCCATTGTAGTGTCACTGCATAATGGTGTATTTTATTAAGTTTGACTTCATGCAATAGTAAGTTTTTTTTTTAATTATTATTATTACTAGGGGCTCTTCCCCCTACGAGCTACGCTCGTCAACCCCCGTTCAGACACCGCAGACTCTAAAAGTACGCTAGTTTGATCGGCTTTAAAAAGATTTCGGAAAATTGAATTATAATTTAAAAAACAGTGGCGATCTTCCTATAAACGGATTTCTATTCATTTCTCTTTGATTGGGAAATTTTCAGGCCAAATCCGCTGCGGTACTATTTGATTATCCCGTCGACCAATTTCGCCAAATTATATAAATCGCCAAACCATTTGCCGAATTGTACAAATTGACATAATTTTTATTTTAAATAACGAAAGAACAAATAAATGAGTACAACATTAATAAAAATACAAATAAAACGTCGAAATAAAAATAACTTGGTGACGTAGATATGTTTAACTTGCTTAAAATCAAGTTAATGTGACATTTACGATCAACCATTATTGGCTTTTAATCTTATAGTTTGGCGAATGATAGATTTTTGGTCGACGGGATAACTAAGTAGTACCAAAAATACATACGTCAATCGCTGTTTTCGTCTTTGAATAAGTAAAATAAGTTAAACATTTCAAAATAAGCTAATATAAAAGGAATTAAGTAAACAGAATCTTTCTCTCCCGGTACTTTTTAACAAAGCGAAAAGAAAGTTCTTTTAAATAAGACATTTTAAATTAATCGTTTTTAATCTGACGTAATTTTGACCAAACTATTCTTTCACTTTTTAATATTCACGTGAAAATACTTGTGTTAGAAATGAAATATTATTTGCGCTTTCCTAACAAAAATAGTTGAAAAATTCATCTCGAAATATCAAATAAATGTCTAGCGTAATTTCTAAATTTAAACCGTTTTGCAATATTATTTTGTGTTCATTTCACGTAATAACTGTAATGTGACGTAAATATGACGTAATTTCTCCTATTTAAGACTTCTAACGCATGTTAATAAATTTATTATTTTACAAATTCCTTTCTCTCTTAAAATTCACGTGTAATTATAGTTTTTATGACGTAAATTTTAATAAGTTACTGCTTTTTGTACATAATTATTTAATTCTAATTCCAAATGTTTTTTTTCTGTTTATAATAGTCACGTGTGAATAAATTTTTAATTTATTTACACGTATAAATATAATTTTTTTAAAGTAAACCTTATTGTTTCCGCTGTTTATACAGTTGGCAACAGTTTAAATTAATATAACTTTCTAAAATCTGTAAAAAATATCTCTAGAAATGCTGAAAATTTGAATTTAAAATAGAAATAAAACCTCAAAAAAATAGTCAAATTACAAAAAGAAATACACTCTGCACACCGGGAACTTCAAACGTATAAAATGATCTAAAAATGATTAAATTCCCATGAACAGTTTTTGCTCCTATAAAACTTTTTTAGTGGAACGATTTTTTCCAATTTTAGCATTAAATATCTCTTAAAATAATTCTTCGATTTGAAAACTGTCTGCATCAGCGTGTTTATCAAACATTTCTGTATATTACCACCGATTTTCATATTTTTGTATGCATTATTTTTCTTAATATTAACGAAGAAAGGCCTCCGGTCACAAAAAATTCAAAACGGGCGGCGGCGGCGGCGGTGACAGCGGTAGTTATTTTTTTTTAGAATAGAGAGATTATATGCATTTATTATTAAACAAACAATTGGTTGCATCCTTTTTTGTGAAAATAAGCATCGCCTGGGTACGATTAAGTAAGATTATCTAATCTAATTTTCCCCTGGAGTTATTCATTTTTTTTCAAAATTTTATGTAAGCACGTCAGTCGTAATAAATTATTTTAGGTAGATTTCGTAAGAAATACTACCTATTGCAGTCGTTATTATGGTGCGACTTTTGAAAAATTCCTTCATAACTTTTCATTATAAGACCCCAGGAACCCCAAAACACCCCCACCTACAAAGTTTATATATATATATATATATATATATATATGTATGTATGTACTAAATTTTGTCCGCACGATAAAAGTCGCAATTATGCACGGATCGTCTTCAAACTCGCCAACAACTTTGAGATGGCTAATATCTCGGCGGGGATTGAAAATGGGCAAAATCGGCACAAGGGAATGGAATTGGGGAGGGTTCAAAATTTTGAATACCGTCTTAACATGATTCTGATAAAACCAGCTTTTACACAACATTGACAGGAAAAAGTAAATATTTTTCGTTATAGCAGTTGCCAACAATAAAAAAAAAGTAATAAAATTCTCACCACAACAATTGCTTTTCTATTGCAAGTTCACGTGAAAAATTAAGTAAAATAAATAGATTGACGAATTGAAAACAAATTGAATATTACGTCATAAGTTTTCTAGAGCAAGATTTCCGCATGAGAAGTCAAAATGAAATAAATAGTTTGACGAATTAAAAAAATATATATATATTACGTCATATTGGAAATAAAATGGACCTCAGCAGGTGAATATGTAACGTCATGTGAGTTTGAAAAAGCGTATTAAAACCTGATAAAAACCCGACTATGGATATATTAACTTATTTAAACACTTTGAAGTTCTCTAAATTTGCTTAGCTATTTTTTAAACCTATTCCATATACATGCGTTTGTGTATTCGTGTATATTAGAATTTTCACAAAATGTTTAGCTCCCTAGAGCTCATTCTTAGTAAAGGAATTGGGTTTATCTCTAATCTTGATTTAAGTTTTGTTCGTGAATTTAGTACTTAACTTCGAAATCTACCTCCGCCTGTAGTCCCGAGCAGGCAGGGATTTTTTTCTAACACACTGTGGGTTACCGTTTTTAGGCGAGTTTTGAGAAAATAAAAATTAGTAATAATAGTAAAAATAGAAATATAGAAAGTAAATTGTTTTATTTTTTTCGAACAGATACACAAAACGCCCTCAATAGATATATAAATAATTAAAAATTTCTGGTAAATGTGTTGAAATAATTTCAAATAGATTGAATCAATTAAATACATCCATATCGAAATTTGAGTACCCACAATAGGATGTTTATATAATTTATTCAAAGTTAACTATATTCTTTTGAGTCACTGTTGAAATACAAAAAAAAAAAAAAAAAACAAACGACGTGGCATTTAAAAGCGTTATGTCGGAAAAGAGAATGTACAATATTTTTTTAATCGATATAATTAAATTAACTAAAAAGTAAGCATATAATTTGTAGAACCTCCCTAATATATCTACTTGTAATTAAGGGAACAAGGGACCTTCAATCTCATTTTTTATTTTTATTTTTTATTTCGCTTTAAAAGCCATTCAAAGGCACACCATATGCATTATGGCATATATTTATAAACAAGATTTATTTATTTATTTATTTAGGGGGGGGGGGGCGAGGGGAGGAATATAAAATAAAATCTTGAAGATTTTAAGCGTTACGAAAAACTTTTCAAAATGCCCCGTGCGGATTCCATATCAATTAAAATCCCCAATATTTTTATGGAAGTTTTTTTTATATATACCAATAAAGCTGTGCATCAAATTTTATATATTTGAACTAAAAAGTAAAAAAAAAAAAAAAATATCAAATTTTCCGCATTTTTGCATCATATTTCTGCAATAAACTACTTTAACTTTCCCAATTATATTTAGTTTTTAAAAAATGCAAACATTTGTGACATATATAATGACAAACAGCTATAAAAAATGGGGATTTTAATAGATATGGAATGCGCGTAAGGGTCATTTTGAAAGTTCTTCATAACGCTTAAAATTATTTAAGAAAACTCCTTATTTTTTCCAGAGAATTTTTTTAAATTTCTTTTGTGATAAATATATGCCCTAATAAATATATTGCGCCCTTGAATAATATTTAAAGTGGAATTTTTAAAAAAGAAAAAAAAATGAATTTGAAAGTCCATTGTCTCTTTAAGCTATTTGGATGCTTTTTCTGGTAATTAACGTTGGACTTACTCGCCCAAGTTAAATCCGCACATACCCATATACCGAATACCAAAATTCGAAACTTTTCCGTGTCAACAGTTAGTCTTCGCTAAACATATCGGCAGTAACGAAATTTGATAATAAGTAATTTTGCTTTATGTAAAATATATTTCTAGACATCAGAGAAAGTGTGCATGAATGTCTGTAACCCTGGTTTCTTGTATAAAAATTATTTATTTCACTGTTCGATACAATCACTCAAATATTTGCACGTGAGCAGTAAATCAAACATGTTATAAAATATTAATTAATATTATTATACAAAGTTTATTATTAATATTTATCAGATTCATATTAATGCAATGTAATTATGTGAATAATATACATTTAATCATAATACTATTCAAATCAATAAATGTTACTAAAAGTATTTTATTTAAAATAAGACTAAGAATAATTATATTTATTGAAATAAAGCTTTTTTTTAATTATCTTTATTATTTCCGCCGTTCAAGATAAATATATGAAATGAAATAACACAAAATATTTCTAACGGTTTAACCTTTTAGTGAACTCGTGTCATTCGATACACTTTGACATTTTACGATTAATAGAAACGACAACTGATAAATGTCACAGGATATATCGGTAATTTATCTTAATTCGAAAAAAAGCCTAAAAATACTTTATTTTGTTTCACAAACATTTTATATTTTCTGCTACTCTTTATACACAGATAAAAGCATATGGATAATATTTTAAACTTTCTTTATGCTGGATATTGATATCTGACCCGTGACTTTGAATTATGTTATCGTCATTGAATCGTTTTAATTTGGTTGTATTATGATGTATGCCTTTTAAAGGAATGCTCAGATAAACGTGAACAATTCATTCATAAACATTAGTACAGTATCTACTCTAAATAATGCACCAATTAATCGTTTTATTTTTTAATTACGTAGGATAATTTCCACAACTAAATTCCAATTTCTTTAGGCAGAAGAACATGGTTTCTAATTCGGGAGTGATCATCTAAGAGTGCAGAAAAATTTATTTTGATTGAATACAAAAGTCATAAATTCAAGGAACTAGTAAATTATAATTGGTGTGATCATGTTTTAAATAGCATTAACCCATTAACTCCTAAATTATATATAACTGAAATATTTTATTGCTTGTCATATATTTTAGTAAATAAATAATCCTAAGTAAATTAAAAGCGAAATTTCAGATGTCCCTCACTTAATAAAAGAACTGGACATTTACACCATGAAAAGATCAATATTAAAGTGAAAATAAAAATCACAAAATTACTGAATGGTGTATATGAAATAAATTTAAAAATAAATAAATATTAAAAAATAAAATAATCAACGTTTCAGTCATAATCTATGACGATCATCAGAAAAGAGTTTTACATTGATTTTTAAGAACAAAGCTAAACCGTCTTGAATTTAAAAAGGTCGTTATGTTTCCAATCATTTAACACTTTAACTAATCGTAAGAAAGAATATATGCAGTGGCACCATCTTTCCTATAAAAACAGAATAAAGAACTAGAAATTGGAAAACTTTTTTTTATTTTTTTTATTAGGGCGTCAGCATGTATAACATAATTATCCGACGTTTTGCAAAAAGAAGCACTTTTTTCAACTCTATCCACTGTATTAAAATGGCATATCTATGGAAGAAAATGTTTCTGTCAGGCATTATTACATTAAAAATTTTTACGTTCTCAACTAAATGTATGCAATTGGCGTTCTGATGTGAAAAAATTAAAATTAAACATAGATATTGATAGATGTTTTACTGACAGTTCAGAAGCATATGAATTACAAGAATTTGATCTTCCATGAAATATATTCCAAGAGCAAACAATGTCAAATTGAAAACAAGTTCTATTTGAATAAAATTACATACTCAATTATAAAACACTAAAGTAAAAAAAAAAAAAAAAAAAAAAAAAAAAAAGAAGAAGAAGAAATGTTCCTCAAGGAAATTAATATATTGAATTCTTAATTTTTAAATTAGTCTTAATATTAATCAAGAAAAAAAAAAGAATAATAAAATCTTGAATCAAGCATATAATATGAATCACTTTGAAAACATTCAGAATACTGCATTAAAATGTCATTGTTTGAGAAGGTAAAGATGGTGTTTAAGTAAATAGTTTAAAAACGCATAACGCATTTAAAAACCCAATTTCTGAAATTACCACCTTTAGACCTATAGTTTCAGAAATATCTCAATTATTTTTGGCAGCCCTGTATATAATCTAAAGGTTTATATATATATATATATATATATATATATACCTCATAGTGTACCAAAATTTACTTAAGTTAGAAAAAAATTGCAAAGAGGAAAATTCCCGGTCAGCAATTTCTCTCAAGAAAGTTAAATCTATTCGATTTCTTTTGTGCATCACTATATATTATCTATAGAATTTATATACACCAAGCAATATTTAAAAAAAAAAAGTTAAATTTAAAATAGCATAAAAGAATTAAAAGCGCACTTACTGCAGTTATTGCTCATAAACATTACCGTAACTGAATTATTTTGAGTGACTCAGTAAATGAACGACAAATGCTACTTTCACTGTATTCTATAATAAGATGCAGTACACCTACCTGTTGTATATAAATTCCAATATGTTTGAAAATTGTTAACATCATTAAAATACACTGTAAACCATATTTCCCACAAAACCTTCATTTTACGGTATTATTTTGGCCGTCCTTATAAATGAAGTATAAACTTTACATACATAATTTTCAACATCAAACATGCCACGTTAAACCACATCAACATATAATAATTTTATGGGAATTGGCCATAATATTTACACGAATTATAGTACGGAAAGACGGCCAATCAGACAGACAGAAACGAATTCATAAATAATTTTCAAATATTCTGAAAAGTATTTAAAATACGTTAAAAAATATTTACTGTCTTTCAAGAGAACATTATATAATTCTTTTTTCGCATTATTTTCGAGTATTGAATTATTTTATGGATACATTGAAGGTTTAACATAACAATACATTAAAAATATACTAAATGCGACCGTTTCATTGAGCTAAAGAGGATATTTCTGAGAACGTGTAACATTTTAAGTTTATGAATAAATGAAGTGTATAATTATCAGGCAACATTAATTACATTAGACTTAACATTTAAAACAATGTAATCTCGTTTATAATGTAAATTTAAACTTTCGTTTCTCGTGATTCGCTTTATATCTGTTTATCTATCATGCCTATTTTTTACACTATCTCAATTTTTAAAATTTTATTTTTAAAAGACCATATCTGAGATTTCGTGATATAACGGAGCATTATCAAATACTGGTTGATATAAATAAATAGCAACAAGACCACAATTTAGATTTTTGTGATATCTTTACAAATATATTAAACGCAACACCTAAAAGAATCTTATGTATAACAAGGGATATAAATTGTCTTATGACATGCAATTGCTTCCAGGGTTTTTAAAACTTTAATTGACAATATCGCCAGTAATATTTTTGAAATAAAATCAAATGTACTGTATGTTTCGTAGCATAAATCAACTTTCTTTAACAGGTTTTGTAAAAATTTAAGCAACTTAAACTTGCCTGATGTGCAAATTTCAAAACTTTCTTCTATCTCATACATGTAAATGCTTCAAAATTTACTACGAAGTGCCAAAATTAAATGAAAATATATGTCCATCATGAGGTTTCTAAAAATTGACTGAATTGTGGGCATTTAAGAAGGAAATTAAAACATTGCATTATTCAAACAAATCATTGAATTTTGGAACCCTACCTCTTAGATGTCTGCAACTAAAATTTCCAACCCAAAGAGCGTGAATGCGACACCAGTTGGTCCGTATACATCCAAGCCAAATAAGTATCTATTTATGCAAAATTGTAAAAGAATATAAAGTTTCATTAAATTCTGCTCATCAGTTTTTTCAGATATAGCCATCTTGAAAACTGTGTAAAATGTAGCATAACAGCTCTATCTTTTATAAGGCTTACATGAAAACATAATCATCATGGCCTTATGTCATGGTGTAACAGAATCTGGGGTTTAATTGAATTCCGTGCATAGTTCTCTAGTAAGAGCTATCGCGAAAATCGTGAAAAATGCATCGTAGCAGCGACACATTTTGGCCGATTTACACATAAAACTAAACAGCATAAATATATATCAGAGTCTAAGTGAACGTAAAGATTTATTAATTTCCGTAGATTATTTATTGAAATAGAGTACCAACAAAATTTTTATCACATACACACAGGTAGACACATAGACTCACAGATAAACATATTCTGAAAACTGTCAAATTGTGTCCAGGCCTTCTAAAAGAAAAATATAAAATGTAAACATAGAATGTTTTAGAACTGTAGATATAAAAAATTCGATTATATTTTCAAACACTTAGAAATCTACTTAGCTGTTATAATTAATCTATAAATAATTTATTACTATAGTATAAAATGTAAAAAATGACATTGAAATATTTTATTAAATATTTATTTTAGTCTAGCAATACTTATTTAAAAACGTACAATATTATATTCAGAATAAATCTTTCGACTTTTAAATAAAGAAAATGGATATTTTTAATATGTATGTTGGGAAAATAAGATTAAAAATAAGGAATAAAAACATTATATTGCTTAGGTATGATGCACGTAATTATGTTTTTACGAATTTAAATAACTGAAAAACCCAGTTGTGCATTTTAGATATCTTTAGACAAGACATTTTGAATTCGTATTCTGCATGACTAACAGAAAAAATGGAAAATTGAAAATGTATTTTAAAGTATTATTTTATTATTTAAATTAAGTTGCTTGGTAAGAAATGTGCATTATTTTTTGTACATTTTTTGTTATGATCTCTACATTATCAAGACGTCTGACGTACTTCACAAATTATTTATTATTTCTTTTTTAATTCGTAACGCATACATATTTGATAAATATAGCGATATAAATATGTTGCAAATTTATTCGAAATACAAAGGACTTCATAATAGAATTTAAAATTGTACAAAAATATCTATCATTTTAGGAAGACACATTCATTTTTTATGAAATTTAAATTCTGCTTTTAGCTAAATAAAATAAAAAAGAAAATGTTAACTATGATATAAATTATGCTAAAGTTTAAATTTAAATATATTAAAGAAATATATTTATATTTATCATAAATTTTCTTTATTTCTCATTTTATTCAAATGTCACAATACACAACTGGTTCATGTCAGTTCCTTTAGAAAAAAAAATCTCTAAAAGAAAAAAAAAAATACAATGAATGGTACATCAAGAAAAATAAATTAATACTCGAAAAGTTTTTGCCGTCAAAAAGTAGACTTTTTTTCTAAAGACTTTTAGGTTTTACGGAGACATAACGGTATTGTCTTATGCTCAAAAAAATGCATCCAAATTATTAATTTCTCCAATTCATCACGACATTGTGACAGACGAATCGCTACAAACGAATCCAGGTTTAACAACCAATACACTGAAAAAAATGGGTTCTCAAAATTGAGTAAAAAGTACTAATTTTTAAATACGTCACATACTCAAAATAGCTCCTATCCAAATGTACTCAAAATTGAGAAACACATGTACTCATTTTTGATTCCATGGATGTGGTCAAATATGAACCGTTATGTACTCATTTTTGATTTTATTCAAATATGAAGTGTTTATGTACTCATTTTTGATCCCATGTATGTATTCAAATAAGAACTTGAAAGTAGTTGCTCTCTGTTAAATATTCAATACATTTTTTTTCTTATTTCATACAATAAGCTGTACCTTCAGTAAGTATTACATTAATGCAAATATTAAATTATGCACCGTATTTTAAAGGTGTTTGAAAACAACGCTTCTGTTATAAAAATATGAACTTAAACAAGATGGCGTCCAAGATGGCTGATTAGTAACACGTGCGAAATCAAAATAAGATATCGGGCTAAAAGACACACAATTTATAAAATACTTTAAAAAATAAATAATAAAAAATAAGTTTCTCGTCAAAGGAGCCCCCCCCCCCCCTCCCGATACAATTTACTACAGATTAAAGTAAAAATGTTCTGACATTTATTTCCCGCTAAAAATTATTAAAAGAAATATTTAATTATTTACTATGAAAAATCGCAAAATTATAATAGCAAAATTATTATCAAGATACGTTGAACAATTACTTTTATGACATGAACATTGTTTCCAAGCACTTTTAAACCATTTTAAAATATTGTGCATAATTTAATACTTACATTAATAAAATATTTACAAAAGGTACAGCTAATTACGTTAAACAAGAAAAACATGTATTGAATATTTAATACAGAACACTTACTTCCAAAGTAGTTGGCGAAATATTCATAATGCCATTTTTCTAATTATTTCTTTCTCGAACAAATCTGTCTCACTTAGCACACAGACCAGACTGAATTTACGAAGCACTGCTAAACATCAACAACAACAACACAATGCAACCTTACGCGTTATAAAGTAGACACGGGATATAGATCCTTCAGAGGAATAAAAATACAATATTATACCTCTGATTTCCACGGCATATTACTTTGTTTTCCGATTAAAGGACATCTTTTAATACGCCATGAATGAAATAAACAACTACGAAGTACAAAATTATCGTTTCGTTTGGGTTTGATAACATGTGATGTATCAAAAATTGAGAAAGCATTAGGTTCATTTTTGATCCAAACATACTCAATTCGATATGTGTACATCGATTTACTCATTTTTGAGAACTTCATTTTTTTCAGTGTACAGTGTTACATTAGGAGGCATTGGAGGATTTGATGAAATGAATGTTTCACATCCCATCAGAACAAAAGAGATAGATGGTCTCTTACATTTTTTTTTTCATTGTAAAATCTTTCAGGAATTAATTCTCAAATTATTTTTCGAAAGTATACGGGGAAAAGTGTAGTTCCTCGTTATTTTTGGTATGAACTTGCATTCGATTGATTGAGGGAGCATATAAATGAAAGATAAATGATAATAACAATGTCAGATCATTAATAAAGATCAGTGAATTTTGTAAGGAACCAGGAAAAAAATATTCGATCTCCAAAAACTGAAATATGTAGTGTTTGCATGACAAAGCGAAATCAAAAAATAAAACAATTTCTTCAACAATGTAGTTTGTGAATATCTGAAAAACAATAGTTTTGTGTAGAATTTTCAATTTTTTTTTTTTTTTTTTTTTTTTTTTTTTTTTTTTTTTTTTTTTTTTTTTTTTGCGCAACGTACATAAAATAAAAAATAAAAATCTTCATTTTGGGTAACACAGCTAATGTTTATAATATAATTAATAGAATTGGGCAAGTATTTTTTTTAGCTATTTAATTTAAGGGGTCTTGTACCTTTTAAAAGCGTCGAATATTAACGAAAAACGTCAAAGTTTGAATTAGTCTATCTTCAAAGTCTTTTTATGTATAAATTTAAAATTTTGGCTATTGATTAAACAGATTGCGCTTTGTAATATGCTACCATTAAAAATGTATTAACCCTTTACAAAATTTGTGTATTGTTGAAATCAAAATAGCTCTTTTTTTACCCCATAAGTCATTGCACGCATATATTCAGAAAGTATGCATGGATTGGCATGACATTTGGTAAAAGTACTAAACATATATGTGTGTTTAAAATGATCTACTCTTAGGCTAAAATTATTTCATTAACTATATAAAAAAATATTTTCGTAAAAAAAATAAAAATTTTGTATTTTTAATGAATAAAAATAGTCATACCTAAAAATATTACCATTGTAAATACTTAAAAGTAGATCATTTTAAACACACATATTTGTTTAGTATATATATCAAATTTAATGACAGTCCATACATACTTTCTCAAGATATCATGCGCGCAATGACTTATGGGGTAAAAAAAAGAGCTATTTTGATTTCAACAATACACAAATTCTGTAAAGGGTTAATAAATTTCTGTTGGTAGTATATTACAAAGCACAATCTGTGTTAATCAATATCCAAAATTTCATGTTTATACATAAATAGGTTTTAATGATTGACTAATTCAAACTTTGAAGATTTTTGTTAATTTTTGACGCGTTTAAAAGATACAAGACCCCTTAAGAAGTTTTGTCGTAAATCAAAATACATATTCTTATTAACGGTACTGCAAATCTGTTATTTAGAAATCAATGAGCGCCTGATGGTGGGATCTAACAAATTTAACATTGCTGTTGTTTAATTGTTCCAAATATTTTTCATGAATATATTTTTTTTTATTTCCAAGTCAAATTCATTTAAAATAAATTACTGCTGCATATTTATAATTTCAGAGAAATATTCTTCCTGTTTTTATTGCTTCAATAAACATGATTAGATGCACTTGAATAATAATTTTAATTATATTAGTTGGTGTAAACTACATATTTAAAATGTGGATTCGCGGCTAGTGCTAGAATACACATTAAAACAAATCTTCCATTTTTTTCAAACTAATCATCTTTATAAAGATATGAAAATTATATCAATCGATTACTTCATGTTTATAATTCCAGAGAAAACTTGGTGTTTTCATTATTATTTTTATATGTAATGATACAAAAGTTTCAAATAAATTTTTCACATCATGATGTGAATTCTATAACAGAACATTTAATTTAAGTTAGTGCAGCGACATCATCAACATGAACGCTTCAATGGCGTTATATATAAATATAGTTTCTGCGTATAAGGATTTAAATCGCCAATAGAAAATTTTGCGATTCGAAATTTCAATTTTCATTTAACTCGTAACTCACTGCATCTTCGTGAATTCAGTCAAATTATTTATTAATTTGTATTATTTTACTTTTTTCCCCAAATAAATATTATTAAAATATTTATTTTAATATCAAATGGATGTATGCTTAAATTAAATTAAATGTCTGTTTTCAAATATAATCCTTTTTTTTCAATTAGTTCTCAGCTTTCCATTACCCAGTAATACCGGAGCGATCCAGGCAGCTTCGACGAGGTCCCTTAACAGCCTTTCGTGCGAAGACTTCTATGGGGGCCTATGAACAATGGAAAACACGTTGGCAGCGGTGTGTTGATGCCCAAGGGTCATATTTCGAAGAATTTTAGTTTGCGGTACAAAAATGTTTAATAAATTTTGAATTATCAGAGCAGTCTTGAAACTTTGTGAACACACCATGTATATATATAATATCTTCTGGATTTTGCTGAAGAATGTAACGCAAGTTGCTATACACTTTTGTTTAGCATTAAAAATACATGAAAAATATCCAAGGTGTTTCTCATGAATTTATTGAGATGACTGTATATGAAATTGGGAGATGAGCATTTAATCGATGTATTAGCGAAATATAATTTGAATGATAGCTTAAGTATAGATTAATAGCTAAAGTTCATCGAGTTATAGATTAAAATGATTTTGGGATTTTGCTAATTTTAAAAGCAATACAGCTGTTGATCCATTGTTAAAGTCCGGCTCTTTCTCAGCATACCGTAATCTGGAGTATTCGAGCATTTAAAGTGCTTATAACATCAGATTCACACTTGATTTGTCTGAAGCTTTTATTTGACATTAGTTGATCGCATGTTATCAAAATGTTACTTATCGTCTGGTTGGATGCCATCAGAAAAACCGGATAAATGGTCAAATCTGAACAGAGCAGATATTTAGAGCAGACTATTTTTTAAAAGTTGAACCGATATTAATTGAATTGTATGAATGATTCTGAAATCACAAATTCCTGTTAAAATTATTTTATTCATGAGTTATTGACATTATAGTTCATGTGTCCTGTTACCTCACAGGCTATCAAACCCTGAGCGTTAATGTGCCCGCCGGTTCTGTGTGTATGTACGTACGTATGTATGTATGTGCGTAACGCGATAATTCTTGATAGACATATCCGACTTGCTTCCATTTTTTCTAGGTTCATTCTGATAAGGCGCTTCCCTGATTAGTTTTGAGGGGTTATTGGTTAAATATAAAGGGGGGACGGGGGGCTAACCCCCTTAACTTAGATAAGTGGCTTTTTCAAGCCGAATTATCAGATTTTCTTCAAATTTGGAATACCGGTTAATTCTGATAAGACTCTTTCCTGATTACATTTGAAGGTTCATTGTTTAAGTCTAAAGGGGGAATGGGGGATAATACCCCCACATCCCCTAATTTAGATAACTGAGTTTTTCTAGCTGATATGCTTCAAATTTGCTATGCCACTTTATTATGATAAGGCGCTTCCCTGATTAGATTTGACAGTTCATTAGTTAAATATAAAGGAGGGAACGAGAGGTACTACCCCTCAATTTAGTGGTTTCTCTATCCGATTTGCTTCAAATTTAGTATACTGGTTTATTTCGATAAGGCGCTTCCATGATAACATTTGGTGGCTCATTTGTTAAGTATAATGAGGGGAACCGGGAGGGGGGAATCCCCCGCCTTAATTTATTTTTCGAGGGGCATTATTTTTTGAAATAACAGTATAATATACAATTAGTGTGAATAGCCTGTGAGCTCAATGCCATCAGTTTAACTGGGCAATGTTCTATTTATTAAATCTATCCTGCAGCAACGACCTATTAGCGACTTCCTCTTCGTGTCGTTATGTTATTTTATTAATCTTAAACTGCTTCGAAAATATTGGATGAAAACATTAACTATTCATATGCAAATAAATTAATAATTCAAAATGTCGATCATCGATTTTACATATGTAGCAGTTTTTTCTATGCACTCTCCATACTCCTCAAGTGATTAAGATGCCAGAATTGAATTCCGTCTCTGGCATAAATGTTTTCTGTCGTAATTCAACATTAAACGGAATGTCCATCCTGTTTAGCAATCATGTACGGAAGATAACTGCAAAGCCCAAAACAAAACGTAACATTCTATAGAAAAAAATCTCTCATAAAGTGTTATACATTTAATGTAAGGATAAAATGCTTTTAAGTTCTTAGAGGCATGTGATATTTTATAATTTCTTAACATGTCAGAATTTGTGCGTCGTAAAGAGGGGGCATTCAACATGAAGCCTTAAACGATGATCTGGGAGAAGCTTCTTTGATTAATATTAATCTTGAAAACATTTTTTAATGCTACCTAAGGATATTTTTCAAAAGTTTTGTAAAATGTTGATTTATTGTCTTTCAGTTTCCAATGCTAGCGTTTTCTGTTGATGATTTAAAATGGAATGCTCATTGTACAATCTTGCTTTCTTAACCCTTAAATGCCTGATTATTCAAAAATCATTGTAATAATGTTTTTCGGCTTTCATTTTTTAAATAAATCATTGGAAAAATACTTTAAAAAATCCTATTTTGTTTTAAGTATGGTTTACGGCTAAAAAACATTTTGTTACTAATCGGCATTACTGGTCTTTAATTGAAAAAAAAATCCTTGATAAATTTCTGTAATATTAAACGAACAAGAATTTTAGGAACTATAATAAGAAAAAAATTTTACTTGCTCACTGCAGAACAAAACAGGGTATTTCGCAAGCTTCCAAACAAAACAAAAATAACAAGTAGCAACAATTGAAAAACTAAATCTATCTTTATTCTTAAACAGCACAAGTGTTGCCATCTACAGGTTAAAAAACGATTTAATAATATTTTCAGAATGTATTTTATTGGCAACATTAGGTATTATATCTTCAATATTATTCTACTAATATTTTAGAGCCTAAATTGGGTATGCTGCCGAAAAGCAACACCCGACATTTAAGGGTTAAATAGGCTTCTATCATAAAAGTAGTATTCATCATAGATGCTCTAAATAAAGTTCTCTTGTCAGACGTCGTTAATGATACTTAGCAGTTCATGTTATTCTCCAAAATAATAAATAAAGATGGATAACATATGATAATATGTGTCAGCATATAAGTGCTACATTTGTTAATAATAGTTAAATATAGAAGAGCATTTAATTTAAATAAAATCATAAGACGAAACGCAATTTTTCACATTGATTGAAACATAAAATATACAATATGAACTTTAAAAAGATGATGAATGTTGTATTTTAAAGGCGATTAAATAACAAAATAGAAGTTACAAGTTAACAATATACTCAGGACTGCTTCTTCTACTTTCAAGTCTAATAAATATTGGTTCTCGCATTTCAAAAGGAAGTGACGTATTTGTATAAATAAACAGCAGTTAGTTACTAAAATATTCTCTAATGATGTGGTCGGAAAATACCATAGATTAACATACAAGATCGGACATTCCCATAGAGCGTAATGGGCAGTGACAATGGCGAAGAAACTCCCCATCCTTATAGTATGCTTATTATTGAGTATCTACCTTATTGTGATCTTTCATTTTTTTATGTTGCATTTTTACGCTTTCGAAAGAATCTTACACCGATACATGAACATAGAATAGACATTCTATTTTATATATCTAATATCTATTCTATGTTCATGCACGGATATATGGTTTTTTTTTACATGATTAGTGAACGGTTTTAAGTGCAACGAACACTAGGTAAAAATTTCGTCTTGAATGCTATATATCAAAAGCAATGGTGTAACATAAAAATAAACGAAATGTTGATCTCTACAAGCCCCAGAAAATTTCATAATTATTCCCCTTTCGCAGGAAAATGTTTATAGCCCGTGTCTTATAAATTTATGAAGTTTAACGTATTAAACAATCGTTACAATAATCTTTTAAAATTTATGCATTTTCACTTCCTTACAGATAAAATAAAAATATTATTTTTAATGTAAATAACGTACATTCAATTCAATAATGTTTATAATATTAACATATAAGAAATAATAATAATAATAATATTACAGATAGGGAAAAATTCCTTTCGACAAATTTTTAGAATTGTATAAATCTAAAAGTTAAAAATAAATAGAGGTACTGACATTACACTGAATAAAATTTTATTCCATATGAATAAATTGACACAATACCTGAATTTGATTTTTTACAATTTAATCTTATAAACTTACATATTTGCATTCTTAACAGAATTTTCTGGCGGCTTTCTTTTATATTATTAGTCTAATTATCATTTTGTAAGTTAAAAATGAACAATACAAGTACGGTAAAAAAAGCAGCTAAATAAATAAAGCAAGCATGAACAGAATATCGTCTGAAACCTGCTTCGTTTTAGGAAAGAATAGATATTCAAAGCATAGATGGTAAACATATTTCTTCAACATAGGTAAATTTCGGATGTTTGTTAGTTCTCCCCCTTGCCAATAGTGACGCTAGTACTGTTGCCATTATAGATTTTGCCGTAAACGTCCCATCTTGGTCCTTAATCTATGGGAATTACAGCCCCAGAGTAATAAGACTTTTGAACAAAATGCATATTTTTAGCTTGTAACATCTCTTTTATTATTTTAGTCGCCTTTTAAGTAAAACAGTGCGTTTTTTAAAGTTCATATCGTATATTTTACATTTAATTTATTTTTTCATACAGTTGTTGAACAGTACACTATTTAAGATGAAATATGTTTGAATTAATAGACTCTACTGTGGATATGCAATGGTTTTAATAACAAAAATATGTTTCAGAAAGTAATTTGCAAAATTAAAGACAAAGATAATTCGTTGCATTAAAATTGTTAAGCTCAAATAATGTCTACTGTTTGTAACTAAAATTGGCACAATCAAACTTTATATTTTCATTTTATAAAAAAAGAAAACATAATTTTCGCTCTTTAGGAAAAGCATTGATATCTGCATGATAGGGTAATTTTATATAGATACAACGAATAAAATATATTTATTTTATTTGTTTTTTATAGAAATGCATCCGATTTTTTTGTGAAAAGGAATGTTGTGCTTTTTAATTTTTGTTACTTCTGAAATGAAAACACATACATAAATATATAGGTATACATATCAGTAAACATATTTTTCATTAATTAATCAAATAATAGTTAGCCGATACAGTTCTAAACAGTATGCTATAATAAAACAGTTTTGCTGTAAAGTTATTATGATAGTGACAGATTGTACAGAAAACAAAATTCTACAGTGGGATATAAATTTACAATTTTTGACTGTAGTATCATTATTAACACATTTTGATAAGTTAATTTTGTCAACATACTTACTAATATTATAATTATAACTCTTCATGCAATCAAACATACAATTCGTACAGCTATCTAACATCGAAACGTGCACAGTGTTTGAACCGACTAATAACATGTCTTTTTGCATAAAACAATTTTTATAAATTATATCTAAGATTATTTTTAGTAATAAATTATTTCACATTTGTAAAGAAAAAGTGTTGGTAAATAACATTACAAAATGTTAATTTGAACACATAAAAAAGTTTAATTTCGAATTGTTAAAACTTTTAATAAATATCTGCGAATCTAATAACATTTAACTGTGGTTTTTCTACTGAATTATTTTAAATTCATATTTATTCACATTTTGTAATAACATATATTTAAAATAAATATTTAGTTTCTTGCATTGAATTAAAAGTATTACATATAATTTGATATCAAATAAAATATTTATGATAAAGCGAAATTTCATATTCGGAAATTTTCTACATAAAATCTAGGACTTCTTTAAATAATGAAGAATATTTAATTGTTTGAATAAACTTCAGACGCTATTTATTTTTAAAATCTACTCTAATAGTACTCTATAGTATATTTAGCCTACACTTATGATAACGAAGTGACAGAAGTGAAATTTCCATTTCAGTTACTATCTCGAAATGCTAAAAGACTTCAAATATTTTATTAAAATCTTCATAGTACGTACAAGGATACTTCTTTAACATTTTAATTTAGTGGGCGTAGGAAAAATTAAAATTATGAAATTATGAAATTCCGCCAATTTTCCAAAGACTTGTATTTAGCATTTTAATTTCTGCATTCGTATAAAATTAAGTTCTGCCTGGCATACATCTTTAATTCATGATTTTAAGGGTCACTTTTAGTCTAAAAATATTTCCTAGATAATTATATATTCGTTATAAATTTCGTATATCTTTAATCTAAAAAAATGTAACTAACGCCTTTGGTTTTACCATAAATGATTATTTTATAAACACATGCACTGTAAAAAAAATCCGACCAGTTTTCCTGTAGGAATCGGAAAAATAGTTGTCCTTATAGTACCGAAAAATTTTCCGCCCCAGCTCGGAATAAAAAAAAAAGGAAATAGTCAATAAAACGGTATTTTACGGATTTTATTCCGAGCTGGGTTGGAAAATTTTCCGGTACGATAAGGGCAACATTTTTTTTTTCCGTTTCCTACAGAAAAACTGTTCGTATTTTATTTATTTATTTATTTATTTATTTTTATTTTTATTTTATTTTTTTACAGTGTGTGATTTCATGTGTTAAATTGACTCATGTGTTAAATACATCATGTGTTAAAGTGACAAGAAATCTTTTTTTGGTAATATTAAGGAAACTAAATAATACAACAATATGAAAATAATTGTACACTGTAAAAAAAAAAAAAGAAAAAAAAATCCGACTAGCTTTCCTGTAGGAATCGGAAAAATAGTTGTCCTTATCGTACCGGAAAATTTTCCTACCCAGTTCGGAATAAAATCCAAAAAATACCGTTTTAATGAATGTTTCCTTTTTTTTACGGATTTTATTCCGAGCTGGGTCGGAATATTTTCCTGTACGATAAGGGCAACTATTTTTCCGATTCCTACAGGAAAACTCCTCGGATTTTTTTACAGTGTAGACCTACACTATAGTAGACCTCACAATAATAGTAGACCAAGTCCATTTTATTATTGTGAATAATAACGATTGAAAGTTCTTAATAAATAATTAATTCAGACCTTGTGATTCATAAGAATTATATGTGGTAATTTTCAATTTAAAGTACCATTTTTATAGCGCGCTACTTTTACAAACGGCAAATTAGTATTTCTATTGAAAATTTATACGTTAAAAAATAATAATAAGGACTTGGTCCAGTATGGTTGTGAAATTTCCATGTGTAAATAAAGACTTGTTTATTATGATTACAAAAACTCTTGATTTTCATATTTATTTATTCTTTTTTTTACTCATAAATCATTCACTGTGCACAATATTATCACCATCATCACCCTCACATGAAGTACTCTAGAGGAAATATCTTGGAACATGGTATTAACCTCTTCTGGAAAATTCTTGAAGTAAACTTATGAACTGGCGAAATGTATGGCAGAGGATCCATCATATTTTTCTTTTTGGCCAAAGTAATTTTGTACGGCCCACATTCTTGACTCACATTTGGCAAAGAAAGTAGCTTGCGCCCACGAGCCCGATTTTCCAAATTTACTTTGCGAGAAGCTTGATTCACATTCAGGGTTTCTTTCAACAGTAACATGAAAAGAGAACCTCTCATAATATCCGTTAAACTCCGTCACAATCCAATATCCGTACAACTAATAACAGTTTCCGCGGTACCGTTCTTTCTGCTTGTGATACATTCTTCCAAAGCTGCAGTAGAAATGAAGTCAGAATTCTTATTCTTCAATGACATCAAATTTAAGATATTTCCTCTTTGCATGCATGGTAGTTTCCTTCCAGTCTCCAGGAACATAGATGTGTTGTTTCTTGATAGTTGCTGCTTCAATCAAATTGCAACTTTCTGCTGGTATCTTTCAAAAATGCTAGAAAGGACTTGAGAACTTCTTCCTCCCTCTATTTCATCCCAGACGTACATGTATCCCACATTATTATTAAAGAAATGCACCCCAAAGTTATAAACATATAGATTGCGTTTATAATAAGCTATGTACGTTGAAAGCTTAGAAAGGATAGTGCTTTTCTCAAGTCGAATGTACAGCACAGTAAGTTTAATCTGAGCCTTTATTTAATAGGTTTTCATGTCCTCTTTAGCCTGTTTAGCTATCTGCAAGTGGACTTGTCCTTCAATTTCAAGACTTTGTTTTCACCATTTTTTGTCGAGAGCTAGATTGATAACTCATCCCATATGTTACATGTATCTGAACTTGGCGGCTTGAAGTGTAAATTAAACTTTTTTATGAAGACTTTTTAATAGAATTTCTCTTTGACGGGGGTCTTATTCTTTGTCGCACATTCCTCTCTAGGCGTATGATCGAACTATGTGATTAGAGTTTTTTTCCTTGTAATGATTTTTTTTTTTTTTTTTTTTTTTAAGAAAAACGATGTCGGTATTTTTAGTTTTTTTAACCGAGAGGACGGGTGGTCATCAAAAACAATATTACTTTCCATTCATACTTTACACATCTGATTCACAAACGTTTATTTTTCGTCAGAAGTTTTGAAATCGCTACTTATTTAAAATAAAACTTTTTTGATAGCAATGAAGCAAGATTTAGACAATGACGGTCCAGAGATAAAAAAAAGTATTGAAGGAGTAGTACACATATGAATGGACTTGATTCAGTATGGTTGTGAAGATTTATCGTATTACGCTGGCCTCCAAAAGTTAAGGTACAGTGACTGTATGCTTTCGATTTCATACGTTTTGTCGAATATCTACCAACATTATTGGCGAATTATTCTTGAACTTCTATGATGCAAAGAACATGTTTGATTTTATATTTCTCTGTGAAAATTTATCGGGGGTACAATTTGGGGGCTAATGATAAATTTCATAATAAAATAATATTTGTGATCACCTATGTAACAGAAAAGGTTGGAAATGGTTTGTCACTGTAGTAAATGTCTACTTGAGACATTTTGTTCAACATTTGTATGCATTTGTGTAAGAAAAGCACTCATATTTGTGAAGATGTTAACATTTTTGTGAAAAATTCAAAAGTTTTTTTGTTTATAGCATACAGTGTTTTCAACCAAATTTAAAACAACTTTCCGAAAGCTTGCCAAAGAATAGTAGCAACAGTATACTGCAATTAAAACATGGATATATTGAATATTTGATGAGATATGGGCAATTTTATGAGATAATTTTTAACTGCGAATGCGCGGGAGATTTAAAAAATTTTATTTCATAATTTGGTAGTCAGTATTTTGGGTAACTTTTATAAAAAGTCCAGTCAGATGTTGTGAAAACTTAGAAAAATATAGTGAGCTGATTGAAAAGTTGTGAAAAATCCCTTATAATAAAGCAACTCACTATATCGACCCTATCTTTGTGAATTTTCGCGATATTTGACTGGACTTTTTATATAAGCTGCCCTAAATAGGTGACTACCAAATTATATAATAAAAATTTTCGGATCTTCCACGCATGCGCAGTTAAAACTTATTTCATACAAATGCCCATATCTTATCAAATATACAATATATTCATGTTTTAATTGCAGTAAACTGTTACTACTGTTCTTTGTCAGGAGTTTTGAAAGTTGTGTTAAATTTGGTTGAAAACTCTCTATGCTATAAACAAAAACTTTTGAATTTTTCACAAAAACGTTAACATCTTCACGAATGTGGGTGCTATGCTTACACAAATGCATACAAACGTTGAACAGGACCCAAATAGTCATTTACCACAGTGACAATCCATTTCCAGCCTTTTCTGTTACATAGGTGATCGCAAATATTATTTTATTATTAAATTTATTATTAGCCCCCTAATTGTACTCTACGATAAATTTTAACCGAGAAATATAAAATCAACATTGTTAATTTACATCCGAGAAGTTCAAGAACAATTTGCCTATAAGGTTGGTAGATATTCGACAAAATGTATGCAATCGAAAGCATCCAGTTCTTGTACCTTAACTTTTGGACGCCAGTGTACTTCCCCAACTCTGGACAGAGATGAAATCTATGAGGAAAGTATGTGAACTACAGATTTGGTGCACTATGGCAGTATATAAAATACTATTTACTGCACCTTCTACATGAGCTATCTCATTTTTTTTTTTTTTAAGTGAACTCGGTCAACTATGGTTGTGAGCCCCTCATTTGATAAACAGACTGATTCAGACAGTTTTTAAATCGATGAATTATTTTAAGAGATACTTAATATTAAAGTCGGTCGAAATCGTTCCATAAAAAAGATTTATACGAGCAAAAACTATAAATATGATTTTAATATTTTTTTCTAAGGACACTCGTGGTGTGCAGCTGCATTTATTTATTTTTTGCGTAATTTTTTGAGGATATATTTTCAATTTTAATTCCAGTATTCAGCATTTCAAGATATTGTTTTTATATAATTTAGAAAAGGTTGATATTTTAATTTGTTAAGTCGTAAAAACAGCCCAAATAATAATATATATTTTGAACTAATAATGTATTTACACATGGCTATTAAAAAAAAAAAAAAAAAAAAAAAAAAAAAAAAAAAAAAAAAAAAAAAACGAAACTTTAGAATTGAATGATTCAGTGTTAAAAGTAGGGAAATTTTGAAAAGCACTTCATAAATATTGCATTTACGCTTTAATATAAAACGAAAAAGAAAACTTTAATATAATAAACTCATTAATAAGCGTTAAGAGTAATAAACAGGAGAAATTATGCAATATCTAAAACGGTGGCATAATAATATTGCCAAACAGTTTAAATTTTAAAATATTTTACCACGGGTTACTTATTTTATATTGCGAGATGATACTTTTACCTAACTGCCAATTCTAAATCAGCGCAAATAATAATATTTTCTTTCTAACAGAAAAAAAAAATTACCTGGATATTAAAAAGGGAAGAAAACTGGTTACAATTACGTAAGATTTTAAACGATGCATTTAAAATTATTTATTTAAAACAATTTTCTTATAGCGTTGTTAAAACTTACCGGAAGGCAAAGACACTGTTGACTTAGTTCCTTTCGTATTAGCTTATTTTAAAATGTTTAACACGTCTTATTTCTTTAAACACGAAAACAACCATTAGATGTCTTAAAAGCAGAAATTGGGTCTTAAAATTCCCGATTTAAATGGAAATGAATAGAAATGTGTTTACAGGGAGATCAACACATTCTTATTATAATTCAGTCTTCCATAATCTTTTTAAAGACTATTAAATCAGCTTTTTTTTAGAGCCTTGTGTCTGAAAGGGGGTTGCTGAGCGTAAATTATAGGCGGACAGAACCCCCAGTTTCGTTTTTTGAAAAGAAAGATTTAATCACTCATATTCAATAAGTAACTGCTGTTTCAGGTATCACAGTCTGTTTTTTTTTTTTTTTTTTTTTTTTTTTTTTTTTTTTGCAAGTTTCACAGTTTATCTACAGGTACTAGTTAAAGTTTAGTTGTTAGAAACCTTAGTAAATTCGCTAGAGATGTCCTTATCTGACTTATTTTGTTTAAAAATTATTAACAACAAATGCTGGACGTGCGTATTCAATTCTGGTACCCTTTTTTAATTGGTCTATATATTTTTAAATATTATTTGTCATGTATATTTTCTATAGATCATATACATGACTGCACTAAATTTCTCAAGTACATTTCCGTTCATAAACAGAGTTTCCTGTATGGAAATTTTCAACTGTTCTATTCGATTAAATGAACTAGCTTTTAGCATATTATGCAGTCACTATACATACAAATCTGTTGTTCATATACAGAACGGCACAAACAAATCCAATATTTTTCCCGACTATTGATGATAATATCAGAAATCGGGCTTTAAAATGCGTTATGCGTTTTTCTGTTATTTAGGCATCATTTTTCACATTAATAAACTGTCAAACTTTGTTACAGCATTATGAATGCGTAGGAAAGTGTTTCCTAATCTATTCCGGACGCTTGATTTTTCCTTCTTGATTTTTCTTGTTATGAAACATACTTAGTTTCAATGACTCCGAACCATAGAGTATAATACTTTGTACGATTTTACTATATATATATATTTAGATAGTGAGGGAATACGGCAATCCATAGGACATAATTTGTGGTTCTAATTGCCGTTCTGCCTTCTCGAATTCTCTTCTTTTGATCTATTCAGTATGTTCATTTATAACGTATTAGAGTCCAAGGTACTTGAATTTTTAGACAATTTTTATATTTATACCATATAACAATATATCTTCGTTTAAAAGTTCGGTTAAGTGCTATTTTTTTTTTCAATATTTATCTTTAATCAAGGTACATCATAAGTATACTTTAATTTACGGATCATGTTTCATACGATACATATCCCGCCTGTTTATATACTGGTATGATGATTTGCTTCTCCGCGCATATTTAATATTGGATGTATGTAATATCATTCAGTTCCAAGCTAATTTAAAGGCATTGCTCCGTACCGCACATATAGTCTAAGAGCTAGCAACGTAAAAAAAAAACACGTCATTTTATCAAGGCTCATTTTTCTATATGTTTTTCCGATTTATAATGTAGTACGTTTGCGGACGGTCTGGCAGTCAGGAGACGTTGCGTTTACCTGCGGGAAGAGGAGTTATACTGGCCAAAAAACTTCAAAATTACGTCATTTTATCAAGGCTCATTTTTCTATATGTTCTTCCGATTTATGGTGTAGTACGTTTGCAGGCGGTCTGGCAGTCAGGAGACGTTGCGTTTACCTGCAGGAAAAGGAGTTATGTAGGTCAAAAAACTTCGAAATTACGTCTTTTTATCAAGGATCATTTTTCTATATGTTTGTCCAATTTATGGTGTAGTACGTTTGCGGGGTGGTCTGGAACTCGGGAGACGTTGCGTTTACCTGCTAGATAAGGGGTTATGCAGGTCAAAAAACTTCAAAATTACGTCCTTTTAGCATAATTTTTGTTTATATCATCTGTTTCTACTAACTATTTGTGATATTAATCCATTATTATCAGACGTTACCAATGTCGCTAAGACCCTGCCAGATCCACATTTATTACTCTTCAGTTAACAGACAACCTATAATTAATTTTCCAGACACAAATTCGGTTGCAAAGTTAATGCCAGACGGCTTTAAATATGGCAATGAAAGTGCCTGTTTCAGAAGTGTTTTACAGTTTAAAAATTATAAGTCATCTTTACGTCATTTTATCAAGTTAAAAAATATCAATGTATTATACTTAGGCTAGCAGAAAACCTATAATTAATTTACCAGACACAAATTAGGTTGCAAAGTTAATACCAGACGGATTTAAATATGGCAACGAAAGTGCCTGTTTCAAGAGTGTTTTATATTTTAAAAATTACAATTACATAAATTTACATTAATTACACAAAATTAAATATTTTTTTCGACATACAAAATATTATATATATATTTACAATGAAACGATTGTAGCTATGGTAACAATTAAGGGTTGACTGTCATTAAATGAAGCCAAATCCCTACAAAAAATGCCATTTCTTGAAACAGGCACTTTCGTTGCCATATTTAAAGCCGTCTGGCATTAACTTTGCAACCGATTTTGTGTCTGGCAAATTAATTATAGGTTGTCTGCTAATCAAAGAGTAATATCTTGTAATTTTTAAGCCTGATAAAATGACGAAAAGATGACTTATAATTTTTAAACTATAAAACACTTTTGAAACAGACACTTTCGTTGCCATATTTAAAGCCTCCCAGCATTAACTGTGCAACCGAATTTGTGTCTGAAAAATTAATTATAGGCTGTCTGTTAACCAAAGAGTAATATGTTACCTATAATAGTGGATGTGGCAGAGTCTTAGCGACATTGGTAACGGCTGGTAATAATGATTACTATCACAAATAGTTAGTAGAAACAGATGTTATGAACAAAAATCATGCTAAAAGGACGTAATTTTGAGGTTTTTTGACCTGCATAACCCCTCTTACCGCAGGTAAACGCAAGGTCTTCCGACTGCCAGACCGCCCGCAAACGTACTACACCATAAAACGGAAGAGCATATAGAAAAATGAGCCTTGACAAAATGAGGTAATTTTGAAGTTTTTTGACCTGCATAACCCCTTTTCCCACTGGTAAACGCAACGTCTCCTGATTGCCAGACTGTCCGCAAACGTACTACAACATAAATCGGAAAAACATATAGAAAAATGAGCCATGATAAAATGACGTAATTTTAAAGTTTTTTGACCGCATAACCCCTCTTCCCGCAGGTAAACGCAACGTCTCCTGACTGCCAGACGGACCGCAAACGTACTACACTATAAATCGGTAGAACATATAGAAAAATGAGCCTTGATAAAATCAGGTGACGAAAACGTTGCTAGCTTTTAGACTAATACTTTGTGGCGTGTATAAATATATATTTAAACTAAATTTGCTGAGATACAACAATCTTCCAAAAGGCTTTTACTAATAATGAAAAGTTAAATATATATATCTATATATATGCATAAATTATTTTAATAAATTTATAGTTAGTATTATTATTTAAATGTATATTGGGATTTAGTTAACTCAGTTTTTTATTAAGATGAATCTTCTAAATGAAAGAAAAATATTACATATAGTTGTAGAAAATTTCCGACTCAAAGAAAATACTTCTCAAATAGTTTAACTTTCGGTAAGTTTAATGGAATACTTCTGTAGATTTTTCTTTTCGTATGCAATTTGGCAAAATCTTTCTTTCTTTTATTTATCATAGCTTTTCAAAAGTTTTACAACAAAGAAGATCAAAATTTTGAGTTTTAGCTTTTTTTTTTTTTTATCTTAAACTTTTTATAATATTAGCGTAACAATAAAGAACAGAAAAAACGTCGAACGTAATGTTAGAACGTGAAAATAAATTTACTTTTATTTCATGATGAATACTTCTAGGATGCTCATAAACGATTTTAAAAGAGAAAAAAAGGTTTTATCTATCATTGAAATTATTCATGTTCCATTAGTTACTTGCATTTTTATTAAAATAAATATGTTAAACTTGAAAAATAATTTTTAACCAAATTTTCATCCGACATTAATCTTAAAAATAATACATATTATTATTTATGCATTGTCGGCTTCAGCCGGTTCGAATCTTGGTCCGGACATTTTTCACCCAGTTGGAAATTTAAAAATCTAAATGATTTATTTAACAATTTGAATAATTGTGTTACTATTTATCTAGTGTAAATAGTAATAACTTACATGCAGAAGTATTCACTTAAATTTAAAAATTATAAGTTTCATTAAAAGATTTAATTTAAAAATTTATACATATTACTATGTGCCTCTGCCTCCTGCAAGCTACGCTTGCCAACCCCCGTTCAGACACCGCAGAATATAAAAATACGCGAATCTGATGGTTTTTTAAAAATATTAGAGAAGATTGAATTATACTGAAAAAAGCTGTGCAGATTTCCCTGTAAACGGGTTTCCATTCAATTCCCTTTGATTGCAAAAATTTAAGGGCGAATAAGTTGCTGTTAAGTCATCCAATGTTTGTTTTCGTTTTTGATTAAAGAGGAGGAGTTAAACATTTGAAAAGAAGCTAAAATAAAATTAAGTATACAGAGTCTTTGTCTCCCGGTATTTTAAAACAATCTCTATAACAATAGCGTAAGTCATGTGACTATCATCAACAGTTCCAGGCGGCCCACTTTGTTTTTTATACTATAGGTTCCATTTTGGTACTTTAATGTTAGCCAGGAACAGGTGATAAGTAGTCAGTTATTATTCTATCGGCATCATTTCATCTATAATATAATAGTTCAAGTCATCAACTGCCATAAACAAATACGGTCTGATCCCTTCGCCGTTCATATTTGTCCAAGTTTGGCACAGATGTCATATACGTCCCATATTGACACGATTTTTTAACGACACCAATTCGGGGAACGCATCAACAGCATAAACAACAACATCCGGCTTACCATATCAAGCAAAATAACGATACATTGGCGCCAGTTAAGTGCCAGTTCCGTATATGACATTGGCGTTAGAAAAAAATCGCGCCAATATTGGACAGCAAGTTTTCCACTTTGATTAAAAAATCAAAATTTTTTTTCGAATAAAACTACATAAAAATTTCCATAGTTGCAAAGAATTCTTGGTGCTGTTGCGCTAGCCGGATGCAAATCTCGCCAATATATATATATATTTTTCACCAAAGCTTTTTGTAGACCAAAAATCTATCGGCAAACTATAAGATTAAATGCCAATAATGGCTGATCGTAAATGTCACATTCACTTGACTTTAAGCAAGTTATACGTGTTTACGTCATCAAGTGATTTTTATTTCGACTTTTTATTTGTATATTTATTAATGTTATACTAATTTATTTCTTCTTTCGTTATTTAAAATAAAAATTATGTCAATTTGTATAATTTGGCGATTGTTTTGACGATTTATATAATTTGGCGTAATTGGTCGACGGAATAACTAAGTAGTGGAGTATTTTTTAATTATTTTCTATTATTTTCTAAAGGAAATATAAAAAATAACAATAATAATTATAGAATAAAATAATTTATATAATTTATAAAAAGAATAAAAGTAAATAAACATTTATTATCAAATAAACAACAATAGCCGTGTCACCACGTCATCCTTTTCTGAAATATGAAATATATATATATATGTTTGATAAAATTTGAGTTGCTATCATTAGTAAAATGTATATAAAATTAGAAAAATAAAAAATAATATTTCGAAAACTAATTCGAATTTAAAAACTCTAATACCAGTTTTGAGATCTGCGGATCAATGCTGATTTTTGGAGTTAATTTCATCGCAAAGTATTCCATATTTTAGGAGAAATCGCTTGAAACATAATCAGTTGTTTAATCAGTCGATTCGTATATCCGTTTCAGAAATTCGTTTCATAATTCCGTTTCAGAAATTCTTTTCATTAGGATGTTATATATATCGGGTAGATTTATTTTCTTAAAAATTACGAGTAAATATATAGTTCAAATCCTATTGCGGACATTTCTCGCCTTATTGGAAATTTTAAAATCTCACATTATTATTTCATTTAATATTTTTTAAAAACTTAATTATTTCTCCATTAATATCCTACCAAGAAAAAAAGAAAAATTCTAACTGTTACACACACACACACATATATATATATATATATATGTTATATAAAAATTTTTACCTTTTACTATTCATTTAAATTATTCTAAATTGCCGGCCTATTCATTATTTCCTTATTTTTTAATACGCTCTATTATTTATTTCTAGCTAAATTTCACTATTTTTAAAAGCGTATCTTAATAATAGATTTATTCCAAAACGTAATCTAAACTTTTAATCCCTTCATTAATTTTTATCGTCTACCAAACTGTAAAGTTCTGAACGCAGTTACTTATTTTTCGAATATTTATCAAAGCCATTTTTACTTTTTTATTCTATTTCATCTCATTTTCCCGCCTGCGAGGCACCAGCCTTTTCACATCGAAATCATTCCATTAGCGGCGCTGGGATTCTTTCCTGTGACGTTTCTTGCTCGCTCTCCATTGGCTGAGTGTCGGATCCCAGTTTCACTTCGAGGCTCGTTCGTGATTTTCGTTGGTTTAGCTTGAAGTTTTCATTTCAATCGGAATTCCTCCGCGCATTCTCATAGATAGTGAGAGCATGAGCTCAGAACGAGAGTTTTTTCTGCTGTGATTGTTTACATAACCTGTTACCCGGTGTCCTTAGCCATGTGGAATATTCATTTCGTAAATTAACATCTTTTTAGCATGAGTAATTAGTTTATGCTCGAGTGAAATGCTCTGATTTCTCATCTGCGGGAATTGTTCAGTGTTGGTATGTTCTGATGGAATAAACAGTTGTCCTATGACTACGTTTCCATGTGTTTAATTGGGAAAACCCCATATTTCTTCATACGCCTTTTTTTCGACACTCACGCTGCCTTGTTTTCATAATGAAATAATAAATGTTTGATTGGACTATACCAATATTATCATCGCTCTACAGCTGCTATATTTTCAGAGTTGATACCTCCGCTAGCAATGCTTGTGCTAAGTGGTAGGATTGCTTACAACATCACCAACGGCTGATTAAAATGTGGTATGACTCCAGTAATACGTAATAAGCACGGTGTGATATTTAAACTACAACCATTAAATTGTTTCGTAAAAAGAAGCCGGCGTAGGATAATGGCGACCTACTCTACTCTACACTTCTAAAAAGAGACCTTCAAATAAAAAAAAAAAGTGTCCCTGGGATTGTGAAATCAATCGAAAAATTCGATGACACCTGGTAACGACGATTTGATATTCTGTATCTTTACCTGAATGTGCGTCTATAAAGAAAAAAAAATCATTCCAAGGTCATACGTTTTGAAGGATTTATTTGTTTTTTATTTGTTTATTTTATATTTCACCATATTTCCTTATTTACATTTGATGCATTACTGTTATTATTTATTAGAAAAGAAAATATTTACATTTGTTATTTCATTTAAAGTTTATTTACAGTATTTATTATGATTATACAATGAATCCATGTATTAATGAATTGTCTTTCCTCTTTTATGTTAATGCGATCGGGATTTGTTAAAAAGTCTAGTGATAAAATGAGTGATAGTGAAGTAAATGGCGTCTGTTTTGACCCAGGGTCAGAGATGGATATACAATCCTGGTTAAAACATTTTGACCAAGCATGCAGTTCTGATAAAAAAGATAAAACATGGAAAATGCAAAATATCTCTAAATTTTTGAAGGGAGAAGCTTTAAAAGTGTTCTTTAATGAGTGTCTAGAGTATACTACTTTAAGTAAGATAGTTGAAATTCTTTCAGAAAAATTTATAAAAGTACAATTTCCTAGATTTTCTGATTTTGCTTCTATGAAGCTAAATGATCTTAATGAATTAGAGAGTTATTTCAGAAAAAAGATTGAGATTGGTAGACAACTTCATTTATGTGAAACCATCATAGTTCAAGGTTTGACGGATGGTTTGAAGCCAGAATACCAGAATTATATGATTATTAACCCTCCAGAAAGCACCTTAGACGGTACAGAAAGGCTAAACAACTAGTAGTCATTCCAACCTCTCATGTAAACAACCATAATGTTAGGAATTATTCCCGAAATCATGGATCTTTCCAGTTTAATAACCAAGCTCCTAGACATTGGGTTCGCCCAAACCAGAAAATTCAAAGAACGAATACTAATTTTCGGCCACAAAACCCTCTTAATGCTCAAAATTCTAGATTTATTAGCCATAGATTACCTACTACGCATTTTCAAAATAAGTATCCTAGTCGACTATGTCGAATGTGTATGAACAGAGGTATACAGGATGCTTTCCACTGGGAGAGGACTTGTATTTTTAATGTTGAACCTATGCAATCTTATGTTCCTCCTCCTAGTGAACAACAACAACCTAGTCATAATATATGACATTTAATAATTAATGGATATGTAAATAACAAGGAGTTCCCTTGTGTAATCGACTCTGGTTCTACAATATCAATTTTACCTTTAAAATTTGTTAAGTTGTTAAATTTTAAAGTTATAAATATTCCACCTATTATTATTGGCAAAGCCAAAGGAACTGTTGAAATAAACCAATCTTGCAATTTGTTGTTTAAAATAGGTAATGTGCAAAAACGTATTAAATTTTTGTTATTTAAAACTGATTTAAATTATGCTATACTAGGATTGCCGGACTCTTCTAAGTTTAACTTGGTTATAGATTGTAATAAATGTGAAGTATTACAAGGAAACCTTGTATTAAATCGATCTCAAAGCATATCCATTGATAAATTAAAGTTACTTCATTTTAATGTCAATGAAATGTACCAGAGAGTGCAACCCGATTATGAAAATGACATGATTCCTCAATCCTTTGATCAAATTAATTCTAACGATTCTAAATTACTTGGGGAGGTAAATGATATTTAGACATTTTTTCCAAAAATAAATATGATGTTGGAAAAATTAATATTGAACCACAGCGCGTTTTGCTTAATTCTGACCTACCCATATCTATGAGGCCTTATCGCACTTCTGCAGTGGAAGAAAAAGAAATTTCAGATCAAGTTCAATCTTTATTAACTGCTGGTTTAATTAAAGAGAGTTATAATCCGTATTCTGCCCCTGTTACTTTAGTTATGAAACGCGATGAGGGTAAGAAAACTAGAATGTGTGTAGATTATCGAAAATTAAACGCAAGAATGAAAAATGATGCTGAACCTTTACCACGTATAGATGGAATTCTTGATAAATTAAGTCGTGCTCAGTATTTTTCCACTTTGGACTTAGCCTTTGGCTGCTGGCACATCCACATTCACCCAGCAGATACTGAAAAATTGGCTTTTGCAACCAATTTTGGACTTTTTGAGTGGAATGTTCTTCCATTCGGTGTCAAAGTTGGTCCCCCAATTTTCAATAGGACTCTTAGAAGAATTCTCACTAAATATAGAATTGATTTTGCTTGTTATTATTTTGATGACATAATTGTTTTTTCCTCCTCTTTAGAGGAACACCTGCAACATCTAAACCAATTATTTGAATTATGTAGGCTTGAAAATATTAAACTTAAATTATCTAAATGCAATTTTGTTCAAAATAAAATTAATTTCTTAGGATATGAAATCAAAAATGGTACAGTAACTCCAGCTAATGCTAATATTGATGTCATAAAAAATTTAAAACCTCCTTCTAATGTAAAAAACTCCAAAGATTTTTGGGATCAATTAATGTTTACCATAAATTTATAGATAATTATGCCAAAATCAGACACCCCCTTAACAGATTACTTAGGAAAAATACTTTGTGGAAATGGAATTCAAATTGCCAAGATTCTTTTCAGAAATTAAAGGATGCCTTAATTGTTAAACCTGTTTTAAGAATTTATGACCCTGCATTACCACTTCATATGTTTGTTGATGCCTCACAGGTGGCAGTAGGTGCAGTTATTAAACAACGAGATAATAATGGGTTTTTACATCCAATTGCTTATTATTCTAGAGGATTGAGAAGTTATGAACAGAATTACTTTATAACTGAATTAGAATGTATTGCCATCATTGACACCTTAGATAAATTTTATCATTACTTCCATGGTGTAAAATTCACCATTCACACTGATCATGCATCTCTTGTTTGGTTAAAGAATACTAAGCATTTGAGAGGTAGATTATTTAGATGGTCTTTGAAGTTAAGCATGTTTGATTATAATATTGGGTACGAAAAGGAATCCACAAATGTCGAAGCTGACATGTTGTCAAGAAACCCTGTTTTACATTATTTTCAACCCTTAACTTTTCTTCTAGACGTAAAAGAACTTATAGAGATGCAGGAGAAAAATAATGTATGTGCCAAAAACTATCAAAATGAAAATGGGATTATAATAGTTAGAAAGAAAGGATTTCGAAAAATAGTAGTCCCCATGTCTTTAAGGAGAAAAATATTAAATGTTGCTCATGAAAAAGTTGGTCATCCTGGTATCCAAAAAATGTTACATTTAATTTCTCCTAATTATTATTGGCCTGACATGACTCAGGATATAACTAATTTTGTCAAACATTGTGACATTTGCCAGAAAAATAAAAAACACAGACATAGAAAATTTGGCTTACTACAAGCTATGCTAACCACTGATCAACCTTTTGAATGTCTTTCTATTGATACTGTGGGAGAATTCAATTACTATAACTCTACCAGAAAATATCTACACATCATAATAGACCACGCGACTAGATATATCTGGGCTTTTCCATCAAAAATGTTACTACTGAGACCTATACTAATTGCTTAAACAAGTTTTCAATATTCAATGTCCTAAACAATTATTCTGTTTCAACAAAATTTTCAATGTACAGGTTCCCCAAAAAGTGTTGAGTGATAAGAATGCAGCTTTCACTTCATCTAGATTTAAAAAATTTCTTCGAAATCACAATATTAAGCAACTTTTAACATGAGTACATCATCCACAAACGAATGGGAAATGCGAAAGAGTGAATCAATCAATAGTTACTAGATTAAAGGGTAAAAGTTAATTCTACTGTCTCTAAAATTTCTTGGACAAAACGTTTGGCAGAAATAGTTAGTGAATACAATAATACGCCTCATTCCATAACCAAATTCCCTCCTGCTTATTTACTTTTTGCTCAATTACCTTATGCTTCCCCACTAAAACAAGATTACTACCCTCCTGTGAATGAAGCCCTTAAAATTGCTAAAGCGCGTACTAATGAATTTCATTTGAAGAGTAAAAAATATTATGACCGAAATTATGTAGAGCCAAAGTTTGAGGTAGGAGATCTTGTAATTTATGAAGAGTTCATTTACCCCAATACTAGAAAGCTCTCACAAGTTTTTACGGGTCCCTATCAAATTCTTAACAAATTATCTCCTGTAAATGTTCGAATTGATAGGCAAAGTCAAAATAGAAATACGGATGTTGTCCATGTATCTAAATTGCGCCCCTACTTTTCACCAGATCAATTAAAATTATCCCATGAGAATTCACAACAAACTAATGTTAAAACCATAGCCTAATATTAAATAGTAATAAGTTAATAAAAAGTAACTAAATAAATTATAAATTAATCAATCAATGCTTTTCTATATAACAGTGTGTTCTCGAAGGATCCACGAGAACATTGCTGCTGAAGATTTACTTGAATTAGTTGTTTACGCGGGCGTAAATGAGTTGATTTGAGTTAAAGATTTCTTATATTGAATTGAATTAGATTAGACTATTAAATAAATTTTTAATTTATATGTAAACTATGAATAAATGTTAACTGGATTAAAATAACTTAAAAAAAATAAAAACTTAACTATAATTATTAATACTAAAACATTATAGAATTTATGCGAATAATTGTTGATTATGCAAGTGCCTGGATTTCAAACCCAATTGTTTTTCTCTTGCTTTCTTATTTATTCATTTTTTACTGATTGCGTAACCATGTAGGAAATGAACGAAATATTTCGACACATATCGAAAAACACCTGTTAAGATTTTGTTTCAATGATATTGCTGGAGAATTTCAGAATTTTTTTTATTTTTATTTTGACTTGGTATAATTCCATTTCTTATTGAATCTGTATTGATAGGAGATTACTTTTTATGCTATATAACTTTTTACCCAGCCAATATCATTGACTGCAATAATCTCTTATTATTATTTACTGAAGTGATGAATTAAAATATGACTTTGGAATTATTGATGAAAATTTGAGTTATTATTATTATTGAATTAAATTTACTATTGCTAGATATTGTATGATAGAAAGTATAGATAAATTATTATTGAGTATTGAGATAAAAGAGAGGTAATAAAGAAAAATAAGTGTTATGATAAATGAAGTCAATATATGAGATATCTGAGAATACTCATTAATTAAAAATTGTGATAACATCTGAACATAATGAAAGTAAAATACTTACTAGAGAATTTATGGAAAAATGGTAATAGTATGGTGCCGCTATTATCATAACAATACAATACTATAGAGTGCATATGGCACTAGCTTTTTTGACACTTTTTTCTTGTGTCAAGAATGATCAATAATTGAATTTCAATGGACTATAGCATAGTATCAGGACAATATAATCATCCCAGTTAAAAAAACTGTAGGAGATTGATACTCAGTTGAAATTTTTGTACATAAATTTTAAATTTATTATATTCATGTTTTTCCTTTTATTTATATGACTTGTGAATTGTATGGAAAATTTCTACGTTATGGAGTTTAAGTTATAGAGATTAAACTAATGTTTAATCGTGATGTGGAAAGAATGTAAATTCCTAAGAAAACTCCTAAACAATTCTAATATGGACAATATATGTTAATATTGTAAGTAATACGTTGTTAGTAAAACAAGAGGAGATTATTTAGAATATTATTTACTTCATGTTGGAGAAATATTTATATTATCTTTGTAATTAAAAAAACAAAAACAATTCCCACACTTTCGCGTTTAAGCAGTAAATTATTGATTTGGTTTTTGACAGAATTGGAGAAAATTTTCAGACTACCGGGTAACACTATTGTTATCCGAGTTCATGCTTTTCCCCAATGAACTTGTGGGTCACGGAGCCACCAGTACACCGGTTTTTAGGGAGGGGGGATATTGTTATATAAAAATTTTTACCTTTTACTATTCATTTAAATTATTCTAAATTGCCGGCCTATTCATTATTTCCTTTTTTTTAATACGCTCTATTATTTATTTCTAGCTAAATTCCTCTATTTTTAAAACGCGTATCATAATAATAGATTTATTCCAAAACGTAATCTAAACTTTTAATCCCTTCATTAATTTTTATCGTCTACCAAACTGTAAAGTTCTGAACGCAGTTACTTATTTTTCGAATATTTATCAAAGCCATTTTTACTTTTTTATTCTATTTCATCTCATTTTCCCGCCCGCGAGGCACCAGCCTTTTCACATCGAAATCATTCCATTAGCGGCGCTGGGATTCTTTCCTGTGACGTTTCTTGCTCGCTCTCCATTGGCTGAGTGTCGGATCCCAGTTTCACTTCGAGGCTCGTTCGTGATTTTCGTTGGTTTAGCTTGAAGTTTTCATTTCAATCGGAATTCCTCCGCGCATTCTCATAAATAGCGAGAGCATGATAAGCACGATGTGATATTTCAAGTACACCCATTAAATTGTTTCGTAACATATATATATACATATATTAATTATAAAAAATGATTTTTAAAGGTAGTTTTCCACCTACAATAATATATATTATAATTGCACACATGTTTAGTTATTTTAAATTGCAACAGTAAACATTTTCTATTAATGAAATTTGTCTTCGGCATAAAAAAAACACATTATTAACAGTATTATAGGAGAAAGACTCAAAATCCTATGATACATTTTATTTTATAAATAAAAAATAGTTAAATCACGGACGAGAGTGCGTTTGGATAGCAATACTCCCCTCGATTGATAGTTTTGCTTACACAGTTTTATTTATTTATTTATTTATTTTAAATGGTTAAAAACTTACCCGCAAATGTTGGTATATTGTCAAATCAGCAAAATAGCATAAAAAAACTCTAGATTGGTAGTTACAGGTAATTTTTTTCATGCAGTAAGTGATTAGAAAATTACACTCACAGTAATTATAATTCCGTAAATTTATTTATTTTTTACATTTGATATAAATTTTTAAAAAGTCCATTAACAATAATAAAAGTCATATTTATATGAAAAACAGCAATAATGCGTTCATATAAAGTTTTGAAATGTATTAAAAGCGAGATTTTCCTATTAGTCTTTCTCCGGGAGAAAAAAATCGCTGAAAAATAAAACAGCCGAAACAATCGCCAAGGATCGCATTTTACAATCAGCCTTTTTGATTCGTTTAATTTCAGTAGTTTATGTGCGAAATTCGATGACATATCTTAAATTCGCGTTTATTTACTTTTTAATGTTTTACTTATTGATTAATGGATGTTTTAGTTTCGTTAAAGAATATAATCTGAAAATCAATTATGAGGTATTTATATTAACTTAAGTTGAAACGGATTAAATTCTCGCAATTATTGGCACACGATGAAAAAATTTCATACCTGTAAATTATTTTAAATCAATAAAAATTGAGTAAATGTCGATACAGTTTTCAAACAAACTGTCATATAGTTTACAAACATGCATTTGAAAGGGGTTTTTTTTTTCTTTCGACGGCGTAAAAATTATAAATGCTCTGCTTAGAATTTAAAAAAAGTCCTTCCGGCCAGTGCCGGGAGGAAGAGGTAGCTTTCATATTCCTTATTTTAAAAAAGCCAACTTATATCATTCAAACACACGAAGCTCAATTTAGTGGAAACCGAATATAGGAGATTCAATACTAATTTTTATCAATATAATGAATGAGAATTTCGCGAAATTAGACAGATTTATCCAATTAGATGTAAATTTCCAACTGGGCGAAAAATGTCCGGACCAGGATTCGAACCCGGGACCTCCTGGCTGAAGCCGCCAGTGCTCTGCCATCTGAGCTATCCCGGACGATTCTGGTCGAACTTTTTCACCCATCCATCATCTTTAATCTAGTGAGATTTATCCAAGCTGCTTTTCTTTAAAGTAACTTATATTTGGCTGCCAAATTCGGCGATTTCTTAAAAGGCCTGCCATTATAAGACAACATGGTGGATGAGGCTAACTAGTGAACTTGGTCCTCTATCTAAAGTTTTTATAACTGTGGAAAAACAACCAAAGGATGAATGACAGGCAGAGTATCAAAATGAAGTCAACAAAGACAAACAAGATCTGGAGGATGAGCTACAGTTGAGAATCGATGAGCTATCAAAGGAAATTACAGATTTAAATTCAAAACTTACAGAGAGCTCCAAGTTGGAGGTACTATTAGAAAACAAATTGGAAGAAAAAAGGCAAGAGAACAAAAAACTAAAAGCAGAACTTAATTGTCAGGAAGTAACAATAATAGAAAAGTATAAAATAAAAGAACTGCAAGCAGAGAATGGTAAACTCAGGACTCAACTCCAAGAAAATCTAACAAAACCAAAAACAAAACAAAAGAGAAACCAAACAAATATTACTAAGACTACATCGATTAAAACGCAAACAGAAATGACACAGACGGATATAACTGGCCTGGAACAAAACCAAGACTTCGATATGACACACTTAAATGCTAAATTGAAGATGATTGAAAATCTAGTCAGAGAAAGCATAAATGTACAAGGTGACAAGAATGCTGCGAGGATAATTATAGATACTGAACAGACAAGTGGCGGATTGCAACAAAGAACATCAAACTCAGCTATATTAATCAAAACAATATCAAAACAACTAATAATAACTAAACTCAAGGATTTCCTGAATGAAAAACTCCTAGAAGAAGCTGATATTCCACCAATATACTGTAGAACGGCTAGACAAAAAGACACTATAATCCTACAAACAGATCAAAACACACATACAGATAAACTATTTAAAATTATTGAGAACTACTTAGAAATTAAAGAAAACATAGAAATAACCTACAAATTATCTAAAAGTTTAAAAATTATCATCACAGGCATACCAACATCGGTTACAACAACAAAACTCCTGAATTACATAAAAGAGAATACTACGATCTGCAACATAACAATTGATAAAATTCTCCGGGAAGAAAAATCACCTAATTATCACATAATCTTAAATCTAGACTTCAATGATGCACAAACATTACTAGCTAAAAAATCATTGTTGGTAGGTTTGAATAACTGTCAAATTCGTATCTATAGACCAATTATCCGTTGCGGCAATTGACAACTTTATGGCCACTCGTCGACCAACTGTCGCAGAGACTCAATATGTGCAAAGTGCTCGCGTGGACACCGTACTAGAGACTGTCCTTACGCCAATGACCCTTCACAATTTCGCTGCACAAACTGTCACACGCGTAATGACTATCAACAACATACAGCCGATTCCAGCTCCTGCCCAGTGTATCAGTCGCAGTTGACTGATAAACGCAGAGATAACAGACTCTGACCTTGACCTTGTCTAATCTGAACTTTATATGTCTAGAACAATTACTGAGAGGACTATCCTCACTGTATATACATCACTATCATAGAACTTTAAATTATTTAACCATATTTACAATTTTACTTCATTATCTTCATATCTTTTTTATCATAATAAGTGTATCAGCATTTGTCCTAATATTTCTGCTGCGACGGGGATGGCCTCCAGTTATGGGCAGTGGGGCCACCTTCGTCGGGCTTAAATTTGTCCTGTGATTGTCTTTTTAGTTCTACCATCGCTCCGTGTATTTCATATTTTCTGTAAAAAAAAAAATATATATATTTATTGGTAAATAATTATATCTCTAAATTATTATACTACTTTATCAAAAAAAAAAAAAAAAACTTATTTATTGGTAAATAATTATATCTCTAAATTATTATACTACTTTATCAAAAAAAAAAAAAAATCATGGGTACACGTGGTGTATGGAAAGGTGTTTTTGAGATTGTTTAATTTTTAAGAACTTAAATACCACTAGAAATATTGTAAATACGAATAAATATTTTTGTTTAAAAGGTGGAAAAAAAAAGGGAAAAAATATTTCTTATCAAAAGTAAAGACGAATGTAAATACTTAAAAATTTTTCAAATAGTACACAAATACCAAAACATATAAATCATAATTGAAATACATTTCTAGGCTCGCCCTGAAACAATAGGGCAGCCAATTGTGATTGGTAAAGAATCGCCATCTTAAATAATAATAAATTTTCACAGGCGGTCCGGGGACACGGCACTTGCCTTCTTTCCCGGAGACTGGGGTTCTGGGCTTGTTTCCCCAGGTAGTAAAACTTTTCCATGCCCTGGGCATGAGGGTTACACTTAACCATAAGCCAAAAGCGGGTTCCCAGGGTGGGTGCTTACTTACTTACTTAGTAATTGCTGTGCACATGCTCACTCACATCGGAATCGGTTGATATATACGAGTGCTGTCGCATGCAAAAAATCAGATTTTTCAAAATGTCACACACAATAGAAATTGAAACTGCTATATCTGAGCCATTTTTTAAGGTAAAGACAAACAAAAAATGCTCCTGAATCCTTATATCAAGGTCAAATACTTAAGAAAGAAACCTTTTTCAATTTCTAATTTTTTTGCACCTCACTTTAAATATATATATGTATATATATTAATTTAATGGCCGCCGTTTTGAAACAAGACGGCTGATGAATCTGGCCAGCGAACTTGGTCGAGATATGGATGTATACTATCCACATGCCTTCTTACATCGAAATAGGCGAATACGTGTGTTATCGCGTGACACATACAAGATCGTTTCAAAATGTTAGCCATGCTAGCAATTCAAAGTGCTATAATTCAACCATTTTTTAAGATATAAACAAAAGAACAAATTTTCAGAAACAAAAACTGCTCCGGAATCTTTGTATCAAGGCCAAGCACATAAAAAAAATCTTTTTCATTTTCCAATTTTTTAATACCTCATTTTAAATTTTAAATTAAATTTATTTTTAAATGGAAACCCTTTTGAAACAAGATGGCGAATGAAGCTGGCCAACGAACTTGGTTGAGAGAATGGTATGTACTATGTACAGACCAAGTTACATCCAAATCGGTTCATAAATACGCCTGTTATCGCGTGACAAAAATCAGGTCGTTTTAAAATGTCAGCCACAATAGAAATTCAAAATGCTATTACTCAGCCATTTTTTTAGATATAGACGAAACAAAAACTGTTCCTGAATCTTTGTATTAAGGTCAAACACATACGAAAAAAATCTTTTTCATTTTCCAACTTTTTGGTATCTCATTTTAATTTTTTAATTTTTTAAATTTATTTATATGGCCGCTATTTTGAAGCAAGAAGGCGGATGAAGCTGGCCAACGAACTCGGTCGAGATATTTGTATGTACTATGTACACACCAAGGTACATCCAAATCGGTTCATAAATACGCCTGTTATTACGTGACAAAAATCAGGACGTTTCAAAATGTCAGCCACGCTAGAAATTCAAAATGCTATAACTCAGCCATTTCTTAAGATATAGACAAAACAAAAACTGCTCCCGAATCTTTTTATCAAGGTCAAACACATAAGAAGAAAATATTTTTGAATTTTCAATTTTTTGGTACCACATTTCAAATTTAAATTTTTCTTAAAAATTTAAATGGCCGCCATTTTTAAACAATATGGCGGATGAAGCTGGCCAACGAACCCGGTCGAGACATTGGTATGTACTATGTAAAAACGAAGTTACATCCAAATCGGTTCATAAATACGCCTTTTATCGCGTGACAAAATTTAGGACGTTTCAAAATGTCAGCCACGCTAGAAATTCAAAATGCTGCAACTCAGCCATTTTTTAAGATATAGACGAAACAAAACCATCTCCGAAATCTTTGTATAAAGGTCAAATACATAAGAAAAAAATATTTTTCCATTTTAATTTTTTGATACCACATTTCAAATTTTAAATTTTTTTAAAAATTTTAAATGGCGCCACTTTGAAACAAAATGGCGGATGAAGCTGGCCAACGAACTCGGTCGAGACATTGGTATGTACTATGTACGCACCGATATCCATCGAAATCGGTTCATAAATACGCCTTTTATCGCGTGACAAAATTCAGGACGTTTCAAAATGCCAGCCACGCTAGAAATTCAAAATGCGATAACTCAGCCATTTTTTAAGATATAGACGAAACAAAAACTGCTCCGGAATCTTTGTATAAAGGTCAAATACATAAGGAAAAAATATTTTTCCATTTTTAATTTTTTGGTACCACATTTCAAATTTGAACTTTTTTAAAAAATTTAAAGGGCCGCCATTTTGAAACAAAACGACGGATGAAGCTGGCCAACGAACACGGTCGAGACATTGGTATGTACTATGTACACTCCGAATTACATCGAAATCGGTTCATAATTACGAGAGTTAGAGTGTGACATAGGTCAGATATACATACATACATATATATATATATATATATATATATATATAAAATTTGAACGGAGGGTGGTTTCGGGGTCTGGGGGTCATGATCGATGAAAATATACCAAAAAAAAATCACCAAATTTTTTTGAAATCGCTTTCCTCCGAACGGCTTCAATAGGGCTGCAATAAAACTTTTTGTAATGAAAGCTACCTAAAAGAAAATTGTGGCAAAAGTGAAATCTAATCATCTGTTGTTGCCATTCTTAAAATGATGTCAGCGTTACGCACTGACACGCTTCTCCTTTATAATATAAATAGATATCGAACAGATGTCTGTTATCATGTTTCAACGTGCGCAGTGCACTCTTTGTAGCTTGAACTTCATTCAAAAGTTAATAATTTCATTTGACGTAGGAGGTTGCATAAGATATCTGACCTGTAACCCGTAAATACTACCGTAAATTTTTCAATCTCTATCGAATTTTGAAATTCTGAAACTAACCTCATGAAATCTTTCAATCGCGAGAAGTATATTCCTACATACCAATATTCTTGGAGTATATAATTTCATGCAGAACTTTAAATTGAGGCAAAACAGTACTAATTACAGTTTAATTTGTAAAACATCCCAAACGATTGTATTTATCATATTTCAATTTAATTAACGTTTTCATTACGTCTCATTTTTTTTTTTTTAAATTCTGATTGTATAAGCACTTTTTTTTTTTTTTTTGCTAAAGAGAAGACTTCATCCTGCACAATATGAAAATTATTTTAAACAGGCTTCTTAAAGAATACTCGTATTGTTTATAATGAATCCGTCAGAAAACTTCATTTACTTCTATCTTTCAAAAATAAAAGATTTTTTAATAAAATGGTTTTTGGAACTTTTTTTAATAGAAAGTAAAAAAAAAGTTTAGAAAACATTATACTGACATGAATTATTTAAATTTAAATATTTAGTGTGTTATTTTTTTTTGGGGGGGGGGGGGTTAAGGGGGGGGGTAATTTAAATTTCATAGAAATAATTATATTATTCCTATATGCATTAATATTAATTCTATATATTCACAAAAATTAATATATAATGAATCATTTACATGATTAAATTAAATTTATAATCTGAAACGATTAATCATATTTTGTATACGACTAACTTGTACTCTTCATTTGTAAGTCATTTATTGTCAAATTAAAATCTAATCATAATTATCATTACTGATCATCCATATATGATCATCCAGACGATACTCGTGACCTAGTCAGATATTTCTTTTTGCCTGTAGAATTGAGACACTTATAGCAAAAAAAAAAAAAAAAAAAAAAAAAAAAAATTGGACTTTCTTTCACACACTTATGTGAAAACATTAAATAAAATTACTTCAAATGATAATCAGTGAAATATGTTTTATGCACACTCTTGTATATAGTTACCTTGATTTTCAAAAAAACTGTTTTCAATGTTCAATAAAGCATATTATATGAAAAACCTCTTTTTTTTTAAATCTTGCTAAACTGCAGTATTTATTTTTCGTTTAACAAAGTAGTTGAAAAACTAAGAAAAAATGAAATTGTACTTTGTTCCTGACCAAAAAGGTAATTATTACATTTATATAGTTATACAGAGATCATTTCCATATTTGAATTCATCCTTATTTTCCTTTGTATTAAAAAAATATTAAAAGAAATTTGCGGTGAGTAAAAATAACAAAACGAGAAATAATATTTATTTTTTTTTCGTTATATCTAAAAAATGGAATATATACAATGCCTTTTCTTTCTAACTCCGCTCAAATAAATATTTAAATGTATAGCTCAAAAAAAATAAATATAACAGTAGAGATATATGCTTTTGTGGGTGTCTGTGTGAGTATATATCTGCCGTTCATCCAGCTAAAGAACATTTGCAGATGGTGGAAATGAAAAAAAAAAAACATAAAAATAACAATAGATAATTGCACAATATAAATTTTGACAATGGTTAGTAATACGGTCCTGAAGGACCCTTAATGCGTTCACGACTCAGGGAAACATTTTCCCGCATTTTAAATTTGGCGATTGTCGTATTTAACTATAACCTTATCTGCATTTTTCATACAGATTATCAAACTAGAACGTACGCCGAATTCAACTACGTAAATCGGAAAGTTTAGAAAAAAAAAAAAAAAAAAAGAATTGTCAAATCAATTGTCGCCAATAGATAAAATATCGCGGGCTGTACTCTGTTATAATTTGAGTTTATTATGTCGTGTACTATTAATAATAGTACTATTACTATTAATAATATTAATAGTAATAGTAAATAATATTACTGTGTTTTCTCGTATGTTTTATGTTATTCGATAACTATAATTTTGTGCAATAATAAAGTATATGTGAACAAATGAAAACAAATGACTGATAATGAAAAGTAATCCTATGTGAAAATTAACTCCCTGTTGTCCATAAAAAAAAATTATTTATGTATTTTATGTATGTATTTTTCTTATGATTTTTTTACGCATAAACAAACTAAAATAAACAGTTACATACTAATGTTTACTCTTAGCAACCTTATTGTCCTGCAAGAGTTACCGAAAACGCATGCTCACGAGATAATTCAATGAAATACAAAGCATCCAAGCCATGTTTACCAAGCAATAGTCTTATGGTAAAAACATTGTTTGTCCAGTACAGTCTTTCAAAGAAATCCAATCTCCTTTGATGTGATACCACGTTTTAATATGACTTAGAGATATGCAAGGAAGTCAAGTTGATAAAACGCCGAACACGCATGATTGTGAATTACATTCGCAAAGCTGAAAAGTTATTTTTCTGAAGGATCATTATTGGAAATTTCTGCAAATTAATGTTAGGGAATGTCAGACTTTATGTTAGATAGAGAGAGAGAAGAAGCGAATGTTGATAAAAAGCCGAAATAAAATGGGTAGCATGAACATTGTTTTTGTTGTAGTATTACCAATCGGAAGAAAGTTTAGATTTTCAGTGAAATTTTAGTGAAGGTACAGCGAATAATAATAAAACAGAAAAAAATGAAGTGCCCTAGACTTTCTTTCCTGCCAAGGCATCAGTTATGTTATTTTATTTTATTTTTTTTTTTTTTTTCTTGACGAAAACACTAAAAATCGCGGAATGCGGTTTCGCTCGCCACCGGCTCATCTTTTCATTATTTATCCATTTATTATTATATGAATATTTTATTTACGAAATTAAAAAAAAAAAAGCTTGGATTCAGTTATACTTAAAAAATATTAAATTTTTAGAGAATTAGGTCAATATGCATGGTTTTCTTTTGTTATTCTAACGGACCGGAAACGAAAACAGTAAAAAAGCGAGAAGAAGACATATGAAGCATTCTCACATAGTTTTGACATTAAGTCCCTGAATAATTATTTTTATTTTAGTGCATATTCTATGGGTTTTTAGGTGCGTTCGTAAAAATATAAATACGTAGCACCTATAGTCGTCGTTCAGTCCGTCTGTCTGTCCGTCCGTCTGTCCGTCTGTCCGCATATAACAGAGCAAAAAACTACCCGACCGAATGGTCTGAAATTTTAAATATACAATTGTTGCAAAATTTGTCGAGTCACTTCAAATTTTATGAAAATCGGATGTATAGTCTAATTAGAGGGACAGTCAAAAGTTTTTCTTTACATTACGGCCAATGGGAAAAATTATTGCAAGTGAATTTTAATGATGTTACAGACTTCCGAATAGTCTGAAATTTTAAATATACAATTGTTGCAAAATTTTGTCGAGTCATTTCAAATTTTATGAAAATCGGATGTATAGTCTAATTACAGGCACAGTCAAAAGTTTTTCTTTACATTACGGCCAACGGGAAAAATTATTGCAAGTGAATTTTAATGATGTTACAGACTTCCGAATAGTCTGAAATTTTAAATATACAATTGTTGCAACACTTTGTCGAGTAATTTCAACTTTTATGAAAATCGGATGTATAGTCTAATTACAGGGACAGTCAAAATTTTTTCTTTACATTACGGCCAAAGGGAAAAATTATTGCAAGTGAATTTTAATGATGTTACACACTTCCGAACAGTCCGAAATTTTAAATATACAATTGTTGCAAAATTTTGTCGAGTCATTTCAAATTTTATGAAAATCGGATGTATAGTCTAATTACAGGGACAGTCAAAAGTTTTTCTTTACATTACGGCCAATGGGAAAAATTATTGCAAGTGAATTTTAATGATGTTACAGACTTCCGAATGGTCTGAAATTTTTAATTCATAATTGCTGCAAAATTTTGTCGAGCCATTTCCAATTTTATGAAAATCGGATGTATAGTTTAATTACAGGGACAGCCAAAATTTTCCATTATATTACGGCCAATGGGAAAAAATTATTGCAAATGCATTTTAATGATTTTACAGGCTTCGAATGTTCTGGAATTTTAAATATATAATTGCTGGAAAATTTTGTAGAGCCATTTCAAATTTTATGAAAGTCGAATGTATAGTTTAATTACAGGGAGAGTCAAAAGTTTTCCGTTACATTACGGGGAATGGGAAAAAAAAATATTGCAAGTGCATTTTAATGATGTTACAGACTATGCACTTATGAAGGGCAAACAAATATACATTCAGTACAATATGGGGTGCAAAAAATAATTATAAAACTAGTTATAATACGACCGCACCTCATTTGCCACGTTTGACGAGCGATTTCCAACTTGTTTATTTCTTATGTTGGAAATCATTCCATTGCATGGTTGTATAACAATATTAACGAGTTAAGTAAGTTTTGTACGATGTTAAGGGGGGGGGGGGGGTGTCCAAATATAATATGAAATTCCTTATCGTCCCGAGTCCCTGATGCTGATTTTTAAGTTAATAGCTGTCTGTATAAAATTGTTTCAATAAAAGTGATTCTACGTAATTTTTCCCGAATCTGGTACTTTTGTTTTATATAAATATGTAGAGAAAAATTAACCTGCACTTATTTTAACGGTTGATGTTCTTTTTTTTAACCCTCTCACTGGATTTTGCATTCCTTCCGTCCCTCTTGATAACATAACTAATTATACAGATTATCACTTCAGATGCAGCCACGGAATTTTTCTCAAAATTTTTATGTATCTGCTATCATAATATGCTAGAGAAAGAATGGCTAAGATTTATTGACAGAAAATTTACTGCAGAATTTAAAGCAGCATTTAAATGTCAATTTCAAGCGTTTTGTATTTATTTTAGTCTTACCGTCCTCAAGGTTTATTCCTGCGTTTTTCGAGGAATATATATATATATATTTTAAATTTAATCCAATACTGGATTATTTTTTTTAAATAATGCAGTTATTGCTATACTGTATTTTTTCCCCTGTTGCTAATGATCAATGCTACTGCTAAAGATCAATGAACATTGTGGCTATCACTTTGTGTTGACATTATTTGCCTAAAAATAGGTGGTAATGTTCCTTACCGTCCCACCCTTACCGCCCCTTCCTTAACATTCCTTTAAGACAAATTTATAGCAAATTTGCACTAAAAATATTACTTTGTTATAATTTCTTATTTCAATGATCTAAGGGTACTATGCAAATTCATTATAAGTAAAAATTTAGAATTAAATAAAAAGTTATAGAACTGGAATGTCAAGGTGACAGTAAGGAAAATTAAACACACATTTTTAACTTAAACCTCAGTTAAATTAAAAAATCGTCGCTGCTGACCATACTTTCTTTATTTTAAATTATAAAGGCACTCGTCTATAAATTTTAAATGTTATTTTATTAAGTTTAATTTCACCAGAATTTTATTCCTGAAAGTTAAAATTTTGTGAAAATCCCTCATACCTCTTTTATAACTAGATATCAATATTTTTGTCACGACGTGCTTAACCGTGATATTTATAACCACTGATAATCTCAAACAGAACTTTTTTTTTTTTAACTACTGAATTGGGCCGATTTAAAAAAAAAAAAATGTCTTCGTACGAGAGATTTGACTACTAAATATCAAAATATTTTTCTTTAGATTGTTTCACACAGTTTATGAAAACATTATGCTTTTAAATGCTAAAAATTTCAAAAGATTTTAGACGATATAGCCTTTTTTTTTACATTTAAAATACCGGACGACACACAACATCCGACACTATCTCCCTTTCATTTGCATATTTCAAAATTACGTAAGGCTTCCAAATACATACAGCACAACCTCGTTACAACAATATTTTAGGTGACAAATCAGTATATCGTTGTACAGAGGTATGTTGCTATATCAAGGCCCTACGTATTTTGGGCATTTAATGTTTTTTTTTAGGTATATACTACTTAAAATGTATATTTAGAATAATTTAATAAGTATAGTGTTAATAGTAGTGTTTAAATACTACAAAAAAAATAATAATGTAATCAGAAAATAGGCACAGAAATATTCACATACCTGAAAAGCATTTTTACTGAAAATAATCCAATATTTTAGTTTGATTAGTTATTTCTTTAACTATTAAGTTATCCAACAATGTATGCATTGAGTCTAGTGCACGAAAATGATCTTCATTTGCAGACGAAAGGCTTGAAAAAAGATGTCCGTACATACTTCACAGATTCAAGAGCTTCCTGGGATGACAATAAGGACTTTGATGGACTTCTATCATCATCATCATCATTATTCTCTCCATCATTATTTCCTGTTTCTGCCAAACTTATAAATACATTTCTTTTAATTTTAGGGATTATACTTTCAGAGATATCGCCAAAAATGTATAACAAAAATATGCCCCCACCCCCTCTATTTCCAAATCTACAGGTATTAAAATTGTGAAAAAGTTACGGATAGTAGAAGTTAATTTAAACGTTGCAGAAAAAACTATAGCGATTACCCTAGGTCAGTTAGTTTTTCAGGAAATCGTATTTATCCGTAACGCACAAATTTCGATTTGCAGGCGTTCAGAAAAACGGTCCAGGAGCGATGGAATTACCTATCGTCGGAGAAATAAAAAAGGACTTTTGATAATGATTTTTGTAAAAAAATGTCGAAAATTAGTCGAAATTTTAACAAAAACGCGGACGGCGTAGTCTATGCGCCATCAGCTTTTAAAGCTTACACTGTAAACTGAAATGTCTGAAATTCAGACACATAAGTGTCTGAAACGGAGTGTTCAATTTTCAGACATTTTAAAGTGTCTAAATTTTTAAGACGCTTGTATGTGTCTAAATTTAAGACACTTCAAACGTCTGAATTGCATCCATGTTTGACCACCTTTAATTTCTCAGCAAAAGCATTTTTCCACCTTTTTTTCTGTAAGCCTTAATACACAGAAAAAAAAAATCCTTTAAAATATAAAAACTGTACCGCCAATCAAAACGCCAGTACAATTTACGTATTTTAGTGGAAATTTTCTTCAATTACCAGAAATATTTAAATTTTTTTTGGAAATTTCTATATTTAAAAAATAAAAAATATGCTCTCAAGGAAGGGACATTTCACCCACATTTCAGTGGGTCTCAGAGATTTTACATGATTTACTGATCTAATTCATTTTACAATATTAGCAATACTACACTTACTCGTCGCGGGATACGAACTCATGATCTTGTGGTCCGTAGACTATGCGATAATCCCTCTCGGCCACGGTTTAACAGCTAGGAAGTGCAAATATTGTTAGTTATTTGTGACTCACAATTTATTTTATGGAAACGGTAAATATTTTGTTAATCCGCTTATAATTCTGAAAGATTTCACACATCTTCTCTCTAGAATTTGGAATATTTTGCTTTTTAATTTCATGCGATGTAGAACCAGTAGTAAATTTTTTTACTTCTATCGAAGACATTTTCAGAACACAAATATTGTTTATCAGAAGACACGTTATTTTTGAAATGTTAAAATATTTAAAATGTTTTAACAGTGCGTATGTATATATATATTATATATATATATATATTTAATTCGGGCTTGTCCCGTTTCAGTTGTGTGTGTGGGGGGAGGGTAACCTTTAAAAATAAAATCAATTTTTCATTTAAAAATAAATGCATTTCTTATTGCCAAAAGCCTGTTTTTAATTTTAATGCGAAGGTATGTGTATATGAAAGTGTATGAAGTAATATAGTGTTCTGTTTTCTTTGATTATTTCTTCTTTTTTTTTTTCGTTTGATCAGGTGAATATATGGCAACATTTTTGAAATTGGACTCATTACTTTCTCCTATATGCTAAATATTCTGAACAAAATTTCTCAGTTATAAATATTGTGTATAATTTTTCTGCAAAAATAATAAAAATCAATGGTTTACGCACAAACTTTTTGTCTTCCTTTTCTAACCCCCTATCAAAATACAGAGTAAAATTTTTTGATGAAACTAATTTTCCCACTGTGAAATCCTGAAATCACGGTGAAATCATACCTGGAGTAGATCGATACTGAATCATTAGCTAAAAAGTTACATAGTAAGAATTTTCAGAAATATTCCATAAATCAAAATAATAATAATAATAATAATAATACGTTCGACTTCTCAAAAACACGTTCTAATAAGAATATGTTCGACTAATAATAATACGTTCGACTCAAACTAGATGGCGCTACTGAATTTGGTGTATTCAAGTCATTTTTTTCTTGGGAAATTTTCGTAATTAAACTTGACATTTTCTATCCAGGATTGCGATTTGGAGAGGCATATTTTAGAGGAGTATATGTGCTCAGATTTGGCCCGGTCTTTCTCTCATTTGATTTGATGGGACATGCCAGAACAGGTCCTGACTTTTATTTTTCTGCAGACTGGAGCAAAGTCGTCAGTGTTGAATTCAGACACATTTCTTCGGGAGGGATTTTCTGAGGGGAGGGGGGACATTATTGAGTTCCGGGGGGGGGTGCACTTTTTGACCATTGAAAACACAAAATCTCAAATTTTCCGGGGGGACACCTCTTTGCTCCGGGGGAAATTTCTCTCCCGCGGGTCACCCCCTGAATTCAACACTGATAAGTCGTAACCAGCCAGAGAAGCCAGAGGAAGCTCTGGAAAGTTTTAGTGGGTGTAATTCTGAATGCTTTTACGATGTTAAATAATGAAATACTGTGCTAAAATATATCTTAGTTTTTGCGATTTTTTTGGTGTGTTTCTGTATTTAGATAATTTTAAAGTGTGTTTGCAATCAAACAATTTAAGGTTTTATTATTAAATTAGCAAAATATTATGAAGGTTAAAGTGAACAAGAGGTTACACTGTGTTTTAAATTTATAATTAAGTAAATTTCAAACATGCTATAATTTCGAATTTCATTATAAAATTTATAAAAGAGAAAAAAAATTGTGTGACAAAATTAATATCTTTTCAAAAATTCTGATTTTTAAACCTATTAAAAATAATAATAATATTCTTTCATAATTAAAAAAAATAACAATATCTAGTCTAGTCTGGGAGGGGATTCAGCCTTCTTAGCAATGCACTGGTTTGAATATAAATAAATAAATCATGTCTAATATGCATGGGTTTAGAAAATGCTGATTGCGAAATATATGGATTTGTCCTTGAAAGAGTATATTTTACCTTTTAAATGGAAAATTTTAAATACAGAAATATGCAAAAAATGGAAAATTTTCTGGAATTTAAGAAAGAAAATTTGCATTAAAATACGTAAATTGCCAGTATAATTTCCATATTTTAACGGATATTTTTTTACATTGTATAAAGCTTACAAAAAAAAGTGAAAAATTGACTGCCTATTACCGAACTTCCAGATTGGTCAAAAATGGATGCGATTCAGACATTTGAAGTGTCTTAAATTCAGACGCATACACGTGTCTTAAAAAATAAGACACTTTAAAATGTCTGAAAATTGAACACTCCAGTTTCAGACACTTATGTGTCTGAATTTCAGACATTTCAGATTACAGTGTTTATGCCATGATCATATAGTAAGACACTTAAGTGTCTAAATTTCAGACACCTATGATGTCTGAAATTCCATATTCAGACACTTAAGTGTTTGAATTACTTTTTCAGTCACATATGTGTCTGAATTTAAGACGCCCTTATTTGCAGTGTAAATAACACATTTTAATGATATATTTTTAAATGCAATGCTCCGTAGCACTAAAAAAGCAATAAACGTCAAACTGTTAAAAGCAGAGTAATTTAATTATAATTAATCACATAATTACCATGGAATTCGCGACTAGTTTGCATTGAGTGGCTCTCTCAATACGCCTCCCGTGTCTTTAAATGATTATTAAAATTATATGTGAAAAAACGCGGCACGGATCAAGGCGGCATTGCAACTCTGCGACCTCCTTTCGTAGCGCGCTTTGCACAATGCCAAATTTAAACTTCGAACAAGGATTTGTTTTGGGTACACTGTAAAAAGAAAAGATTATTACTATGCTGGATTTGGATCTATAAAATCGTAAATGAAGTTTCAGTATGTACTAATTTTATTGTCAGTACCGAATTAAGTTCATCATAAAGAGATTAGGATAAGATTAAAAAAAGAATTATATACAACAGCAATATCTGATACTATTTAGGCTTCATAAGTCTTTGAAATTTCATGGTATATGCATTTATACTTTTCTAGTAAAGAACTATACCCAACCCAACGTTGTATAGTTTTTTCAAAGTCTTAGGGGAAAGTAGGGGAGTAACGCTCACTTAAGGGAAAACATGAATAGCTAGTTAAATTTGGACACAAAAAAAATCAATATTTTATTAACGAAGTATAACTCAAAAGCTTAAGGAACAGTTTGCAATCAACTAATTTTCATAAAAGTTTTTGGAAATTTATTTATTGTTTTATTTAAATGACCATCGAATGAGCGGTAATACCCGACATGATAGATTAATTGCGCTCATAGTTTGAATACAACGTTTAATAAGAGAAAAGTCACATATGTAATTGTGTGGGCTGTTTACACAACTGCAGACTTTTTGCAACCACTTTACAGATATTGTGTTAGACATATAGTAGGCTAATTTTTTATATTTAGGTTTTTTGATTTTCACCACTTTTTTGAAATCGTAAAATTCTCCTTGCTTAATGACATATTAATAATGTCGAAAAAAGGAAAATTTTACCATTTCAAAATAGTGGTGTCAATCAACAAATTTGAATTTTAAAAAAGTTGCCCACTGGCAACACTTCTTCCAGAATTCCACGCGAGCGCCATTACCCGTCATCGCCATGTTGGGTTTTATTGCATTATAATTGGCGTAACAATGCACAACAAAAATAAAAAAAATATTGAAAGTACAGCTAAATTTATATATTTTGTAGACATAATAAATAAATTAATATTTGAAAATAAGAATGTACACTTACCTTCAAGTCAGATGTTGTAGAATTTTACAATAAAACAACTTCAAACTAATAACTTGAGAACACAAAAATACTTTCCTCCCGACGGACACGAAATTCTTACTGTGAACTTAGGATGAAGTTCGCTAGGTGCCGGTACCGATAGCACATTTTCAATTCTATTCTGTTTACAGATATTTGGTGAGCGGGATTATCGTTCTGAGCGTCATTACCCTACTTTCTCCTACTATTCATTTAGGATTTTTTTGTAATAATACAGTTACTAATTAATATATTTATTGTAAGGTTTATTGCGCAAGTAATACTCCCACTTGACCGTTATTATCTTTATTACTTCCCACCAACATACAGAAATATTTTCACATGCTTCTCAAATTTACAGCTCTAAAATTGTCCTCTACTTTATTTTCAATGTTTACAAGCATTGACTCTACCAACCGTTTTCTGCAATATTCTTTAAAACACTTAATTGTATCCATATCTAAAGGCTGCAAAATTGAAGTATAGTTGGCAGGAATAAAACATATTTTCCATATTTTGTAGTTTTGGAAATGAGGCATGAGCACAGCAGTTCACTACCAAAAAACGATTTTCTTTTCTCTGGTTTTCATTTCTTCTAACTTTTGTAACCATTCAGAATTTTTTTTTATTATAATTCATCCAAGCCTTATTGTCGGCACAGTGTGTCGGCACAGTATTCCACACAGTGTAGAATTCAAGGTTTGTCCCGGTGAGTGGGATTTCCACCGGAGCCATAAGATGCCCCCCCCCCCCACGGAAAATTTGAGATTTTGTGTTTTCAATGGTGAAAAAGTGCAATTTCCCTACCTAAACTCTACTATGTATCTCCCCTCCAAATGAGCTACAGAAATCCCTCCCTGAGAAAAGTGTCTGAATTCAACACTCATTCTGCAAGAAAACTTTTCACGTTGTAAAAGCACCTTGGTTTCAATGAATGACCAATAACGAGAGGTTGGATTTTATGTGTGCCTGTGTTATTTGTACACAGAAGAATACTCAATGTCTGTTTCGATTTCTTTCCTGAATAACACTTTTCACCTTTTAAACGCCAATGTTCGATCGGGTAGGAGTTGGAAAAGTAATCCAGCTTCTTCTGCGTTATAAACATCTTCCGGAACATACTTTTAAAAGATGTCAATCATCTCATATTTCCGCCATTTATTTGCGTCGTTAATCAGGTTAGACTTCTCTCAGTGAGCTTCCTGGAAAGTGATTCCGTGTCCATCTTGAAAATGGATTAGCTAACCATTGCTAGGTTTAAATGTTTCGTTCCCTAGCATTACTGCAATTTTCCGTGCTTGTACACATACCAAAGTTCCATTTAGTGGGACATTTGCTGCCCTCATCTCTTGGAACCATTTTAAAAGAGCAACATCAATGTCACATCTTTCAGTCTTTTTCGGTGTGGGTTATTTGCATTTAAAATTACAGCATATTCGATCTGCTTCCTCCTCTTTAGGAGCTTTGCAACTGTAGATTGCGATAATCCGTATTTCTTAGCCCATAAATCTGCTTCATTTCCTCCTCTATATCGTTCATAACGTTCAATTTATCTCAAAATGATTGTTGCTTTGCCCCTGACATTTTAGGCAAAAATACGCTCGTGAAAGGAAGAAAATCAAAAATATTTTTTTTTGTATATAATTCCACCCGCTTCCTAAATGCTTCGAAGTCACTTTTCAGTACCTAACGTATCAGTACCACCCTCCCTTTCTTCCATTATAAAAGAGAATACGACAAAACTACAAGATTTGTCACCTATTCTTCGGCAAAAGTGATGTATGACGAGACATGCCTTACTTCTGCTGACGGAAGGCGTTCGCTCTCCATCGTTATCGGGATTCCGAAGCTCACTGCCGAGAAGTGAGACTGCACTTACATAGCAACTTTCCCCTCAGACTTCCCCCTACCCATTTCCTATAATGACTTTAGGTGGTCTTCACCTGTTTTTAAATATGAACAATAGCCATTCTTGCATTAAAGGGATAGGTTTAAAATCAACATTGAGTTTTATGTTGTGAGAATATACGCTAAAAATTGGCAAAATATAAAAAGTTTTTTTTTTTTTTTTTCAGTATTTGAAAACTAAAATATCATTATAAAGGGAGAAAATAACATAAAATTTAAAACGAATAATAGTTTAACAGGAGTTTATTTCTCCTCAGAATATCGCAATATTGAAGAAACATTAGTTTTTATGCAAATTCACCGGGAACACGAAATATTATTGTAGTAGAGGGAGTTATTGTTGTATCGGATTTCATAGTAGAGAAAATTTACTATATATATGTGTGTGAAAAAGAAATTATCAAACCTATTGTACTTCCAATTCTCTTTTTAACTCTGTAAATCGTTAAATAAAGTACGGAATTTACGCTTTGAAAAAAGTTCATTTCCCAAAGACAAATTTTGTTTTTTGAGCCAAATTTCCCGTAGGATTAACATGATGGATATTTTGATTAACGCGCTTAATTTTATGCAATGACTCTGGAATTTTAATACTGTACACTAAACTTTTAGATAAAGATCTAGTAATGATTTGGTTGAGGTAAAATTTGGGTTGAGAATTTGGATGATAAGTGATGTATTATTTAAACGTTCAATCACTTCCCCTCTTTCGTTACAGACATTTTATATCATATACGCAAATCCTTAAGCATAGGAACAATTATAGATTGTACAAATTATTATATTTTTGTGAAAAATAATATTTTTTAACGGAAAATGAAATCCTGTTACAGAAACCATTCTTGCGAGAACTTTCTCCACTAAAATATTTTCCGCGTCTATGTTCATTTAAAAATATAAATTTAGACATAATCGGGTTACAGATATAAAATTATGGAAATTTGATGTTCATTACTGTTATTGCCAAGGCACGAAAAATGCCGGGTGCCCCAGTTAGTACCATATATAACCAAAAATAAAAAGATATAATGATTAGAAAAATAACTGTCATCAATAACACATGTATGCTTGAAAAACTATTTGCATATTAGCAAAAAAAAAAAAAAAAAAAAAAAATAAATAAAAATATATATTAAAAGGAGGAATTTTAAACTAATTTATCATAATTTTATGCACAATGAAAATTATTGTCTAATGTCTAGCAAATATTAAATATTTTATGTAAATAAAATATTGCATTTATACCTTATACATTTATATTTGACTGCACTGCGTTTGGCACAATAGTAAAAGAAAGCAACTATACATGTTTTTCTAATAAATTAACATCAATACGGCTTTCTGATACTTAAAAAATAAACTTAAATTAGTTATTTATATTGACTTTCTGTTAAGAATAATCTATATCAAAATATAAATGAATGAATGAAAAAAGTTTTACCCATGATATTCCTAAACACATTTATATCAAAATTCAACTTAGATTATTAAAATTATAAAAGAAAAACTCTTTTATGTTCACGTTTATCACATTCACTTTATTATCACGTTTAATTTCTTGAGCAGAATTTTCGTTTATAGAAATAAGAAGGAAAGTTACAAGTTACTTATTGGTGGGTAGGTACTGAAATTTTAGAAATGGTGACCAATATATCATGTGTCAATCTTTTAAAAATTAATTCCGAGAAGTCAGAAGGTATTTTTTTTTTTGTTGTTGTTTTTTTTGTTGTTGTTGTTTTTTTTTTTTTTTTTTTGGCTGATTTTGATTTTTTGTTCTTCATTTTTATATCAATGAAAAATAGCTTTCCTCCAAGGCAACTGATATATGAAGATGTATATATATAATAAAAAAAATCACTACTAATGTGGCGTTAGACGCATAAAATATATTTCTTTGTTGGCTTTTTTTGTTTGACTTTTATTAAATTACATGCGTTAAATATAAGCATAAGCATACTTATTAATTATTGCGAAATACATTTTAGCTATGTAAGGTTATATGTTTAAATCATAAAAAATATCAAACAGTAATTGCATCAAATGAAGCTTAAATCATTTAACTCACAAAAAGTAGATACAATTTATATGTATAGAATTTTATACGTGCATGTACAAAATAGGCCTTTTGTCTTCAAAAATCATTTTTTATTTTGCGCTCAAAGAACTCAAACGTCTTTTTAGAAAAGTGATAGAAAGTTCAGAATCAATAAAAGTTTGTAATTAAATCCATATTCGCCGTACAGAAAAAAAAAAAAATATTTTTATTGAAATTATTTTATGTGGTTCGTTTGATTTAGAATTATAAAACAAAACAAAAGGTATGAAAAACCAAAAGTCGGTTTTTTTCAGAATTGAACTTCGTTTATATATTAAAAATAAATTACTAAATAACAATATCGTGATAAATAAAATAAATTAAAATATGTAAAGGAAAGCACGTAACATTAAAATTTTTACCTTCAATATTATTTCCTTCTGTATTTAAGGTCAATACGCCTATATGCGATAACCTCTAAATGCGATAATGTTATTTTACTTTAAATGTTAATGCAAGAATTATAAATAAATGCTGTATAATGAGGCATCCGATCTTAAAAACAAATACCGAAACATTTTTCTGGACTTAAAACTTTTTTTTCTTCTTCTAAAATCAAATAGACATCGTTTATTTTATTGCGCCCCCATCTTTTGTAAATGCGACAAAAATTCCCGAAATTGACTCACTGATTTTCATTTTTAACTTTGAAGCTAAAATAACCTTATGAACGTCAAGAACTACGTTGTCTGTTTCAGTTACATGACTAGTTTGACTAAAGAAAAGGAGACCAGTTTCCGGTTTAGAATTTGAAGAGATCTACGCATTTTGGAGAGCTTGTTTTCAGCATGTGCCTAATAGCGACATACATACTGCTGTAAATACGGAGAAAAATTGAGAAGATCCACGAGGTAAGTTTATATGGTATTTTTCATATATTGTATAAAAATGATATTTAAATCAAATATTATATTTAATTAAGCTGTGTTGAGTCAGCCTAATCCTCCATTAATGTATTTCTTCAACCAGGTGTTTAAATATGTCATTAAGATGATCAAAATAGAAAAATACGTTTCTTTAAAACTTTTAATAAAAAAAGGTGTAAGAAACGCGGTTTCTAGTAACATAATATAGACACATGATTAAGGAATTTGGAATAATTTTACATAATGGAAATTCTGGAAAATCTTGTGTAGATTGAACACATTTAAATTATGTTTATTTTAATACAGTTAAGTAAGTTCATTTTTCCAACATCATACCTCCCCAACATCATTCGGTAGCTTAAATGCTGCCTCTGATTAAAATATGATGCAATTGAGTTATGTCCAGGTTTAGGAGTTTGTGATTTTTGTTAGCACTGATATTTTAATTCCGTTTTCACTTTTTACTCGTTATAATCGATATTTTCTACTTTTAAATTAGAAAAAAAAATGAAATAAAAATAAAAAACTATGTTCATCAAAATGAATATGTGTTTCCATATAAGTTAGGTATGGAAAATGTTAATTTTTTGTGAAAGTGCAAGAAAAATTAGGAGGAGGCATGGGTGGGGGGGGGGGCAGAATATCAGGCACAGAGCTTCTCTTTGGCTTAGTAAAAATTTAAACATAAAACCTTTGCAGATCTATATCTTTCAGAAACAAAAAATAAAAAAGCAGGCCTGTCCGGAAGATGAAAGCAACAATGAGTTAAGAGCAAAATAAAAAGCAAATGATCTGGTAAAACTTGCTGAATCTGTTCGTATGAATACTGAAATGGGTGATGTAAACATCTCAGTTATTGTTTTATTATTTAAATTGATATTAAATAAATTTTATTTAGTAGTTCAATGATAAGCTATTTATCGTTCAATTTTATGTATTCCAACTCTTTATTAACACATAACTGCTGTTAGCAGTCTCACAGAGAAATACATTTTTCAATTTTCACAATTAAATTCGTATTTTCCAGTTTAGCTATAAATTCCAGTAAAATTTCCTGGTGCTTTTTTCAATTTCTATAGTTTAACTTGCAAATTTCAGTTTATCTACAAACACTACTGAAATTTTGTTTCGTTTGGAACTTTAGTAGTAGAGCCAGATATTTTTGAATAGGTGAATTTTAATTATAACACTACAAAAAGTTTAGTACAAAAACAACATCCTATGAGTTAATCGAGGCTCTTATTAATAGTTCGATAGAGCGGTCTCACAGACTGCTTCACACTAGTTATGTGACAATTTCTGTGACATCAGTTAAAGGTTAATTATAATGGTCTTGTATTTAAAGTTTAGTACAGAAACAGTACCCTGTGAGTTAATACAGACTTTCATTCATCTTTTAACCTTCCCAAATGCCGTGAACAGATATATCTGTTCACTAAACTGTACGTTTCGTTGCTATAGAAGTATCATTTAAATTAATATAAGGTGTGTCCCAACGAAATAAAGCCACTGTAATTGTGTGTCGTAATTGGGCACGAAACAAACAGCTAAGAACGAAACAAATATATTAAGAAAGTCTATGTAGAAATACTAATTAGAAGGAGTAACTCAATCCCTGCCCCACCTGGGCAGGAGAAAAAGATGAATGTGTAAAAAAAGAGGGGGAAATGTGTCCTGATGTAATAAAGCCACTGCCAATATCTGTATTTATTCGTAGCTACCGACTTTCGAGCTGCTGAGTTCAAATGTTTATGAAATCAGGAAGCTGTCAAATACTTGTTCTGTACCAGACGAACTTTGTGCAGAGTTTAGAAGTTTGTATTTTCTATTTCTCCTGTAGGATTGCAATGGGAAAGAAAAACCACCTATCAAAGTTCGAGAAAAGGCAAATAACAGCATTTAAGGAACAAGATCTTTCACATAGATCATTGTCTAAGCAAATCACACGATCTAAAACAGTTATAGACAATTTTGTAAATCAGGGCAATGTGTACCGGTATATAAAAAAAGAGGTGTACCTGCAGAAAAATGACTTCCATTCAGGAAAGAGAAGTTTTACGTCATCTTTCAGGAGGTGGTATTTCCCTAGAACAGCTGGCCAAAGAGGATAACATCCCTGTGACAAAATAAACCCTGTCATGAATTTAAAAAAAACGTATAAGCAACTTGCGATATAAGAAAAAGAAACAGCAGCCCAGATTGAATGCTATCCATATGCAAAGAAGATTCGACTGGGTCAAATATAATCAAACCTGGAAGGACAAGTGGCATCTTGTTATAGTCTCAGATGAAAAAATATAATTTGGATCACCAGATGGCCTTGCTTACTAATGGTATGACATGAGGAAAGAAGAGAAAATTTTCTCCAAAAGACAGCAAGGTTTAGGGTCATTAATGGTGTGGGGAGGATTCGACTATGGAGGTAAACATAACCTGGCTATTCTCACAGACTACATGAAGGCTACCGATTACCAAGAAATGCTAAAAACTCATTTACTGCCATTTTCAAACAGAATTGGTAGACTAAGTTGGATTTTCCAGCAAGGCAAACCCTCTATTCACGTTGCAAAATCGTCCTGGGAATGGTTTTAGGTTAATAGGGTGCATGTCGTGGAATGGTCTGCCCTTTTCCCTGATCTTAATCCCCAAGGAAATGTTTTATGTAACCTCAGAAGGGCTGTATATGCCAATGGCAGACAGTTTCAATCTTTGGCAAAATCGAAGTGCATCATCATTGAAGCGTGGGAGAATATTGATGCTACTGTCCTCCAAAGATTAGTAAATGGCATCGTATATTCCAAGTCATATATAACCATGACGGATATATTGTCTATTAACAGTAGTAGCTTTATTTCGGCGGGACATCTTTCCTCCCTCTTTTTTTACAAATTATTTTTTCTTTCCTGTCCAGGTAATGCAAAGAGTGAGTTACTCCTTTTAAATATGTATTTGTCTATGGACTTCCTTAATATATTTGTTGCGTTGTTATTGGTTTGTTTCGTCTCCAATTACAACGCACAGTCACGGTGGCTTTATTTAGGTGGGACATACCTTAATTCTACAGATATAATCCAGTTTTAAAAGATTGAGTTATGATTAATACTCTCAATGATTATATTCTTATACGTATTTAATTTTTTTATATCATGTAAGAAAATTTATCTTTCTTTAGCAATATTTAAAAATTACTGAGAAAACAAGAACGCAATTTATCCCTTTTGCTTGGCGCTCAGACGGTTAATCAAGCGGTCTCGGAGACCGCTCGCAGTAGTTATGCGACAATTCCTGTCACAACAGTTAAGGGTTAAGTAAAACGTAATGAACTCTTAACTGCTGTTAGTGCTGCTTTAAAGAAAAAAATTCACAGTTTAATTTGTAATTTCCAGTTTAACTATTAATACATCAAAATTTTGCTATATTTGGAGTTCTAGTACTATTGACTGAAATGTTGATACAGCAAAATGCTATTAGAAATAGTACTGATCAAACAATTTAGTGCAAAAATAGTTCTTTATGAGTTAATAGCGACTTTTATTCATCTTTCAATCGAATGGTTTCGCAGAAAGCTGACAGTTGTAATGTGGCAATTTTCTGTCGCAGCAGTTAAAGATTAAATGGTGAATTGTCATGTATAAAATGCATCATCACATTTAGGACGGACGTCTCATTTAGGTTTTAGCTGCCGTAAATGTGACAAAAATGACTTATATGTCATTATGTCATCATATCAAACATGACAGTCGTATATATTTTATACAACAGATAATTCTTCAATTTATGCAAAACAAGTTAATTTTGAACTATAGCTACAGTTTTCAGTAATTTGCTGTTTAATAAAATATATATTTATATAATAAAATGCCAAATGTACCCTAAATGTGACAAATCTATGGGGAATCGCGTCTCATTTAAGAACAATGACCTTATATTTAATTTAAAATTTTCAAAATAATGCTGATAGGTCATATTCTGATATACTTTTATTCAAGCATTACCTGAAAAGAAAACCATATATCATTCAAAATTAAAAACTTCACGAAAGAATGTACTGTTAATTCTTTTAGAATGACTAAAGAATTTATCTAACGCACGCTACAAAATGTTTAAAAATCAAACTGCTGAACTTTAAAAATTTAAATTACTTTATGTAAATCTTGACTTGACATGTAAAAGTGGAAAAAAAATTTACTTGCAGAAAGTTGTTTAAAATATGTTGCTAAACAGAATAAATATTTACGCATATATAAGATTAAGAACCTTATACAGGGTGATTCATAAATATCGAAACAATAGGCTATCTTCTTAACTATTGCCCCTAGGCACATACTTCCAATTGAAAAGTTTCATTAAAAAAGTTGCAAAATTTGATGAGATAAGTTTCAACTCCATGGGGGGGGGGGGGTCTATATGAGAAAATACAAAAATTAAATTTTTATACGGTCCTCGTAGAGTAAAATTCCCAATTAGGAAATTTTTCCTTATCTATTCCTGAATCACGAAAAAATTCATCTCGATATCTTTAAAATTCGCAGAGATATCAAAATCCAAAATTCGTGACTTACACCATTTATCCATGCCTCTGAGTAACGAGTTTTTGACTCATTTTGAATTCAAGATAGGGATCAGCCACAAATTGTACATTATTAAAAGTCGATATAAGATAGTGCCTCTCCTTTGGACATAAAAAAGGCAGCATATAGATTTTACGTTAAACTTGATTTCAAAGTATGCTGGTGGTCTGCACTAGAGGTCTGCACGGATCGAAATATCTAGGTCCGGTCCCGAACCGACACATAAAAAAAAGTTCGGCCCTGCCTAGAATAAAGTTTGGCCCTGCCTGGGAAAAAGTTTGGCCCTGCCCGGAAAAAAGTTCAAATCGTAACTTGGCCTGACCTGACTGAATTTCTACATAGTTTTTTACATCGATATGGTTAAAAATTGTTTTGTATGGAGATGTTCTGACCAAAACTACTTACACTGGTGAAAACAATTAAAGGGACAAACGGTTTTTTAAAAAACAAAACAAAATAAGTTATCCCTATACGCAAATAAGGTACCAGATGATAGTTAAGCTCGTCGCGGACACACCTGCCACGCAAGTGGTATGTGTGGTCATAAGAAAGTGGCGCTGTGATCGCGTTTGTGCAGAGATGCCTCATTTGACCGCCGAAGCTTGTAGCGGAAGGGCGTTTTGAAGCATCGTAGCGTAACCCAATCCTTGTTTTTTAAATTTCTTTGTTTACCCATCGTTAGTACGGCTAGTCGACATCGTCTAGATGATGCCACAAGATGGCAGATTGTTAGAAGACTCGAGGCCGGCTAATTACAGCCTACCTGTTCTAAGGACCTCGGTGTTCCGTGAAATGTGGTGTCTACTCTGTCGAAACAGTTCACAGAGACCAAAACAGTGATCCCCGGACCTGGTCAAGGCCTAAAAAGGGCAACAACGCCCGCTGAAGACCACTATTTGAGATTTTTAACCAAAAGGGATAGGCCCGCGACAGCGAAACAACTGTCTCGTCTCCTGTATAATGGTACAGGAACATCCATTTCACGGAAAACAGTCACCCAGAGACTTAATGCAGGTGGCCTGTATGTCAGGTGCCCTGTAATCTGCATCCCTTTGGCTGTGAACCACAAAAAGTCCGGTCTAGTATGGTACCGAGAACCCTGTCTTGGACAGAGGATAGTTTGGGGTGGTTCTGTAGAGTGATGAGTCGCGATTCAGTCTGAACAGTGACTGGAGACGTGTTCTCGTCTGGAGAGAACCCGAGAGTCGATATCGGCCCTCTAACATTGTCGAAAATGATCCCTATGCTAGAGGTGGTCTGATGGTCTGGCAGGCATCAAGGTAGACGGTCGTACCGACCATAATGTGTTTGATAGAGGTACTCTGACAGGTCAGCGGTACAGGGACGAGATTCTTGCACCCTCTTTGAGACTTTTCCGCGGAGAATATGGACCAAATTTCTTTTTTATGGACGATAACGCCCGTTCACATAGGGATCAGTTGGTGGACGAATACCTTGAATCGTAGGATGTTCAACGATTGGAGTGACCTGCGATGTCCCCTGACCTTAATCTCATCGAACACATACGGGACGCCCTTGGACGATCAATTGCAGCTCGAAGACCAGCTGCAAGGACTATTGATGAGCTCAAGGGTGCCTTGGTGCAAAAATGGGTGCAGTTGCCATAGAAATTGATAAGGACCCTGGTAAGCAATATGAAACGAAGAGGCGACAGTTGTGTAGTTGTTACAGACGATTATACAGTCTATTAGACATGTTTTTCTCTGACTGACAGGGTGTCGGTCAGCTGCTGTACTGGACACGTGACTAGTTACCTTATTTAGGGTGCAGGTTGTGCCCATTTTTGTTTTCCCATACATTAGTCTTATATCGAATGATATTTTGGCCAAGTTTGGTTTTATTTGCTTTGTTAGTTTTTTTTATTGCAAAAAAACCATTTGTGTCTTTAATTGTTTTCACCAGTGTATTATATCTTTTCTTTTTTCATGTTTATAATTATTATTTTTATAGAAGTGCCAAAAACTGTGATTATTTGTTTTATTAATGAATCTCTATTTATATGTAAATGATTCACTTCTCCTTTAATAACGTTAATCCATATTCCGTGTGTTAGAGACAATGAAAAATGCTATAAAGTAAAATCTTTTAAGATGGAATCACATAGGAAAGATAAAAAAGCGTTATAGACAAGTTCTCTTCCTAGGAGTTGTAAATGTTGTCTATTTTTCTCAGGTATTATTATATTAATTTTCCATGGATCAACAGATTTTTCCGTTTAAGAAAGGATTCCGTCATAGGCAGATTTTTTTCACTAGTTTTACTGTATTTAAGTTTTTTGCCTTAAAATCTACTATCCTTTAAAAATACGAATTTTAAAATTTTATTGTAAAATAATGGCCATTTAAAAATATATGCATTTGTTGTAAAAGTTTTTGGGCTGAGCCAAATTTTAGTTATTCCTGCACGGGTTAGGTCAGTCAGAGATAATGATTTTAATATGGGTTGTCTCGAGACCGGGACTGAAAATTTCGCCCAGGGGAGACCTAGGAATAAGAAAGCCGGTCCCGGTTCGGTATAACCAGTGGCCGAGAGGTTCTGGTCTCATGATGGGTTCGAACCCAATCGTGTCCTTCGACCCAATCGTTCGGAGTTTTCAGTGGTTTTCTTCGAACTTTGGATATCCATGCGTAAATAGGGGTTAGGTTCCCTTAGAAAGACCTTCACGGAAGGCACCTCCCGTTTCGGGCCCACATCCCTCGTATAGATAATTGGCCGACATAAATCACACCAACACCCGCTTCGGTATGAAAAAATACGATCGGCCCGGCCTGGCCGAGTCTTCAGAAAAAAGTCGCCAATCCCGGGTCTGGCCCGGCCCCTGTATACAGACATTTTTATCGGCCTCGCCGGGGCGATAAAAAGCCTGAATTTGTAAGGGCTAAAATTATGAAAAACTCTTAATGGGCATGTTTGAAAAAGCATTGTTTCAAATTCTACATTAAACATTTATTTATGGACATTTAAGTAGTACAAAAAGGTGGTGGAAACGGCAAAAGTTAAACTGAATCGGAAGTTTAAGCTACCGAAATAAGTGACTTTTTCACGTGCAATTTTTTAAAATGCATTTAAATATTTTATTAGGAGCCAATCAACGTTTAAAACTTTAAATGCGTTTTTCTGCATGATGCTTTTTTAATCGTAAATTAAAAAGGTGCAAATTTGGAACATGTCTTTTTTGATTATTTTACATTAATTTTGTTTCGGGAAATTGAAAAAAAAAATTCTTTTGAAAATAGGGTTTTTAAAAAAATAAGTTAACATTTTTTTAAGCAAATGTTTTTAATATTTTTAAAATTAAAATTAAAAAAATTCCTGAAACAAAACTAAAATTAAACTTTCCTCTTTAATTAAATAAAAATAATTAGAAATCCGATGAATAATGTTTCGAGTTATAAAGATTTTAAATTAAATCCGCTTAAAAAAACACTAAACATTTAAATTTTTAAAAAACTTTATGCAAAATATTAGGATGTGATTTTGCTTGAAAATTGTACGGTTAACAAAAAAAAAAAAAAAAAAAAAAAAAAAAATCAAAATTCTAGCTCAACAAATATATTTTTTACATGTTTCCTAGAACTCTTAATCTAACATTGTTTCTTCGATTGCACGCATTTCAATTTGTGTCTAATCCCTTAAAATCTGATGAATTATTTAAACGGCCATAACTCTGCGAGTTTTTCATATATGAAGATACAATTTGTTGTGCTTAATTCAGGCATGGATAAGGAAAGTTTTCTTGATTGTAATTTTTACACTACGGGGGCAGTATAAAAATTTAATTTTCGTATTTTTTCAAATAGACCCCCTATGGAGTTGCAACTTATATCATTAAATTTTGCACCTTTTTTATGAAACTTTGCAATTGAAAGTATGAGTCTAGGGGCAATATTTAAGGAAATATCCTATTGTTTCGATATTTATGAATCACCCTGTATAAGGTTTAATTGCAGATGAGAAAAATTCATTTTATATTAGTTATGATAAATGTAGTTTTACGAAAAATAGGTGAATTACTTTTTCCATATCTAACTAATATTTCTTTAACAAAATTTCGTCTTCTCACTAAACGTATTACTTTTATGTCCCTTAGGATAGGTAAAGGTCACTTTATTTTTATACAACAGCGATTTGACACTACACAAAGTAAAAATTTCAATTGAGAAATTGTTAATAGACTTAGGTTTAATTTTGCTAATAAATAACATATTTATCACTTACGTCAGAAATTAGAAAAAAAAAGACACGTTATACATCACCAATTTTTTTTTATATTAAGCTCTTTGGAATATTTTTATAATAAAAAAAATCCATTTGCAGTGTTGTCCATGAACATTACAGAAATCGAAGTTTAACTATAAATCGCGGTATATTTAAATATAGCATCAAATGACTATAAATACCATATTATAAGCAGTTACTACTGGATGTATTGGGTAATTTTCATGATTATGATAATCAAACAATTAAAATATCGTACTGTATCTATAACGTACAAGAATAAATACGTAACTATGATGGACCCCACCAAACTTAAACTTTTATGTGGAGTTACTTCCTGCTTCTAAACAAAGGAAATAATGCAGTGGTTTTGTATTGTTTAGGTGATGATATGCAATACAGATTCTACAAAACTGTTTTCAAAAATGCGGTTGCAACTTAAGTGCAACTACTATATAGATATTAACGGAAATATATAAAATTAAATATATGTATATACATATATATATCGATTTGAAAAATTAAGCATTTATACTTAGTCATCATCGTACCAATTTCAAATGTAATAAAGAGCGTTCGTACCATGTGTTGTTTATTGAAGTATAGTAAGTTATATTTAATGCTTCGAATCATGAAAGTTTTGGATTTTATTTTTTGATGGATTTACATGCTTCATGATAATTTGAATAAGTTTTTACTATTTTTAGAAAATGTATATTTATCTGTCAGTCAGTCTGAGTATGACACAAAATTTGTGGTTTTTCTGTCTCAAAAACGAATGCATTCAATTTCTACAAACTCCATATTCAGCTATACACTAACATAAATAATTGTAGATTATTTTTTTGAAAAATTTTGCTTAAAAGGTGGTATGTTTTCACAATATCTTTGATAGATATATCTCGACCACAATAGTTTGAAATTGCATGATATTTCGCAATCGGTTATTCAATAAATAAAGTTGCTGGTGATTATTTTTTACGGCCTTGTCATCTATCACTATACTGAATTAGATGGGCATTGATCTAAAGATTATTAGGAATAATGATCAAGAAGCCAAAACTGGCGTCAGACGATATAAACGATCCAGCCCTAAATATACCGCAGGTATACCGCTAAATATATCTTTAATTTAATGATTTTAGATTTCAAAATTTTCCGGTGCACAGGTCAGTGTTTAAAAAATAAAAGGACCACCCACCTTCGCAATTGATGCCTTTTTCGCAATGTAGCGGCGGTCAATTATATTTGCAGTGATCATGGCACCGAGTCATTCTTGAAGATGATGTTGCGGAAAATCCTAATATGAGATGACACTGAAGCACGTGTGACCTCTCAAGTGACCGCCAACCATTACAAGCAGAATCTCGTCTGGAATGATTAGTTTAGACATACAAATGGGTTTTACTAAGCGTATTCATACCTATTGTCCGAATTTAATACGCCATCCCGAGTTATATTAGTACATTGCAAACAAAATGCTAAATGTTTCACTCATCTATAACACTGATGTACTTTATTATTGGTTCATTCTGGAGTTGCTATGACGAACATGCTTTGTGCAAATTTGACTGATCGTGAAAGGTATTAGTGTTAACTACGCGACAATTAAATATTTTAGCGATAATTCAAATTTGCACTTCGCTATTTTCCAGGTCTTGTAGCTCCAAACTATATTTTACCGCCGTACAATACTTATATTTTACCGCCGCACCTTCCCGCTGGTCGATGACTTAAACTTGTGCAATTTATCTTTTAAATTTTCCCTGTGTAAGGCTTAGTGTTTAAAGTAGAAAATGAGCTCGGATGGGCGCGCTTTTCCGAGAAGTAGCGACGATATCGGATTTGATTTCTTTCAATTTTGAAGAGTTGGCCACTGTATGATATTAATTTTCCGTCAACATAGAAATGCATAAAATTTTGTATTTGAAGTTAATAATTAAAAATATGTGTTTTAATCAAATTTTGAATTTTAATATCCAATATGGGACGCTGATGTGCTTTTTTATTTTCCGATCACTGTAACTCGTGTTTAAAGAAAAAAGAAAGAAAGAAAAGGAAAAAAGGAAAAAGAAAACAACTTTACATTTCGTGATTGTTGGTATGAAATTTCACCATTTAATTAATGTATTAGAAATATATAGAAGAAAGTTTCGAATTTACTACGGCAAATGATAATTTTTCTGCATTGCAAGAATTTTGTGACATCTGTAACTCGTGTCAAAAATAAACTTTACATTTCTTCATTGTTGGTATGAAATTTCACTATTTAATTAAAGTATTAGAAATATATAGAAGATAGTTTCGAATTTATTACGGCAAATGATCATTTTCCTGCATGGCAGGGATTTTGTGATATTAAAAACGTGTGCATAACTATAGAAAAATTTCTCGAGATTGTACCATGCATTTTATTTTAACAGTGGGCGATGCTATTATACAAAATGTATTGTAACAATCATATTATTACGATTCGGAAAATGTTAGTATCTATTGTGATTTTTTGTATTTAAATTCTGAAATAAATATATTTATAGCAAATGACAGATTAACGATATTTCAAGTTTCAAGTATGAATGAAAATTACAAATGTAACAATTTACCCTTCAACACGTAGTTAAATGCCATGTGACTCGTAACTTACGGTTGCTTATTTCTGAAGAATTAAATGGCTACGTTTTGCACATATGCATTTCTTCCCCTTATTTATAGTCGCTAAAATGTAACCAGGTTCAATAATGACTAGAAGGTCACGAATTGCATCCTAAATCATGATTAACTGCGTATCCCACGATTTCCAAGGACAAGACATTTGTAGAAAAAAAATATAATGAAACATTTTTAATCCGTTTTTTAAAGCTCCATAGTCAATGGGTAAGAATGCAAATAATAAATATACTATACAGAGTGTCCGGTCTCAACGGTGTCCAATGGCTAATTCTTAAACCGTTAGTCATAGACATATAGTTCCAATTACAAAAATGTTTTAAATCAGGTAAAGAAATATTGTAAAAGCGATTTGGGTCAATAAAAACATTTCTTAAAAAATTACGAAATTTAAATTTTTATACGGTCCCCCGGTCCTATAAGTTATATTTAGTGAAATTTTCCTTTTACACTGACAAGTAATACAAAAAAAGTCCCGTTGTTCTACGATTAAAATTGACCGAGTAATAGCTGTTTAAAGTTGGAGCATATTTTTTGCTGCAAATTGGGGGTCATTCACAAATTTAGTCGAAATATAATTTCGTCAGACATAAAAAATGTTTGGGAGTGAAATTAACATTGCAATATAAATTTGAAATCTTTAATCATTCTGGCATATTAATGGAAAATATACAATTTGTAATAAACATTTAAGAAGAAAGAAAAAAACAGAATTTTTGTTAAATAAAATTATGCTAAATTAACAGACTCAATTACTTACAAAATGATACGTATTTTAAAATATTATTAGATTGCACAAGCCTTCAAAAGTTGGGTTATGTCATGTTTTTTTAGCTTTTGATAATTGATTCTTATATATTCTGTACCACTGAATCCGAAATTGACTTTCATTTTTAACTATCATATCAGGATTTTTCACAAATTGCAAATTTCAAAGTTAAGAAGTTCAATGTTAAAATTGAGTTTCCTCCCCCATCTCATCGGATCACTCAGCTGTTTAGCTGTAAAAATCCCAGGATAAGCAAAAATATCGAATAATTTTTTTTAATAAAATAAAATAAAAAATGTTTTACATATGTTTTATAGTATGAGACTTTCGTTATATATTTTTTTAACTTACACATTTGCGATTTCCAAAAAAATTTTAACGTGATGGTTAAAAATGAAGGTCATTTTCAGATTCAGTGCTAAAAATTGCGTAAAAATCAATTATCAAAAGTTAAAAACACAACCATCTCCTCTACTTTATAGTATTCGATTTTTGTTATTCTTTAAATTTGAAAATTTATGATTTGCGAAATATCCTGACATGATGGTTAAAAATTAAGGTAATTTTCGGATTCCGTGCTAAAAAATACATAAAAGTTAAAAAAACCCAACAATCGCTGTCTTGTACTACCTAATCTAAAACTTTTTCTTAAACTCCTTGGCAGAAAACTATCCGAAATTTTTTGTGTTATCCTGTAAAATAAGTATAAATGGTAACCACCGAAAATCTTAATAATATTAGATTGTTATCGGATTTGCGCCCGTATGTAAAATTCAATCGCGATCGGATATTTAAAAGTGGGTTAAAGTTCGAGTACAAATTTTGAACTGCAAAAACATACATACGATTTTTGAAGTAACATAAAAACTTATAAAAAAAAACATAATTTTTGTTAAAAGAAATCATAAGAGAAACAGTCTCAAATCCTGACAAAATAAAACATATGTTATTTTAGCCAATTTGAGACCTAATCATAATACTTGTAGGATTATTTTTCAAAGCGCAGATACACATGAAGTAAGATCTTCGAATACTTTAAACACTTAGTATATGATCCCTAAAAGCCAAGCCGAACTCATTTGTTTTCAGAGTAGAAAAGTGGCATAAGTCATGCATTTTTAAAGTTTCATAACTCGCTCAATTTTAGCGTTATATGAATGGGACTTTTTTTGTCTTACTTGTCAGTGTAATAGGAAAAAATTACTAAATATAACTTATAGGACCGGGGGACCGTATAAAAATTTAAATTTCGTAATTTTTTAAGAAATTTTTTTATTGACCCAAATCGCTTTTAAAATGTTTCTTTACCTGATTTAAAACATTTTTGTAATTGGAACTATATGGCTATGACTAACGGTTTAGGAATTAGCCATTGGACACCGTTGAGACCGGACACCCTGTATATTTCAAACACAAGATGGTTTGAAAAACATAATAATAGAGGACATATTCATCCGTTACATATTGGTCGAAATGGTTATGAAAAAATGTTTACGCAGTCAGAGTGTTAACAGAGAACCCTTTCCAAATTCACCGCTTTTGAATTGGGAAATCTTTAATTAGGTATGATTTATTGGACGAGTAGAGGGGTTAATACCCGATTAATTTCGAGATCAATTGATGTAAAAATTCCCAGTTTAAATTACGCCATTAAAGGTGATACAGAATCCCATCTCAAAGTTTCAGGTAACTATACCATAAATTATATGACTGTGTGTCGTACGTTTCATGGAAAAGATTACATATTTGTTATCTCAATGGAGTTCAATATTTAGAGGCGATTTTTTATTTCTATGCTAATTGCGTATATTTTATAGCCCAACTGCAAGAAAAGTGACACATCTCGTAAATTTTCATTTTGAGTTTCATCCCAATATTAAGTCTGCGCCTTGCTACACAAAGAGTTTAACAAAGGCAGTTATACGGAATATACCTTTATTACGCTATATGTCCATTTGTGAACACGTAAAATGGGTGGATTGTGTTGAGAGATAAATTTATCCAACCTTCCAAAAGTCGTCCTACATCTTCATTCTTAAGGGTTTTGTGCTTCTATGCACGTTTTAATTCCTGAATGCGGAGCAAAGGGCTGCAATTTCATCTTACACTAGAATAATGCATTTTTTTGCCTCTTCTATGAAATTTACTTTTGTCAAGATGAGCCACTTTTCTTGCTGGTGAGCGATATGTCGAGTGCCATCAAAGGAATATTAAATTAGCCTTTTATTAATTGATAAATTATATTTAGCAGTAACAAGGGATATACCGTATATGAGGCCATATTGTGTCACTTAATCGCAATGAGATTTTCTATGTCGTAACCACCATGCCTAAAAATGGCTACTGTGCAAAAATTTCTTTTAAAAGTGAATACGTTTTTGTTTTCGATCAAGATATGCTTGTCCAAAGTACACATATGCATATTTAAATAAATATTAAAGTAAACAAGCTTCCGCAGCGCAGCGGCGAGCCTTCGTTCGGCGATATAGGCCTGTCAGAGCCCAGAAATACGCGAGGCTTGCACGGGATGATTTCCCTCATGTGAAGTCGCCGCTAACTCGCCATCATCCAAGGATGCACACAACCAAGCGCACGTCATGCACACTGCGCCGAAGTTTTTGGTGTCTAGTCGTACGACAGAACACCACTCAGTCCAAAGAGATAGATGGTTCCTACGCTTGGTCCACCGCGGTTCACCCCAGCGACTCGCAGGTACCAAAAACCTATAAAGGAGTCGGGCCCATGAGTCAAAGCCGAGGATTCTCAGGGAGGGGTTGCTTTATAGAGGTTCCTCAAGACCAGATACTATTATCCGACAGAGACATTTTTGAGGCACAACGGATATGAGTGGGAGATGCCCTTAGCTAGAAGCCCCGGAGCGATGGGGAAAAGGCCCTCCTGAAGCCACAATCAGCGCCGCGTACAGGGGATCATGGATGTGCCTTTAGCGGACCCCGGAACGGCAGGGAAAGTCCTCTCCTGACGAAAAAGGCATTGCCTCAATAGGGGTTTTCGCTCAGTCCCCCCACATCTATTAGAGAAACCCCTCGCGGCTCGACGCCCAGACGACCGGAAGATAGCACTTAGATGCCGTTAGCGACTTCAGGAGGGCACGAAAAGCTCCTACTTTACGGGATAGAACCCGCCTGGGTAGGAGGTTGGAAGGCCCGGAGTCCCACCGGGTTCTCCCGCGGCCACCACCCAAGGAAGAAGGCGCCGGAAGAGATCGCCAAAAGCCCAGCCACCTCTACCTTACGCCAAGGCCGCCGGGTAATCTGAGCAGGAGTGTTCCATGCCCGTGCATTAGCGACCGCTACATGTTAGTCGCAAAAATACACCACCTATCGAAAGACCAAGAACACGAACAGTGAACATACCACACGCGACCCGCGGACTCAGTCGATCAACCAACTCTCGAAGGAGACCCAAAAGACGCCGACAACCGGTGGATCGGAAACATGAACAGGGGACCAACCCACACGGCCCGCTAAACCAGGCCACCAAGCCATCGAAACATTTCGTGCCCTCCCAGGGCATGCGTTCGAAAGTTGGATTCAGTTTTTTCTAGGCTCTCACCATCGGGCACATAGAACTCCGATAGGGCACAGTCGCGCAGATTCTGAGTTGGACCTAAAGTTTGTCCGAGATTCGATGCGCATTAGCTGACGAGCCTCTGGCCCGGTTCCCCGCGGAGGAGGATCACAGAGATGGTACAGCAGCGCTTACGATAAATGCTATGGCACCAACTCCTCCCAAGACAAGACGGGCTTCAGGATGCTTCTACATCCCTCCATGGCCGCCCTTTGGTAAAACGGGCTTCTCCACGTTCCACTAACCTAGGGGTTTGCTCAAAACTACTCGAGCTTTTGGAATCTCGGAGGAATGAACCACCCGACGCAAAAAGTGCATCGGGCGCTCTTCGAGCCTCACCCATCAGTGGCTCCGGGAGATCCTGCATGGCGTTCCTGCGAGCCCCGTCGTCACCAGTGAGCACCGAAACCCAGTTCTTCAAGGTCCTCAATTTTCTCTCAGGCTCCCTCTCAGTCAAGTGGTGGACGGGATACTACTACATTTGCTGTCCTTTGACCAGGGTCACCATCCGGTCAATGACCGGACCTGGGATGGGACTATGGAGCATTGCTATCCCGCTTGCCTCGAGAATCAAGGCGCCGTCCGGGGGTCGAGAAATATACGGACCCGAATGCCCCACGACCCAAGCACAACGTCCGTTAACCGCAGCCACCGGACTCGATGCCTGTCGACCCTCGAGCCGTTCGTGGAGGCTGAGGATCGTCCCTGTCCAGCGCCTCTGGTTCGACGCAACGAACACTGCCGGGCTCCAGGTCATCTTTCCCACTCAATGGATCGATTCCGGACCACCCGGAGGGCGACCGCTAAATATTAATGTAAAGAGATTTTATTGAAGAAGTGGTCGCTTACAAGCATGCTCGCTTTCGTATTTTACTATTTCATATATCATGCTACCTTTTAAATATCATACATTATTTAATGTAAATATACGTTAAGTTTTTTTCCTTCCATATTCCTACTCTGTTTTGTGTTCAAGTTTCATATTCTATTACGATTTTATTATTAAATTATTACATTGGGCATCAATCACAAGTTAAATTTCTTGCTATTACAAACTGTAACGTAAAGCAAAGAGAGTTCGCGCGATAGGAGAGATTGCGGACAAAGACATTCGACGAGAAGGAGTAGAGTGCGCGCCCAGCGATTCCAGGTGGTTGTACAACAGCGTTAGTGCAGTGTCTACATGAATGTGCATATTGATTTTCAAGCGACTTGGATAAAACAGTGCTATTTTGTTTTGTTTTTCCAAAGTAAGTGCTTGAATTTCCATAACTGTTCGTCTGAATTTTTATAGAACGTCAGTAATACAAAATATTTTAAACTTAAACGATTTCTTATAAACTACTAACCTGGACTAAGTATGCGAACACCAAAAATTCATTTTAGAAGTGCTCATATTTAAATTAAAGGCCGCGCAATCTCTCCTACCAAAATAGGAGCGTTGCGCATCTGCTACTTAGGAGAGATGGCGCATTTCCCCATAATTTTAAGTGCTAGGAGATATTACACAGTTTATTGATAAATTTGTATGAATTGCAAATTATGTGTAAAACATATGAATGAATCAATTTTGAAATAATTTCGGAAAAACACATAATTATCAAAACTAAATTTGGCAACAAATTAATTTGCTAAAAAATACTTTTGCAGATAATAATTTTATAAATAAATTAATAATATAGTTGTTATTAAATAAATTTTATGAAATTATTTTTGTTAATAAATTAATAATATATTTGCTAATAATTTAATTAAGTATATATATATATATTAATTTATGAGCAATTAATTTGCTAATATATTAGTTTTATTAACTAAAATATATTTTGTAGTACAATGCTTTGGAAACGATTTCACCCATTCCAAGTAGTGTTATGCCATGGAAATCAAAGGGAAACAGAGTGCAACTAATGCTACTAGACGTAAAAGTTTTTAAATTCAGATGTCACTGTTAGTGCAAAGGGATACAGAGGGAGCTGTCCGCGACATACTCCCCCCGTTGAGTTTTGACAGGTCAAACTCAACCACAGTCGAGGACAAGTTCAGGAGGTCCAACCGTTCTGGGGTTCGTATCACCCATCAAAATGTAGACATTCTACTAGAATCCTTTTTAACAGAACCAGGAGAATCTTTGAGGTGAGCAGACTCGATGGTTTTCGGAGAAAAGTCATTTGCCTGGAAATTCGCTTCCATCGGATACAACCTTTGTACTGGTCGAAGCAGCTCACCAAACTTAGTTCGTAACTTTACCAATCGTACTATGCCGTCTTTACCTGGAAACAACTGGTTGACTTTTCCTAGAGGCCAATTCATTCTTTTTTCTTTTGTATTAATTATAACAATATCTCCAACTGAGAGTTCGGGATACCTGTTTGACTTTTTACGATAATTTTTCACCTGTCCCAAATGTTCTAGTTGGAAACGTTTTCTCAAATCTTCACGAATTTTCATCCGATATTCATATCTTCTTTGAAGATAACTTGCATCTATATTGTCCAGATCAGGAACACCACCTTCTTTAATTTCGCGAAGAAGCATGACAGGTGTTAAGGGTTCTAATTCGAGATCTTCAGATATGTATGTTAACGGTCTGGAGTTTACAATATTTTCACAATCGCAAAGAATAGTATTAATTTCTTTATATTTCAATGATGCAGACATTGGAATCTCTGACAACTTCCTTTTGGATAATTTATTACCATCTTTAGAATCATCATTCAAATGAGTTGGTGTATTGGCTCCACTACTACTGGCACTGTTATCTGAACCATTTTACTTAGCTTGTTTCTGCATGAAAACAGCATGATTTTTTGTATCATCGAAGTCAGAATCAGATGTGTCTGATGAAGATTCACCAAATGAATCTTTGCCTTCTTTTATCTTGCTCTTGGTTTTTTGCTGTTCTTCTTTTTTCTCTTGTTCTTTATTCTCTTCATTTTCCTCTTCTTCTTCCTCATCTGAATTGAATAACTTCCTCAAAGCTTCTTCATCTTCTACTCCTTTCAATTCTCTGTTAATCTTCTCTTCAGCTAGTTCTGGTTCAGACTCAGAAGAATCTGTCATGTAATCCACTTTTCTATCATCAAAGTCACCTTCATCATCTGGTGATTTCTTTTTCTTCTTCTTTTCTTTGCCTTTTTTAGCTGACTTAGGAGAAGAAACTTCTTCATCATGCTCTTCATCTTCTGATATATCAGAATCTTTAGACCAATCATCCATGTCAGAAATTTTAAAATCCTTAGACTGCTTCTTTTTTCTCTTTTTGCTGCTTTGTTTTTCACCATCTTCTTCTTCAATAATTTCTTTCTGGAGGCGCTTTAGAATCATAATGGAAAAGTAGCTCAAAACTTTATCTCTTCTGCCAAATTCCTCTTCAGCTTTATTTTTACATCTTAAATAAATGCATGTGGCATATGCCTTTTGGGAATCATCCCAGAATACATGATAAGACAAATCTGTATTTGAATTAGGATTAAGCATCATATACCGGGGAATTTTCAACTCTGTCAACTGACACAAATCTTTTTTCCATTTAAGAATTTTTTACGCACATCTTCGGGGAGAGCGTCATCCCATGTAACCTTTAGCTCCCAACACTTTTGTAGTAAGTGTTTCGGAGTCAGTGTCACACCACATGTAAAACCTATTGGATCATAAATTTTGTGTGCTTCGGATAAGATCACTCTTTTTGAAATGCATTGGTTATCGGATTCATTTATTCCTTTATTGTCGCAACTTAATGTATCTTCTTCTAAATCCCAAATGAGGCCAAGAATAGAAACCGTTTTCCTTTTATTTGAATTTTCGGACACTGCAATTTCCGAAAAAGTGTCATTACCTGCAATTTCGTTCTTCATTGGGAAATTATAAGCCCAATCTTGTAATTCAAATTTAGCATTCGCTAAAATTTCAACAGAATCATTTTTAAGTTTTTGCAGTTCTTCTTCAATATTTACACTTGTAATTAAATTGTCAACATACCAAGCTTCAGAAATTTTTTCTGCCGTTGATCTAAGATGTTCAGGTACGTCATTTAGTAACTTAGTTAAACTAGCACTCAATAAGAAGGGAATACTGGAAATTCCGAAAACGACTCTCCTATGTCTATACATCCTAAAATGTTCCGGATTACCTTGTTCCCACCATAAAAATCTCAAAAAATCTCTATCTTTTGGATTAAGTTCTATTTGAAGAAAAGCTTTTTGATATCAGAACTTACACCGATGCATTTTTCACGAAATCTGTTGATAATTGCAGGAATGGTTTCTAGCAAATTAGGCCCCTTTTCTACACAATCATTTATTGACGGAAACCCCTTAATTTTCGCTGACCCATCAAATACTGGTCTTATTTTTGTTGTTGTGGAATTCATTCGAATAACGGCACGATGGGGTAAATAATAGCAGGAATTATCATATTCATTTTCGGGTACAATTTCTATAATTTTTTCTTCCTCCCAAGATTTGAAAACCGCTTCGTAATCTTCTAAGAAACCTTTGTCTTTTATATTTTTTACTGTATTTTTTAATCTTCTCTCAGCGACCTCTAGATTATTAGGGAGTGGGGGATGGCCCTCTATCCAAGGTAAACAGACTTCAAATCTGCCTTCGTTATCCCTTTTAACCGTTGAAAGAAAATGTCGCAGTGTTTGTTCTTGCAACTATTTTTTAGTTTCATTTTCGGATGGATCTAAAATTCCCAGAGTATCAAGATTCCACAATTCAGCAATTTTATAATCTGATACGTGCATCGAAAATGTAAATGAGTTGTCAGTTTTATTTTCTATTTCCAAAGGAACTTTCCCCATAACTGTCCAGCCTAAATAAGTTTCGACACATACTAAACCACATTTTAATTTTCTTATCTTACCGGTAAGTAATTTTCCTGCAATATCCGCTCCAATAATAATATGAATTTCAGTTGGGGATGATTCAAATAACAATTTTTCCTTCATGTGGCTAGTGTCATTCAAATATATTCTATGTTCTTTAAGCTCATGTAATAGGGGTTTTATTTCTATTTGTGGTACATCAGAACAAATTTTAGTTTGATCAAAGGCCTTAAAATTACATTTATAATCACCCTTTCATTACTAAGATTCACAATAAATTGTTTATGAATTTCAGAAACATCCGTTCCACCAAATAGACTATGAATAATGTTGCTCTCACTTATACTTTTGTATTGCATCATTTCAGCAACAAACTTCGAAATATACGACTTTTGTGATCCAGTATCGATTAAGCATCTGACAAACTTATTTTACTATTTCCGCAGATTTTTACAATTAAAGTTTGTAACAAAACTTTCTGTGTGTATGTTTTATTTGTTAAAGTGAAATTTATATCGTCAAGTTGTTTTTTTCATCTACTTTATTACACTTTTTTTTTTTTTTTAATTAAAGAATTATGTTTTCCACGGTAATGATCGCTTCTTACTTTTGAAAAGCAATCTTTTGCTAAATGATTTCCTTTTTTCATACAGAGATAACACATTTCGTTTTTTCACAAACATGCTCGTTTTTCTGCTACGGACTTAGAACAATCTGCAGAATTGTGCTTAACTGATTCAGCGGAATCTCCGCAAAAAATACAATGATTTATCGAAACCTTCAATGAAGCAGCAGTAGGAACTGTAAACTTATTTATTTTTCTCTCCCTCTGCACTTGCGGTGGATTTTGAACGATAACCCTATCTTGTATTTGAATCGCAGTTTCTCTACATTCTATTTCGGCCCGTAGAAATGCAAGCAGTTCGTTGACTTCAAAACGATTATCCAGAGTTTTCTGTTTACGTTGAAAATCCAAATTTAACTCATTGGGAATTATTTTAAGTAAAATTGGCCTTAGTAACGTAACATATGTTCCGGAAGTTACTTCAAGTGAATTTAAACTTGTTATTTGAGTCTCAATGTTATCATACAGCTTTCGCAATGCAAAAGTATTATTTACATTTTTAACTGTTTCTAAATTCAATAATTTTCCCATATGAGCCTTTATAATCAGGTCTTTACGACCAAAACGCTTTTTGAGTAGTTCAATCGCTGCTATATAATTTTCACTCGATAGCGAAAACCCACTAATTGCACTAGAAGCAGCTCCAGTAAGGAAGGAATGCAAATAATTAAATTTATCAATGTCAGTTAAGCTATCATTTTGATGTATCGCGTTATCATATTGGTTCCAAAAAGATAACCAATAAGCAGGATCTCCATTAAATTTATTAATACTCAATTTTGGTAATATTATTTTAGAATGAGAGCAAGAAGTCAAATTCTCTGTTGAAATACTTTCGTTAACCGAATTTGTTTTCATAATAGAACGTTCAGGTTCAACTTTCATTTTTAAATCATACGTTAGTTTCGATTTCATAGAAATTATTTTTTCTGAATAATCTTCAGCAGTTTCAAATTCAGTTTCTAATTCGCCGTCATCATCCATTAAATTTTTGATCTGCTCATCTAAAGTTGTTAAATTATTATACTTTGAGTTTAACTGATCAATATGTTCCGTAAGAACAGAAACTTCCTGTACTGATTCTGCAAGATACAGCTCACAAGTATTAATTAATTTCGTAGTCGCCGTTCTAGAAACAGCACGTTTCTTCTTTAGTTTTTCAGTATCAGACATATTTAATCCGTAATTTTAAATATAATTAATTTTATAACAACTTAATATAACAACAATAATATCACTTTCAAAATATATTCAATAACTTTCAAAATAAACCTGTTCTTAAAATGCGCTGTCAATCAATATTATTAATAATATTATCTTCAACAGAATTAAGCATTCAAGACTTTTATTTATTTTTATACTCAATTCTTCATTATATTCAAGGTCAAAACAAACCATCAACAATATTCTTTTCAATAGAACTAAATATTCAAAACTTTCGTCTATAAATAACTTTCATTGAATTAAGATCAAACCAAAACCGGCGTCGTTGTTCTCGGGCGCCATAAAAATATGATAACAAGCTTTCAAAATAGACAAAAAAGAATGTCATAAATCTTCTACTTACCATTTCTGTCAGAGGTAAATTCTCGCTTGCTTCCGATGTTCGTTCTGCCGGATTTTGATTTACACTTAATTCTACTAATAACTGACTCAACTAAAATAAGACATCACTCGGTCAATCTTCAATACTTATAGACAAATATATTACAAAATATATACAGGATTATAGGACTTCATTTAAAATGCTTTAACTTCACTCGAATCATCACGGAGGCGCAACTCCGTTCACAAAAAAAAAAAAAAAAAACATTATTCTAAAGTTTTTCAGTTCGGTTCAGTTCACTTAGACGCAGAAGTTTTTAAATTCAAGTGTCACTGTTACTGCAAAGGGATACAGAGGGAGCTGTCCGCGACAACTGATCCACAAATATACATGAAAAATGACTTAAGAAAGATGCGGCTACAAAAAAAAAAAAAAAAAAAAAAAAAAAAAAAAAAACAGCTTAAGATAAGGTGCTTCCACAAAAAGTGGGATTAAAAAACTCTATTTAAAAAACCGCAGGTCAATGAGGATGACTGCGCTGAATGACTGGAACTGTACCAGGAGACAACTGTGACAACTGACTGGATTCAATGTATTGCTTCTTTCGGGTGATTGCACGAAAGATGCACGATTTACAACAATAAGTGTATCGATTGTGGACGACGACAGCTTCTGTTACCAAGCAAAATACAATGAAACTTTGGAAATGGAAATGAAGTAATTTTCAAGTTAAACATGTTATCAACTAGATTAATGTTATTTTGTAATCTTAGTAGGGCTTATTTTTTCTGATATTTTAATCTTCCTAAATTAAAAATTTTAACTGTTGTTAAAATTCTTTTATTTATTATTTAAACATTTGATTGAAATATTCATTCCTAATACAATAATATTTACTCACAAAAACCTTTCAACAATGTCGATTAAGTGTAATTATTATTGTTAAAAATTTAATTGTAGTTATTAATAACAATCTGTTCTACCTATGTGCGCAACCTCTCTTAGCCATGTGCGTGTTCTCTCCTACCCTGTAAGTAGAGATTGCGCAAAATAGTTTTCTTGGTTTTATTACTGCTGTACTATTAAATTACAGTATAACAACAAAATAATAATGGAAATGCACAAAAAACAAATGAAGTCAAAATTATTCATGCACAGTTTAGCAAAATATTAATATTTAGATTTTTTATTATTATTCTTTTGAAATGTGCGCAGACTCTCCTAGCTTTACGTTATCCATTACACACTCTTTTCACAAAAAATAGTCTCAAACTGTTTTATTTTAAAATATTATATGAGTTTTAAATCTTAAATTTAAAATAAAACATATACACATTATTTCACATTTATTAATTTCCAAACAAACCTCATATACTGTAACTGAAAGTATCTCATGTCACTTAAAATGCGACAGATTATCTTGTTATGAGAATATATAGGTTTTGTTCTTTATTGATGAGTTAATATCTGGAGTTTGTACTGCGTAACATTATTTTTTCTACCTT